>CM040830.1:3712521-4070021 GCA_022828995.1 Vimba vimba
GAGAGAGAGAGAGAGAGAGAGAGAGAGAGAGAGAGAGAGTGAGAGAGAGAGAGAGAGAGTGAGTGAGTGAGTGAGTGAGTGAGTGAGTGAGTGAGTGAGTGAGTGAGTGTGGAGTATTGGTGGACTCTCTTATGATAATAGATTATTTTTTGCTTTAAAATGAATGCCAATTACATTTGATTTCCAATGAAGCACTCATTAGTATCAGCTCATTAGCTCATATTTCATAATATAGTGTGATATCCACATTATTCCAAAAATGTCTTATTCAGTGGTGAAATAACAGACATTATTATAATAAATAACAACTATTATTAAGCAGTAACACTTGTAAGCCATAGCTTACAAATTTTATTCATGCACTGAATAATAATAATTTTACCTTATTTAATCAGGTACAGTAGTGGCCAAAAGTGATGTCCGGCCCAGGCAAATTGACATCTTGACTCTTTATTCAAATATTATTAAAAGGAGTAAAAGATTTTGTAAGCATATTGCATAGTTGTGCTTGTAGTCAATTGTTTTATTTGCTTAAATTGCGTGGATATAATTTTTGGCCAGACTGTCACACAAAGAAATTATGAACACATGTAAAAACATGAGGGAATCAACCAAACTGTCAATGTCTGCTTTTTCCTGCCAGCTCTTTGTTTTTTCTATGAATTTGTTTTAGTAAAATAAAACCTGTGGCTGTAATTTGCCATTTTGCCAAATATTTTTTTATTTCCCTCATTTTTTAATTATTTCAAAAATATAAAATAGTTCCTCATATTTTGATGGTTTAATCGAATTTGTTGGGTCATTGAGAAAACAAATATCTCCATCACTTTTAGACATTACTGTACATCAGTTCCACACAAATTCGCATTACATCAACATAATTGTTCGCTCTTTGCTTAATTCAATAATTTGCTTGTCAAACAATTTGTTCACGTAAACTCAGTATAGGGAAATAAAGTTATTTTAACAAAGCATTGTTTGGGTATCATGAACGAGAGGATTAATTAAAACTGACAACCATGAAAGTTCATTGCTGATATTCAAACCAGGCACAAGAACAGATGGCATTTCGTATTATTGACAATAATCATGACACATTTGGAGACAGCCTGTTTAAGTTTGCACATGGTATACCCAACACGATTTCACAGCAATTCGTACGTATTTTATGAGGTGGCTAATTCACATACAAATTCATACAATTTTTGCTAAACTCTTACATATTTTACGAGTTGCCCAATTCGTATGAATTCATACAAATGATCTAACTTTTACCCTGTCCCTAAACCTACCTGTCATTGGGGTTTAGACAAATCATACGAGTGAGGTCGTACGAATTCTTACAAATTAGCCACCTCGTAAAATACGTACAAATTAGTCATTAGCGCACTTAAAGCGGTAATTCACCCCGGACAACATTGACTTTTTAACTAAACGTGGCTCTATATGCAGTAGAAACTATTTTTAAGTGCTACATAACTAGAGAAAACAAACAAAAAAAAGGGCTGGGAAGTTCCTTTTGGCAAAAACTTTATTTTCGATTTTGGCGCCACCCCATTGACTGTCCGACTGTCCGTGGGCGGAAATACAAAAATGCGGAGGAAATTTCAGAAAAAAGCCTTTTGCTGACAAATAGGATATCTGGGTGCGTGGAGCGCACACTGTTCATCTACATTTACTACTGACATTGTAACAATACAAAAATGGTTGAAAACAGGGGGAACTTTTTCTCTAAAGCATTCTCCAACAGTCTTCCATCACACCATGCTTGAGTGCAAATGTAGTTTTCCAGTTTCTCATTTTATTTCCCAATAATTCTGTCTACTGTTGAGTCTGTATGTTTATATGTTCCTTCTCTTCTTTGGGAGCGCACCGGGGTTGAGAGTGCTTTAGGTGAATGAATGGTACTGTCTCTTCCCATTATAGCTGTGCTGTAAACAAAATAAAGCCCCAAACCAGCAGTGGCAGAAGATCCGACCGCTCCAATTCTCCTCTAAACCCTTGGGAAATTTGTGTATCTCTGCATTAAGGACCTGGATTACATACAGCAGGAACGCAAGAAGACATTGCCAGCTTAGACAAACACAAATAAGATGACAGTGTGAGGTCCCTTTTTTATTAGTGTGTATGCTTTGATACACCCAATGTTGTTCACATGTGTATACTTGAAATATCATACACTCTGACGGTTTTTATATTTTGGCCCATTCTCTGTTTAGTCCGTTCACATTCAAAATAGGTGTGTTTGCACAAGTGTTGGCAAAATGTCTTTTAATGTCATTGCGGTTTGACACATGGTAGAATAATCTGACAAGCACTAATAAAGTGTATGTAATTAGGACCTCTGTTTCCACAGCAGATAACAGGTTTAAAGAACCATAAGAACCTTGAAGAAACAACAGCAAACAAAACACTGAACCACAACTAATCACAACTTTCACACAGAAACTGGAATCAAGAGTAAAAAAAAAAAAAAAAAAAAAAGAATAAGCAAATATTCAGCCATGAAGATGGGTGCTTAATGGTATCGCTGACTCGAAAGGGAGATTTTCTTAGCAACCACACAAAATAATTAGTAAGAAAAAACAACACCAGTCAGAATAAACTGTATCTGACCTTATTTGTCTCCACAAGTCAGTGATAACAAGAGCTGCTTGCTTCTTACACAGTAGGACTGTTGTTATTGATTTTGCATATGTATTGATGAATGTTACATCTATTAGATACAACCATGTTTAATAGAGCTCCCAGATTAATCGTTAAAAGATCGCGATCTTGATTCAAACACCCACGCGATCTCATACCTAAATGACAACAATTCGCCTGTGTTTATTAAACCTTTGACACAATCACATCAGAACATTCAGATCTGCGTTGGCGCTGCCGCTGAGACAGAGAGAGCTGTTATCACGTTTAAGTGTTAAACAGCTTAACAAACAGTCTTTTCAACCACACAGTATCAACAGAAATACTGGGATAAAAGTTTATAGTTCAGATATAATCACTGATGTCTACGGTAGTGATCAAAATGTAGCAAATCATCTTTTGAAAGTAGCGTGACCCTTGAAATAAAGATTATATCAATTACATAGTTATGACAATTGGTTTATTTATGTCATTCAATTTATATCATTGAATCATTTATTCAAAAGATTTGTTCAAAAACGCTGATTCATCCAGTAGATAAGGAAACAAGTGAAGTATTTATGAGTGAGTCATTGAATCATTCACTCACTGATTTAAAAAGAAAAAAAGAATTCATTCAAATTAATTAAACATTTTAAATAGACTGCAGCAATTAACATTTCTAAATTAAGTAATTTTATTTAGTTGTCTGTCCAGAATCATGGGAGAATCGTGATCTCTATTTGAAACCAAAAAAAACGTGATTTTTCGTGATAGGTTATCCAGAAACATTGTAACAGACACCAGCCCGTTACTTAGTTTAAACTGCAATTACACTCCTCACCACTAGGGGCAGTAGGAAACCTCTGTGCTTAGATAAAGAAGCAGTAGAAGAAATTAACATGACTACTGATATGGAAGCCTGGCTGACCTCCTTGGTCAAACAAAGTCCTGGGGCCCGTTCTTCGTACGTTGCTTAAAACATCCGAGATCAAATTACACATCCAAGATGATATCATCGTGCTAATCATGATCTGGCTAATTAGGTTCTTCGAACACACTTGCCGGATATGATTGCGTGTTCATGCTCTGGTTTAAAAGCGTGGCCAAAGAGCGCGCTCAGTTTTTCTCCTCAGCAGAGCAAGAACTAATAGTTGAAGTTTATTCAGAATTTTAATGTTTAAAGCTGTAGTCTACGATGTTGAAAATCGGTCGAGAAAGCCTGAGAAGTTTTAAAAAACTCATCCCGCCCCTCCACACACACCCCCTCCCCTCTGTGCTACCTGATCCCTCCCACCGGGAAACGACCTGAACAACGTCACTCAGTCAAGCTGTGATCACCGGTAGTAAACATCGGCGCATCTTGTTCAAATTCCGATCGGCTCGAACAGACCCGCTAGGCCTACTGAAATATATTCAAGCACTTCAAGAAATATAATTACTTTGACCCGTGATAGGCGATGCTAAACGGCTAACATTCCAATGCCGACCGGCAGCATAAGCATGTTGTCAGACTGATAAAAAGCTATTTATGTAACACCTCACACCATAAAAGTATAAATAAATGCTTACCTGCTCAACAAAAAGTCAGCCGTGTCAGCGTCGGTTTTTTCGGTTTGTTATTTCTCCATTGCTGAGCTGATGCTACTTTGCTAGCTACCATAGACTGTCAGCTGCTTGCCTGCGAAATTTCATGTCGCAGGAGGGGGGCGGGGTGGGGTGCGGTGGGGTGGAGACGCGAGCGTCAAGTGGAGCGGGGGATTGGATGAGAGCAGTTGACCAACGTAAGCTGTCCGGCCGGACAGCTTACATTGGTCAACTTCTCTGCAGCTGTACACCCAATAGAGTGAATGGATTTTTTTCATTCTTTTTTCTCTTCATATTGTTAGGATTGTACTGTAGAACCATAACCAGCATCTAAACGAGGTTATTAATAATGAACAATCTTTGAAATCGTAGACCATAGCTTTAATCAAAACGCCAGGGAACACCTCAAAGTCTGCAAAAGCCAGGAGAGAGGGCTGGCAAAAAGTAGCAGACAATTTAAATCCGTTAGAAGTGGCCATGTTAGATGTTTTTATCACTTATTAGCCTATATTTTTGTACTTTAATAATTGTATAATTACTTTGTTCATTGTAATGTCAGTCACCACACTAGAACATGGGAACAAATAAAAGTGAAGTATAAAAATATTCTACAACTTCTACATAATGGTAATTTTTTGTTATATTATAGTATCTTTTATAAAAGGCACTGTTAAATAAATGGTGTTCTGTTTATAAAAACAACCAAGAAAAAGGCTGAGAAAAGATCTTAGTAGCCTACACTGTAAAATAATTTTTGCTGCATTAAATTAAGGCCGTATAGTCATTTCAACTGTTAAATCTTGAGTAATGATGAATTGCTTTGACTTGTGAAAGTGAAAACTGATAAACTTATATTAATGTAGAAATATTTTGCCATGAGTTATTGATCACATTTTTCCAGAGTGTAGTTCATTGTAAAGACATTATTTTTTCCTCTTTTGTGCACTTTTACATAATACACCAACACCTGTATCTGTTCCCAAGAAAGTGGTGGCAAAATATGTGCACATTTTCTAACTTTCCAAAGGAAAGAAAGTAGAAGACTTTGTAATGTCTATTTGTTTCCATTGCACTGGACAGTGAATAAACCCTCTCAGATAACTGTCATATGGAGGAACTAGCCTTCCTGCAAGTGCATAAATAACTTTACTTAATTATACTTGTATGCTTTATGGCTGCAATATAAGTTGCAGGATTCCACATCTACAGAAAGGCCTACAGAAGAGTCTGCACAGACAGAGGAGACATAGGCCTACAGGTGGGCAGTGTATAACCAACTTTTCCTTTTTATTTGTTGCATGAGGCATGTGTCTAATATCTCTTGGTGCAGGCACTTGACCACTGGCTTTTCTTTACAAAGAACAATTGAAATAAAACTCAAGGAACTAAGCATATTTGTCTTTTATTAAACATTTAATGAAAACATTTAATGAAATCTTCCCTTTAGTTAGCCAAAGTTCATTTCATTGTGTGCCCTTGTCCTGGCTAGAGCTGCATTGTAACTGGTTTGGGTCAGGGAATGGGGTCATAAAACACCTGTCTGCAGGAACATGTCATAATCACCTATGAAAAAATGCAGTTCTGTTAGGATCAGCATAAGTGTATGTAATACAGTGAGCTTGATATTTAATTGTGGAACTTTCCTTACCACTTTCAAATAATGTGCATAAATGTGAATCTCTGAAAATTCTTAAGTCATGCACAGATCCTGGCCATTTTGCTTTCACATTTGTGATATGGAAGATTTTAGTCAACTGCCTTTTTTTTTTTATTTGATATAATATTACTAATCTGGAATATTAAGAATCACAATAGTAACTGGGCTGCACATTTACATTGTGAACCCCCTTTCTGTTCACATAATCCCCTTCATTGAGGCCTTGATGGCAGTCTATGGTCTAGCCTATAGTCTATGGTTAGTGAAGCCTGAGTGACATATGTAATCGGCATGGCCATGATTGCATGATCCTCATAAAAAATTATGATAGCCTAAAAAAAAAAAAAAAGAACTGCTTTAAAAAACCTGCTTTACAACATTGGGTCTTAAAGGAATAGTTCACTTTAAAATGAAAATTGACTTCCATAGTAGGAAAAACTATATACTATGGAAGTCAATGAGACCCAGAAACTGCCTGGTTACTGACATTCTTCTAAATATCTTCCTTTCTGTTCAGCAGAAGAAAGAAATTCATACAGGTTTGAAACAACATGAGGGTGAGTATATGATGACAAAATTTTCATTTTAAAGTGAACTATTCCTTTAAGTGGCTTGGAAATGCCACAAAAAAACCTAAAACTGTTTTTTAACCCTAAAAGCACCAGGTAAACTCCGAATGACACGACAGACAGCACTTTCCATCAAGTTCAAGTATCGCAAATAATCTTAGGGCAATGCAAACAGTTTGTGCTGTAGTTAAAGCCCGACTCTGACAAGTCGAAAATAAATGTGCGTTTCCAACAAATTAATCATGTAAACGACAATCTCACGAGTCACGAGAAAAAATATATATCTCAGAAAGTGCACTATCGCGCTGCGCTGGACTTCCCATATCAGCTCCGCTTATAAAGCCGCAATCTAATCCTACATGAAATAAGCTGCTCCCGAGCAGGTTTAAGCTTGCGCACCTTTTACTATGACAGCAAGTCCAGGATGAGCGTCAAAGAACCAAACAATCCAAGATCATGCCAAATCGTCAACAATCAAATCCAGCTTAATGAGTTAGCGACGTACGAAGAAAGGGCCCCTGGTTGGGAAACATTATGTTTCATGCTCAACTGTAAGATGTTTATGTTCATGTTGATGTTTATTTATTTGTAAAAGATTATCTTTGTGCTTCTTGAATATATTAGATTTAATGCAGATAAATAACTGGATGCATTTTGTGTTTTTGTAGAAGGACTTTTCTATATATGCTGAATGCATATTTGTGCCAACTTTGTGGTTCTTGTTTGGATGTAGCCACTGATTACTGCTACAGGGTTCATGGTTATGTAGCTACTTTGGACATTTTGATTACCGCTTCGGACACCCTTTGATTGTGAATCTATATGTTTAATCACAGTCATCTACTTCATTGTGTATCATTACCATGAAACATCATCATCATTGGACTTCTTAGAGACAGCTAAGCCTTGCGTCTGACTTTCAAAATCACTTTAACTTTCTACAACAGTGAACTTTATAAAGACTGAATTGTAAATTGTACCATATTTGTGCTGTTTGTTTTGCAATACTGTTTAAATGTTGTTTCTTTGTTTTTTATATAAAATCACAAAAGGTGCTTGCTGTTTTTTTACTCATCGGTTTAAACATATGTTGATGCCTATGACCCTCCCTAAAAACAGATTTATAATTAGCAATTACTTGGAGAAGCACGTGTTGGTTATAACATGCAGCTCTAGGGTTTAGTCGATCTGACCCTGAATTAGACATTTAGTTACTTACTATTTCACTTGAAGCCAAATAGACATAGCAACACTATCAGTAACATATGGCTCATGGAAAATGTATTATTTAATTATGTATCACTGCATTATAGGCTATCATCAGTATATCACAATAAACCTGAAGTGTTTGGTTTCTAAGTATTTTTCTGTTGACATTTGACTAACTGATTGCACTGTGAAAGTTACCCCTGAAAGTTATTGTATAATGAACATACTGCATTAGATAATTCTGAAAATATGTCTTGTTTCAGTGAAACCTTAACATATACAAATAAATTCCCGTTCCTCTCCATACCGATTTGGACTAATCAGTTGCTGTTTCCATTTGCATTTATAGGATATCATGGGGAATATTAATCTCCAAACAACATGAGCATGACAGCTTAACATGCAGGAGTGGATGTTCCAACCACTCTACCTCAGCTATGACCCAGTTCTGAAACTAAAGGAAATAATTTACCTGTAAAGCCTGTTTCACACAGTACATTCGCAGTACGTATGTGGTACATATCTTTTTTCAGCACCCATAATAATAGGTCAGACATTCACACTGCACACGGATAAGGCACGGTAAAAGTGTTGCAGGATCTGGTGCTGTCTATTTGTGTATTCAAGTAATGTTAGAAAGATCATATTTACACGTTGTACACACATGAACACTACTACAAAGTTATAATTATGAGTTTTCTTTGAGCTCAGAGTTTCTGAGATGGGGGAGTGTCAGTGGGAAACATGGTGAGATCAATGGATGCAATGTTCCTAGTTGATGCAAAACCTTCATGAATTAATTAAAAACACCTGATGCACATTCTTTGTTCTTCATTTGATAGAAGTAGAGTTAAATAAAAAAACATTGCTGTAATTTTGTGTAGTTAATTAAATTGCCCATGAAATCAAAATGGAAGTGTTTTGGCTTTTAGTATGAATATGTTCGCCTTACTGTTATCTATAAGCTAGTGTGCTCCAAAACAATGACAAAATTCACATTTAGAAGATATAAGCATTCAAAATTTACAGTCTCTCATTTACGCCAAACTGGATCAATGATTTTGATGACATCACTCTGCAGCTTCTCATCAGATTTCCTGTCCAATCAAATGCTCTCTAGAATATGAAGCTCCGCCCCCTACATTATAAATAGATGCTGAAGTTGCAGCTGAAATCAGTCACTTGTTCACACATTTACTATTTGTTTTACATTGTGAATGGCACATAGTGCACTATATAGGGCATAGGGAATGATTCAGACAATGTAAATATGCTTTTCATTGGGGTGAATGAAGTACAGAGCGGGTCATATGCGCGAGTAGCTGCAGAACAGAAAATGTATCAGACCCATTTGAATTCTACACAGAATTCTGTATTGTAAAGCGATATGGAGGAGATTAGGAGAAGAAACGGTTAGAGATAAGGAAGAAACTGGCTTTGTCGAGTTTAACGGCTCTGGCCGAGCTGTGATATAAACGAAACGCTATTGGCTATTTAAAAAAAGGGGAGGAGCTATTCAGTATGTCCCACCCTGACTTCCTGTTTCAGTGGAAATAACGTCAACACATTGAATAATGCTACGTGTTTCAAGGCACTTCAGTGGGCCTTTAAGAGAAGGTTCTTGCACTGATAAAAGTGACTTAAAAGCACCGGACGGTGTAAATACAATTTCCCAAATTGTAAATATGAACTTCCCAAGAGAACTTAAATGCACTTTATTTCTTTTTCTTTTTTTGCTGTACACGCTGAATTACAGTGACAACGCATTGTGCGTGGTCAAAATGAACACGAAAATTTAGCAATTTTACCATAAATATGTTGTTAAAGTCCGGCCCTGTTAAAGCCCTGTGTAAAGCCAGGAAAACTAAAACCACATATAGGAAAATATGGCAACATTATTAATGGCACTTGTCTCAATCCTGGAGGTGAAAAAAAAAAAAAAAAAAAGTTCTGTATTACCTGCAGGAATTCTTGTGAAAATATTTAAATGTAAAAGAAAAGGCCTGTGAGGGAGTTTCGTCAGTTGTGTGGACGGTAAGTTTTAATTATGTTTGTGATACTACCTTTTAACATAAGATACATTAAGTTTAAATGTTTTGCCACTTGCTTGAGCCACTCAATATATAAATGAAAAGGCTGTAGGTAATGAATGGAATAATGCGTAGTTTATATTTATTGTGTTCAAACATGAATAACACTATGAAATATTGTATTACTGTACTGTTTACATAGAGAATCCAATGCTGAAAAAGCATTGATAACTAATATTTGTCATATCAGCATGGATGACATTCCAAAGTCACAAAGATGGATGTGCATGACTACCAAGTCAGGCCTTCTAAACACTAATATGTTTTCATTTGAAAACGCATCTTTTTCTCTCCATTTTGGCCTTCCGTCCACACTGAGACGGCGTATTCATTAATGAAAACCAACCTTTTTGAAAACACTCTCCAAAGTGGATAAATATGAAAACGCAGTTTTTGCATTGTGGTGCGAGGTATTTAAAAAAAATATGATGTAAGTTTAGTCATGTGACACATATTGTACAAATAGATTTTCATGTTTATACCGGTATTGTGCCTGTTATGTGCTTTTCACTTTCACACTGTTGCTAAAATATGTTACTTTGCAAACTCTTCATTTCACAATCCTGCAAACATGACAGAATGTACTCACATTTGCTGTCCTGCGGAAAAACATGAGAACAGTCGCGTTTTAGACCAAACATACAATGGGGAGTGAGAGCGACCTGGATGCATCAGATACTTTGCTAAATAAAATTGTCCTGTCAGAAGAATTTGCGAGATAACTTTATCATTTATTTTTCCATCTGTATCATATCAGTGAGCTTCTGTGAGGGTTTACGCATGCACAGTAAGATGAATTTGTGTTTTTTGATGTTTCAGTGAGGATGAGAAACTTTTGGAAAACGCCTGAAAATGCTAGTGTGGACGGAGAGCGTTTTCACCGAAAACGCCATTTTCAAATGTATCCGGATTAATGTAGACGTAGCCTCAGAGATCTTCTTGCTGTGTGTGTGTTTTTTTTTTCTTTCTTTCTTTCTTTCTTTCTTTTTTTTCTTTGAGACATGTTCCCACCAATACTATTAAGCCTTCCAGAAAATAAGCACAATACCCCGCAGGCTCAGGTGGTGGAGAGCAGCCAGACTACACACACTGATGATCAGTCACAGGTGAGCTCTTGCTCAACTCTCTAAGCTCAGATGTGCAATTACTAAATCAAATTTGATATGCACTTACACGACTTAGTCACTTGTGATATCCAGTTAAGACTTATACAGATATCAGGGCCTTTAATTAAATTATAGGAGTAATCACATGGAGTAAAACCTCCTTGCAGGAACAGCAAACATTTCACAATAATATATATCGAGAATTGTATGGACTACAGAGTATGAACTTCAGAGGCCATTACGCCTGTGTGCAGAGAAAACATGGTATTGATCTTTTGTTTTCAAAATCTTTTGTAGCTGTGACGTTTACGCGAGTAGATAATCCGAGAGAGAGAGAGAGAGAAAGAGAGAGAGAGAGAGAAAGATAAAGTACTGTTTAATAAACGGAAACCATATAACACTACACAAACATAACGGCCGAATCTGAAATCACCCCCATCCCCTCAAATAGGGTGTTATTTGTGGGGACAGCCATTTGTAGTGGTGTCCGAAACTATTGTGGACGTTATTGAGAACACTTATTCAATCCCATATTGCAATGCAATAACGTGTGTAACCGATGTACGCTCAATAGCTGTCCGAATTTGCTCACCCCTTTTCATTCACTCCTTCAAGTGAACAGTATTAGTGGACTAATGTAGGGAATAGTGAATAAGGGTTTGTGGGGGCGATTTCGGTTTCATCCAACGATAACGGAAGACCGAGCGCTGAGGCTGAGGAGAACTAAGGGCTTAAAAACCGAAGGAGGTTAATCAACAGAACTATAGACAGGTGCGTAACATAATCGGAAACCATGGAAACAAACAAGGATCGGGAACACAGGCAAGCAGGGGCCTGTACCATGATGGTAGTTGAACAAACTCAGAGTTGCAGGATTAGTTTCGAGTTGACAAAACCAAACCAATCTAACCAGGCTTTGTTGGTACTATGATGCTGATCATCAACTTTCTCTGTCAACTCAGGCTTTGATCCTGAGTTTAAGAGTTTAGGTGTGACATTAAGAGTTTAAACAAATTTAAGAGTTTAGGTGAGACATTTCTCGTGAGAGAAGCAGCACAATTCACTTCTCTCTTCTGTAGAATATTACGAGGTTGAAAAATATTAAGAATTTAAACAAATGTACACAGCAAGAAGGAATTAGCTGTCTATGAAAGAGGACAACTAAAAGAAAAAATCTTGCTATCAGTGCAAGATAAAGTTGTGACGTTAGTTTATATAGTTGATAAATGTATAGAGGGAATTGAACATTTAAGCTCACATGTAGGCTAGTCATTGTATAGCTCTATTGATTCTAAAGCGGATTTATATTACCTTTATATATGTAATCATTTAAACTGTGCGTAATAATAATTGATAAGCTAAAATTTTACATATGTGATCAATTAAAGGTGTAATAATAACATAATATATATATCATAGGAAATTATTATTCTAAATAAGCATTATTAAAAGCCAGGCAATTTTGTCTTTAAAAATTATTTGCTATGTAGTGACATTTAATTTGGAGTAGAAAGAGGTGGAGTGACACTTTGCTCACAGCTGATTGGTCCAAGTTCGGTTTGCAACCTCTTACCTGGAACATCACCTGACCCGGACCAAGTTAGCCGTGGAGCGTAAGTTACTATGGCGATGAACACTGCTAAAAGTCAGACCACTTTCATGGTGCCTAAAACCCAGGGTTGACGCAAACTAAACTAAAACATACCTGGCTATCCACCTAAACCGGCTTCATGGTATCGGCCCCAGGAACAGAACCAAACCAAAACAATGAAACTAAACATATGTGACAGTGAGCTTTATATACCTTTTGTAACAAATGTTTTTTTTTTGTTTTTTGTTTTTTTTCCATCACTGTAGATGGAAAACTTAAAGGAACCGTATGTAAGAAATGTATTTCAATTCATCATAAAATGGCCCTGATATGTCACTAGACATTAAGAAATCATGTTCATTTCAAATACTTATATCAAGTATCAAGTATATTTGTATAGCGCTTTTCACAATACAGATTGTATCAAAGCAGCTTCACAGTATTAAATTAAAATAAAATAATACAACAAAGTTTGTTTCTAGTGGAATTTATTGATTGATAGAATAAAATTAAATATCCCCAAAATATCCCCATTATATCACTGACAACAGTATCCGGCCAGGATATTGTCATTTAAAAGTGAAGTTTCAGCCCTCAACTGATGTTGATGTTGTCATGTTGTGTTTTGGCCTGATGCTCCACCCTCCACCTATCTGCCAATCACGAAGTCAGTAGTGTTTCGGCATTCGGGTTGCCAGCTCTGCTCTAGTTGAAAGCTCCTTGTAGCAGCCTACGTTCCTGCTGGATCCTGCAGCCTATCTGGCAACCTCGAGTCAGGGGGGAGGGGAGGGGATACACCGCTCTACAGTAAATTGAAAGTGATTGCAGTACCAGTTTTGGCCACAATCTTACATACGGTTCCTTTAAGTCAAACGTGAACAGGGTTTATGGTCATGATTTTTAGTCTATGTTCAAATGTCAAACCATTTTAAAGCCCCATTATGCTTTTTCAAATATTACCTCTCATGCAGTGTGTAATATAGCTGTTTGTAAATGTAAAAGGTCTGCCAAGTTTTAAAGATCAAAAGACTTGACAAATAAAGTTATTGTCTTCTAAAAGAAAGAATTGATTCTGAACTGCCAAAACGAGTCATCAGCAATTACAGTCTCATCTGTTATATACCTACGTAACAATGCAACACACAGCATAAGAGCCGCCTATGGTCTTCATTGGCTGCCTGCAAACGATGTCTACTTTGCCCCGCCCACAAACACTGTAGTTGTCTCCGAAGCCTGGTAGAGTTTGGTTCGTGTTGTTCATGTCAAGAAGGTGCTGTTTTCAGTGCTGAGAATACACTTTGCATGCATTTTAAAAGGATGAAAACTTGCACCGAACTGCAAAAAATGCTTTTGTTACTCAGTATTTTTGTCTCGTCTCCAGTCCAAATAACTAAAAATTCTTAAATCAAGATGCATTTACTGAAGTAATAAAATGCCAAAAGATATTATGTCTTATTTTCTGGGGCAAACAATCAAAAGGAAGTGAGTTTTTGCTTAAAACAAGCACAATTATCTGCCAGTGGGGTAAGAAAAATAATCTTAATTCAAATGGAAACAAGATTATTTTTCTTGCCCCATTGGCAGATCATTTAGCTTGGTTTAAGCAAAACATCACTTTATTTATATTTTTTCACCCAGAAAACAAAACATCAAAAATAATATCTTATGGCATTTTACTCATCTAATAAATGCTTCTTCATTTAAGAATTTTTTGATATTTGGACTGGAAACAAGACAAAAATACTAAGTAAGAAAATATATATATATTTTTGCAGCTGTTCGCATCACTGTTAATAGTGCTGAGGAAGCCTCTCTAAGTGGTCGACCAATCACAACTGACTGGGCCGTCTGACCAATCAGAGCAGAGCAGGCTCTCGGAAAGGAGGGCTTTAGAGAGACTGAATATCAGAACAAACTGGTTTCAGACTCTGAGAAATGAGTTGATGTGCAATGTATATTATGAGAATTCTATTTTATTTTTTTTACCTTGAATACATGTATACCTATTAGACTCCAAAACAAACGAGGAACCTTTAAAATGGCATAATAGGGATAGTTTAATATCATGTGTTGCAATTTTTTTTTCTGAACATATTCAGACAATAGGTTTCAGCTATCTGCTGTGTCCTAGAGTCTCACATAGTCAGAACAATGAGAAAATTGTATCAAAATTGTGTTACAAAGTTTTTGCATCAAAAATACTATAATGACCTCACATATTTAGGTTCTTCCATTGTTTAAATTGGTTAATTTGAAGTTTAATTTAATTTGGTTATTAAATGTGGATATTTTTGTTTTACTTTCAAGCATTTTGGAGTCTTTTTAGATACTTTACATACAATTTATCTGTACTTTACAGCCCTGGTAACATATTATAGTAGGCTACATTCAGCAAATGAGTTGAATATACAGTATCTAGTATCGACAGCTTTTCAGAAGCACAAAAACCAGCAATGGCCATTTGAATTGACTTCCAAAGTAAAGCCACTTCTGAGACCTCTCTAGACACTCATGTGATCAACAAAAGTTTGTGACTCTTTTGTTTAATACACACATTCTCTATAAATAATTTATATGGCCTTGTACTGTCATATGAAGGCCCCGCTTTGCAGTCGTCTGGTATCTTTACACAGGAAATCTATATTGACAGTCTCAGGTTTGCTTTGACCAGGGAGAAAAAGATGCCTGGTTTGAAGTCTTGTCAACTGTGTGGCCTTCTGCTGAAAAATGGATCCTTTGCATAAAACGTAGCCTCCTGCAAGTTTGTTCTACATTAGCAACTGAATACGCATGGCCAAATGCCAAACTATGAATATATTAGCATTCAAAAGTGCTGCCCCAGCCCTACTCTACACAGAACATTAGTCATGTTTTCCCCACCTTAGACTATCGGAAAAGCTGTTTATCACAACATAAAATACACGACTTCTTGTCTTTTTTCCCTTTAAGGCCACATAGAAGATGCAGGGATGTAGGAAGCCTATTAGAACTAATTAAAATAGATTACCGGACACTCCTTCCATGAGTAAAAGAAATAAATAATTTACAGAGGTGGGCCCAGGTCACTAGATAATGGAGCATTAATGCTCGCAATTAGTTTTTCAGGGTGTTGGGTCTGTGGCCTTTGCTGGCTGCAAATGCTTAAAATTTCTAAAAACACTGTCACTCAGTTTTCTGCTCTCTGAGTTATGACAGAAAAGATGATTGTTATTCCAGTTATCACAAGCATTAGCATTACTTCAGTTAAAGGTCAAATTCATGCACATTGAATGTGGTGATTGTAATAATTAACATGAACAGGGGAAATGGGCCCATAGATAACGTGCCATTTGTCATTGTCACAAATCAGACGTTAAAACGTGCCACAAATCATGATTCCATGTTTTTTTTTTTTGGGGGGGGGGGGGGGTAAAAGATTTAACATTATCCTCATAGATAATGTGTAATTCGTAGCATGTAAAAATGTTATATTATGGTTCAATGTGTTTTTAGGTTGGAAATAGTCTGAAATATTGAATTGTCAGGATTTAACATCAGCTTCTTGTGGTTAAATACTGCTTTCAAGATTCTACTGTGTAATTTTAGGCAAATTAACAATAAATAATAATGTTCTGCATTGTGAGATAATAACGCACATTGTTGTGCTTTGTTTGAACTGACCTCTGGTGATTAGTGTTCCCTTTGACTAAGAACTTGGACCTCATTTCCTTTTAATACATTTTCTTCCAGCTGCTGTAATTGTTACAGAACATTTAGTTGTTTCGATTTATAGAAGTGTTACTGTACAAATTGCTGTGATAGTGTTGCAATTAGTGGGCCCTTAAATCCATGCTGTTTCTAAGGTGATGTCCAACAAAAGATGTTTAGACGTTGACTCTGTATTCTCTGAGTCTGAGTTTTCCTCTTTTGATCCGTTGAGTACAACATGTCACAATACAATACAATGGACGATTCCCATCCAACGTGCTGTTGAAGTGTCTGATAATGACACAGGCTGGAGAGAATGAAAGGTTGATCCTTTCCGGTGGAGGTCATGCCACTCAGCGCTCGGATGCTGTGCTTCAATCAATGACAGGAGGGACAAAGGAAGAAACGAGCGCCTCCCCCCCCCCCCCCCTCTGCTCGGCCCTAAAAACAGCTCTGCTCATGTCACTGCTCTGCCATCACAATCATGCCACATCTGCCAACTATGAATGGAAAATATGTTTTCAGTCATTTCCCCTCTCAGTAATACCCTTAATTAAATCTCATTGAATATGTCTCTATTATGCTAATGCACCACATTGGAAAAGTCATTATTTTGAGCAGTTATTTAGCAGTAAAGTCTTTTGATTGACATGTTTTGAGGGTGTTGAGACTTTTAATAATGGAAAACGCTCCGGTTACGACTGTAACCTCGGTTCCCTGAAGAGGGAACGAGCGTTGCGTCGAGTTTGACGCTATGGGAACGCTTTGCGTGATGACGTCTTGAAGCACATGTAAAATCAGTCCAATGGCGTGGCGGAACGTCAGAGGCGGGTGACGTCACGTACCAGGAAGCTATAAAAACCGGCCCGAAACAGAAAATGACAGCTTAATAAAGTCTGAAGTCGTGCTGACAGGCATGACGGAGATATGGCAAGGTGACGCAACGCTCGTTCCCTCTTCAGGGAACCGAGGTTACAGTCGTAACCGGAGCGTTCCCTTTCAAGGGAACTCGCGTTGCGTCGAGTTTGACGCTATGGGAACGTCTATACCAACGCCTCCATAGCTACAAATGTCTGTCCTGTGTGAAATCTAGTAGAGCAGCACTAGGATGACAAAACATGAGACCCTGGAGCAGAGTCTAGATCCAGAGAGTAGAACCTGACGAAAGTGTGCGGTGAGGACCAGCCTGCCGCATCACAGACGTCCTGTAAAGAAACTCCTGAAATAAGGGCCTTAGAGGCCGCCATACTCCTAGTAGAGTGTGACCGGACAGCCAAAGGAGAAGGCTGCCCAGCCGCCTCATAAGCAAGTGAGATAGCCTCAACCACCCACTTGCTCATTCTTTGCTTAGACACCGGGCCTCCCTTGTTAGGGGAGCCAAAGCAAACAAATAACTGATCACTTTTACGCCACAGGGCAGCTCTGTGGACATAGGCGTCCAACGCCCGAACTGGGCAAAGCAAATTATTAGCCTCCTGGTCCGCATTCTGGAAGGGAGGAGGACAAAAGGCCTGCAGAACGATAGGTCTGACCACATTAGCGGGGACCTTGGGGATATAACCCGGTCTGGGATGAAGAAAAGCTTTCACCATACCCGGAGCAAACTCTAAGCATGACGGAGCAACCGACAATGCTTGCAGATCCCCTATTCTCTTAAGAGAAGAAATAGCCAGAAGAAAAAGAGCTTTCAGAGATAGAAATTTCTCAGGAACCTCCTCAATGGGCTCAAAGGGGGCCAGGGACAGGCCTTGTAGTACAAAGGACAAGTCCCATGGTGGCACCCTAGAGCGAACTGCAGGCCTCAGCCTCCAAGTGCCACGAAGGAAACGAGATATTAAAGGGTCTTTCCCCACAGACATTCCACCCAAAGGAATGTGGTAAGCACCTATGGCCGCCACATAAACCTTTAAGGTGGACGGGGTCAGACCTGCAGTGAACCGGTCCTGCAGGAACTCCAGCACTGTACCAATTGGGCAGTTAACTGGGTCCAACCGACGGTCACTACACCAAGAAGTGAAGACTCTCCACTTCAGGGCATAAAGTTTCCTCGTGGAGGGAGCTCTGGATTGTAGAATGGTCTCAACAACCTCAGTTGAGAGACCTGACTCTATGAGCTGGGCCCCCTCAGAGGCCAAGCCCACAGGTTCCACAGTTCTGGGCGGGGGTGAAATATTGAGCCCCCTGCCTGGGACAGAAGGTCTCTCCTGACGGGTAACTCCAGAGGATGCCCGTCGAGGAGGGAGACCAGATCGGGAAACCATACTCTGCCCGGCCAACGCGGGGCTATAAGAAGCAGGCAAA
Organism: Vimba vimba; assembly: GCA_022828995.1. Classification (NCBI taxonomy): domain Eukaryota; kingdom Metazoa; phylum Chordata; class Actinopteri; order Cypriniformes; family Leuciscidae; genus Vimba; species Vimba vimba. The sequence goes on from CM040830.1 coordinate 3,730,944, forward strand.
CCCGGTCCCTGCGAACTCTCTCCAGAACTCCCGGGAGCAGAGCAACTGGGGGAAAGGCGTACAGACGTAGCCTCGGCCACGTCTGAACCATAGCATCCAGTCCCAGAGGAGCTGGATGCGTGAGGGAGAACCAAAGTGGACAGTGAGACGTCTCTCGAGACGCAAACAGATCCACTTGTGCTTGGCCGAACTCCCTCCATATCAGCTCCACCACCTCGGGGTGGAGCCTCCATTCCCCGGGCCTCGGCCCCTGCCTCGACAGAGTGTCTGCTCCTATATTCTGGACCCCGGGGATGTAGGCTGCTCTGAGTGACAGCAACTTCCCCTGGGACCACAAGAGGATATGGCGCGCCAGATTGGATAATGGGCGCGAGCGCAGACCCCCTTGGTGGTTGATATAGGCGACTACCGACGTGTTGTCCGTATGCACTAACACATGGTGTCCCCTGAGATCTGTGATAAAGCTCCTCAGAGCCCGGAAGACGGCTAACATCTCTAGGCGATTGATATGCCAGGAACGATGATGGTCTTCCCACAGACCTTGAGATGAGCGACCCTCCAGGATCGCTCCCCAACCCGTGAGGGAAGCATCCGTCGTTAGCAGTTTGCGACGACAAGGAGCTCCCAACACTGGGCCCTGGGACAGGAACCAAGGTTTCTTCCACATAACCAAGGCACGTAGGCATCGCCGCGTGACCTTGATTGTGCGAAATGGGTTGCCCCTCGGGGAAAACCCCCTGGTCCTGAGCCACCACTGCAAGGGCCTCATGTGCAGCAGTCCAAAAGGTATCACGTTGGAAGCTGCCGCCATGAGACCCAACAGTCTCTGGAACTGTTTGACAGTGAGTAGCTGGCCTAGCTTTACACTTTTCACAGCTGCAAGGATGGACTCTATACGTGGCGGTGACAGGCGCGCCTGCATCGACACTGAGTCCCAAACCACGCCTAAAAAAGTGGTCCTCTGGAGTGGAGAAAGCACACTCTTCTTGGCGTTCAGCCGTAACCCCAGCTCTTTCATGTGGGCGAGAACAACATCTCGATGTTGAACCGCCAACTGATGCGACTGAGCTAAAATCAACCAATCGTCGATGTAGTTCAATATGCGAATACCCTGGAGGCGCAGCGGCGCCAGAGCTGCATCCATGCATTTGGTGAAAGTGCGGGGTGATAAAGCTAGGCCGAATGGAAGAACACGATATTGGTAAGCTTTGCCCCCGAAAGCAAACCTCAGGAACTTCCAATGACACGGACGGATGGAAATGTGGAAATATGCGTCCTTGAGATCTATCGTGACAAACCAGTCCTCGGATCTGATCTGTGGCACGATCTGTCTCAATGTTAACATTTTGAACTTGAGCTGCATGACTGAGTCGTTCAGAACTCGAAGATCTAAAATGGGACGCAATCCCCCGTCCTTCTTTGGAACTATGAAGTACCGGCTGTAAAACCCGGTTTCCCTGTCGGAGGGAGGTACATATTCTATGGCCCCTTTCTCTAACAGAGTGTTCACTTCTTGTTCCATAACCAGAACCTGCTCGGGGGCCACCACTGAGGGCAGGACCCCCATAAACCGAGGAGGGCGTCTCTTGAATTGTATCAGATACCCTCTTTCCACGGTCTGCAGGACCCAACGAGAAACATTTGACAGTAGTTTCCACGCTGTCAAAGATTCTACTAGAGGTACCAGCCTCTCGAGACTGGTTTCTGGATTTTGTTGTTGTTGTTGAGCAGTCAATTCGACGCCCTGTAACGGCGCACCGGCAGGGAGCGACCGAACAGACTGCTCTAACACCCTCCTCGGAGGGGGCGGGCATCCCGAGGCCACTACGTTTCCGGGTGGTCCTTGAGATATGTGCTCGCCGGAGACCGCTGCGCCCTGTAACACCTGAGGCGACAGGGTTGGCAGAACGGTCCCCTGAGGGTACCGAAGAGAGACGGGCACCGTGAAAAGAGGTGTTAACCGCTCTGCTTCGGGGGGGACTACCCTCATTTGTCCTGAGCCCTCGGACGTCAGGACTTTTTCCCAGCAGCCTTCTTGGCGGTAATAACGGTCCGCAGATCCGTTCTACCCCTCGAGGGCTGCTGGGTTTGAGAGCGCCCTCCGTGTCCCCGAGATTTTTGTGGGGGAGCACGAGAGGACACACTCTGTTTTTGAGTGGCACGATGGCTAGCGCTCTTTTTAGAGGAGTGAGGCTGCTCCCGCTCAGCAGCCTCATAGAATGAACGGCGGGGGAGAAGTCTTTGGAGTGCAACTGCCTGTTTAGAGGCCTCTTGTGATTTAGCTATCGCACTGTTCACAACATCACCAAATAGACCATCAGTGGAGACCGGAGCATCTAAGAGAACATGTTTTTCTTTTTCTTTTATGTCGCTCAGATTGAGCCACAGATGCCTCTCAGTGGCCACCAGGGCTGCCATAGACCGCCCGATTGATTTGGCGGTCTCCTTGGTGGCCCTGAGAGACAGATCCGTGGCTCTGCGTAGTTCAGCCACTGTGTCTGGACCAATACCCCCGCCCTCCTCTAAATCCCCCAATAATTCAGCCTGATAGGCCTGCATAATAGACATCGTATGCAGACACGCTGCAGCTTGACCAGCGGCTGCATATGATTTATGAACCAGCGATGAAGTAAATTTTACTGGTTTAGAGGGAAGAGAGGGAGCCTTCAAGGAAGATGCCGTCGCTGGAGAGAGATAGCTCGCGAGCGTCTCTTCCACCTTCGGCATCTCCCCATAACCATGCTCTTTATAATTGTGAAAGGAAGAGTAGTGAGAGGTTTGTGTTGTGTAAACTCTGTAAGACATAGGTTTCCCCCACGATCTCGACACCTCGGTGTGGAGATCGGGGAAAAACGGAAGGCTTTTTCTCTGAGGCTGTGCACGAGATGGCAGGAAGCGTTCGTCGAGCTTACTTTTCGAGCGAACGTCCTGCCTATCCTCTGGCCACTCAATAGATAATCTGTGAACTGCTCTCGTGACAACATCGAGCAATTCCTCAAAAGCGTGAGACTGAGGTGGCGAATCCTCAGACTCAGCTTCAACACTAACAACGTCCAACTCCTCAGAGCTGGACAATTGCAGTATTGGTGCCTCCACCGGGGGGGAAGAAACCGCAGCGCGTGCTTCCACACCCTGATGAGAGGCACTGGATCTATCAGAAGGTTGCTGAGATAAGGCAGAGCCCGTCTCAACATCCACTGATAGATCCATTTGCGAACCCCAGGTCTGAGATCGACGCTGAGCCTCGGCAGCAGCGGGACCAGAGCCCTGGGGAACGTGATCGGGGTTGAACCGTGCCAACCGGGATCGGAGCGTACGCAATGGAAGCGCACAGCAATGCACACAGTCACCACCCTCGAGTGCTGACTGGGCATGCTCCTCTCCCAAACAAACAACACAAAGAGTGTGTGTGTCACCTCCCGTTAAATAACGCGGGCAGGGATGGACACACACTCTAAACTGCTGCTTGCTCGCCATACTGAATATATATATATATATAGACAGACAACACCAAATAACAAGGACAGATTTCAACACAGAGCGCGACTGAAGACTCAGAAAGCTGTCATTTTCTGTTTCGGGCCGGTTTTTATAGCTTCCTGGTACGTGACGTCACCCACCTCTGACGTTCCGCCACGCCATTGGACTGATTTTACATGTGCTTCAAGACGTCATCACGCAAAGCGTTCCCATAGCGTCAAACTCGACACAACGCGAGTTCCCTTGAAAGGGAACTGAAGGAGTTATGGATGTTTTTTTTTTGAAAACTATATTAATCTATATTGCTGTAACACTCAGTGAGCAGACCTTAATGTGTGTTTGAAGAATGGGAAGGTCCAGTCTATGCTGTCTAAAACAAATAAAAGTGCATTAATCATGATAAATATTAGCAATTAAAGTTGTGTGGACATGATTATCTTGAGTGTTTGTGTGGGCAATTGATGAAAACAAAGGTATATATTAAAATATTATACTACAGAGACATTTCTAAAAAGAGAAAAGAAGATAAATGTTGTACTTACTTGGATATATTTATCACATTCTCTTAGCTCTGTGTTTCATGGCCAGCAGAAAATAAAGTGTTTATTTGACAGAGTCTCTGACTCTAGAGTAGCTTGACATGGGCTTTGTCGTACTCCGGTGACTTTCTCTAATGTACCTGTCATTCCCTTGATATATGGCTGCATGTATATTTTAAGGCTCACCTGGCATATGTCACAGGCAGTCTGTTTGTGGCATAATGATTGATCAACACTTCTCAGGGAAAAGAGGGAGAAAGAATTTACTCAATTGGTTGTGAGCTCTGTTTCATTGTAAACAATCACACATCCTCAACTACAAAACTAAACACATTTTTCCTCCTTTACAATTAAACTCATCCTCTGAGTCATGTTTTTTAGTACCAAAAATGCTTCCAAAAATATGTTTGATAATTTAGTTGCACCAGTATCGAAAGCATACAATTGTTTGTCCAAAATGCTATATCTGTTTGACATTCCGGTCGAGTTGCACCTGCAGATAATTTTGAATACCGTACCGACAACCACCTGCATGTTTCTGCAAACTGGTATGACTTTTCCCTCCTTTTGTAACACAAAATGAATCCAATGTCAAAAGAACATAATGCAAAGCGAGCTCTCTCTTTTATGATCTCTAATAATAAATACCAACACAAGGGGCACCCTTGAGAGCCCCAAACAACTCTGATGAATTTACATGCCAGGCCACGCCCCCGGACATATGGGTATATAAAGCGAGCCGGCTGCACACACACTTCAGCTGTGTTCTGAGTCAAGTCAAGTCAAGTCAAGTCACATTTATTTATATAGCGCTTTTTACAATACAGATTGTTTCAAAGCACCTTTACAGAGATAACAAGAAAATAATGCAAAAAAGTTTGTTTCCAGAAGAAAATAGCGTCACAGTCCAGCTTAAATAAGTAAAAAAAAAAAAAATTAATTTTGTTCATCTGGTCTGGATATGGCCCTGATCAGGCTGACTACATCATGCGTTGTGGTCGTGTCTAGGCGCAGGTCCTCAATCTGGTATGGATACCGCCTGGATCCAAGTCAAGTCAAGTCAAGTCAAGTCAAGTCAAGTCAAGTCAAGTCAAGTCACCTTCATTTATATAGCGCTTTTAACCATATGGATTGTTTCAAAGCAGCTTTACAGTGATAATAGGAAATTACCGTAACAGATTGTTTAGGCTTTATAACAGCTCTAGGATAAAGTTATTGTCCAGCTAAAGTTAGTTTTGATTGACTGATTCACTTCCGTTGCGAAGATCATTAGTTATTAACTTAGGGGCTGCTAACACAACACCGTTCTAACAGGAAAACCCTTAACACGCTCCGGCCGCCCATCTGCACAAAACAGTGCCTGGTGTCTCGAGAACGCACTCCCTGAAATAGGTTTGAAGGTGCAAATGATTATCCGTTCTCTCTGCACAAACCTCAAAAACGCAAACCCGCGAAAACGCAGACGTCGCGTACATGTGCATTACGTGTTCATTCCAAAGGTATGCGCATTTGAATATACTGTAAATGTGCGCAGGCATGTAGTCCTTCTTTACAAATCAACCCTCAATAAACAAGTAACAAGTACATCAGGATTTATAGGGAGTGTTCCCGGTTCTGGCTGACTTAATCTATGCAGCCAAACATTGAATTATAGATGTCTATAATGTGTAGTGTGTGTATTCTAGGCCAAAGAGATGTGTTTTTAGTCTAGATTTAAACTGACAGTGTGTGTCTGCTTCACGGACAATGTCAGGAAGATTGCACCAAGTTTTGGTGCCAAAAAGGAAAAGGATAACCACCAGCAGTCGATTTTGATATTCAAGGTATTATCAAGTCTCAGCGACTCTCAGCATTCACGGGCTGATCTGAGGTACAGAATAGCCCTGATCCTTCTCGTTGCATTTCTTTATATAGACAGACTAAGGCAGAAACCTCTTTTCAAATGTAAACATGAGTTCACAGTGGCAATTTACATTAATCACGTCCCAGACTTTCTGGCTGCAGAAGTTGATTCACATGAAAACATTTGCTAACAATGGGAATTTACATTGAGCTTACACCTTTGATAACAGGAGGCCGCTTGCCTGGAGACCCACCCTCCTTTGTGTGGCAGTTATCTCTAAACTCTTAAAAACCTTATTACCTTTTGTTTTACTGCTTTGTGAATGAGACCTTTGTACCAGTTGCATTGAGACATTTCAAATGATACCAAAAATGTGTAATACTGTATGATAATTATTCACATTAAACCATATAGATTCTTGGATGAATTTTGGTGGGGATGGGTGAAGGGAATGATGTGTAAAATGGGAGGTGGTCAACTCAAGTATGATTGTGTTTTGAAAGATGGTGCTAGTTTCACAAGAGAGAGTTCAAATGTTAATTTCCTTTGTTCTCTCAGAGAGTTGCCCTCTGTTCCAGTTTTTCCAGCCTTCCAGTCTCAACAGCATCTCAACCCCTCAGAAGCAGTTCAAGTTGTGGCAGAAGGGACACAACAACTCCCTTTTTATGATTACACCAGTAAGTGTGATGTTCTCTTTCTGTCGGTCACTTTAGACGTTGTGTCGAAATACCAACAGTAGGGGTCCCTATACTAGCCAACAGCAAGTGCAACTACACTAAATCGCGACCTACCAATGCCCAGGGTAATGACCTTAGGTGTCCCTTTCAAGGAGACCTTCTCACCTTTAGGGTGAGGTCACTCGAGCCATCAGCCTCCTCTGATTTTTCTCAAGAAGTTTTTTTGAAGCCTGAAGCCAATATCGAAGTTGTCTCATATGCATCAACCCCATCAGTGTGACTACGGAGAATGAAGCAATATGCCACACGAGCCTCTGAAAATACTTCAGTGGGATTGTTCTTTTGTACTTGAACAGTCTCAAGCAGTCCAGCACTGACTGTGCACAGTCTTTAGAAAGACGTGCTGTCATGGCAATTGAGTCCAACTCCACACAGAGAAAAGAGATGCACTGCACGGGGAAGAGCTTGCTCTTCTCCCAGTTGACCTGAAGTCTCAATCAGGCTAGGTGCTCAAGGCCCTGTGTGCACACAGCAAATCTCGCGAGTGAGCTAGGATTAGCCAGTCATTGAGATAGTAGAGCATGCAAATGCCCACCCCTCCCTTTGCGGGGCAAGAGCAGCCTTTGCAACCTTCGTAAAGACATGAGGAGATAGTTACAGCCCGAAGGGGAGGACCGTGTACTGATATGCAAGACCTTTGAAGGTGAACTGTAGAAACAGTCTGTGCCATGGAAAGGATCGAGACACAAAAAAGTATGCATCTTTCAGGTCTATTGTCGCAAACCAATCATGATGTTGAACAAGTGAAAAGATGTGTTTCTGGGTGATCATTTCTAATGGAAGCTTGTACAGGGCCCACCTCCTTTCTTTGGTATGATGAAGTAGGGCCTGTAAAATCTTGGCAGCAATAAGACAGCAATCTCTGCCCAAAGGACAGGAGCATTCTCACCTCGTACTGAGGTGGAAAGCACTCCACTGAACCTGGGTGGGCGCCTGAAGAATTGTGTTGCCGAAACTGATCGTTCTGATAAGCCAGTGCGACAGGTTGGGCAGCGATAGCCACGTGTCCAAACTTCGTACGAGCGGCACCAACGGAATTATATCCGGTGTACCCAAAGTGGGGGGCCTGGCCAGCAGTTTTGTAAACCCTCGTCAGGAAAGATTAGGTAAATTTGCAAGCTTTGGATGGGAGCTTCGGCTGATTCTGAACGTCCGCGTACCCCCACGCCAACCCACCATCGAGGGTAGTAAGAACACAGGAGTCTGTAAAGCATTTTCTGACAGAAAAAGGTGCCTTCTATGACTTCAGGATCTCCTTGAAAATGGCAGTGAGGCTGAGCATGGCGCAGTGTCACTCTCTGAACCCAGGAACCAATCATGCTGTCGCTGTGAGAGCATGACGCATCCACGAACATGGTTTCATTATGGGCACAGCCCACTCAGTGCAGACAGCGATCGTGCTTGTCTAAGTGGGAGAGAAACTGCCTGAATCCAGAAGGACAAGGCCGGAACGGCATCTTTAAAAAAGACACAAACCGCTGTGTAGCCCTTTTAGAAGAATTTGCTCTTTAATAGGGACATTTGCCTCTTTCAGAACGCGGCTGTGCTGATGCACTCAGGGTTTCTCTCTAGACTTATCTGTGCATGCTGGAGAGAGACCACTGATGTGTGCTGCGAGTCCAGCTGTCGAAACGTTGAAAGTGAGAAAGGGAAAAAAGGGAATGAGAAAGGGAATGTTTCAGCGTCTCGTTAGATCTAACATTCTGCCCGTTTAAAATCAAACACAGAGATAAAGTAGTGTGGAAAGACTACATTTATTTGAATTAATTAATTCTATATATATAGAGAGAGAGGCTAACAATGAAGCTGTGAGTTTAATTAATTACTTCACAAAAAAAGCAATGATACCCGTTCTTTGCTGAGAAATATAATTTCACGAGTTCACACTTACATACAATTAGAGGGGGTAAAGTTGAATGTGTATTTGGCGTGCTGTCCGGGGGGAGGGCTCCGAGCTCGGAGTTCGGCCCGAACCCAGAGTACTCCCCCCATATGTACTGTGGTTAGGGCTAGAAGTGTGGAGAAGGGGTGGTGGAGGGATGCTGCTAAACTGTCAATGGATTGAGGTGAGACTGCTGAATGTATATATACCTCTTACCATTGATTGCAGAGTGCTCTCCACTTGTGTTAATTATCTGAATGTGCTCCTCCCGAACTTTGTTAATAAAACATCATGTAGTAATTCAGTAGCAAATCTATTTTATTATAAAAGTTGCGTGGCACCGATGATAAGTTTCTGTGCTCCTGATTGTTTCTGTGTGCGCAAATCAATCTCCAATTTCTGTGTGTGCATGACCTGTGCATGTGTGTCAAAGCAGCGCATTAGAACTGTAAATAAACTACCTGTCCATTAAAGGTCCCATTCTATGGATTATTTTTATTATTTTATCATGTTTCCAGGGGTGCCCTTATAATGTTAGTATGTTTTTTAGATCAAAAATTGTTATAATTTAGAAATAAAAGGCATTTTTCCTAGCCTGATTTCATTCCCTGGTTTGAACACTCTGTTTGAAGGGGCGTGTCTGCTGTGAGACTTCAGTGTAAACGCCCACTGCTGTGATTGGCTGAAATGCTTGCATATGAAATATCTGGCATTACATGTGGAACTATCTGGAAAACTTTTACTATTACAGCTATTATATGTTTTTACTATTACAACTATCGGGATTAACGAATCGTGAGAATTTTTTTTAAGTATTTAGATCTATTTCAATCACATAAAAAAATGCAGTGAGCGTTGAGCAGATGACAGTCTGTTGATCGCGTGAAAAAAGATCTTATCATTGCAACGCAGTTTCTGCACTCACTAATGATTTCACCAATGCAAACATGAGGCATATAAATACAGTAAGAGCTTCGTTGTGCAGTGTAACAGCGTCATTGATTTCATAACAAGTTTTGGCAAGTGTCCAGATAAACTCTGTGTGATTGACAGCTTGGGCGATTGTAAAGGGATTGTTCTTTGATCGCTTTCTGTATATTAATCACAGTTTAAGTAAGATTATTTTCATCCTACTAAGAGAAACGATGTGAAGTTGATCGCTACTTCCATATTAAATCACTACTTACCGCTTGCTGGAATATAGTTGAAATTGCCCCCTTCGTCAGTATGAAACGCTGAGAGAAGCCTGCTTGATATTATCCCAGGTTAGAAAAACAGTCCGTGGTGAAATGGACAGAGCACACTAACAACTTCGAATTAAACTTTTGCGGTATCCGATTATAGATAAACATCAACCGTCTGTTGACATTTTGCCATCAATACGCCTGTGTTCCTGTGGGCGGGTCTAAACACGGTTCTGGTGATGTCATTAATGCAGGAAGTAGAGGGGTGTAGTCCAATCCAGCCGTTTTTTGTAGTCAACTTCTGTTAAATAAAATATCTCGCTTGGCATTGAACTTTGAGCGTTATAATTTTACAGATATTATTTATACTCTAACAACAACATTACACACTAACTAAACTTTGAAACATGGAATCGCATGCAACGGGACCTTTAAAGGTGCCTTGTGTAAAAATAAATAAATTCATACTCCACATTCCATACCAGATGGGGGCAGTATACCTCCAGAAAGTGAGTTGGTCTAGTATGAATATCTTCAAGCTACTCCCCTTCACCTTTACCAGTGAATATGTTCATATTAGTTTTGTTCATATTACATTGTTATTGTTAGTTTGAATTACATTAATTTGACAGACAGCATTCCCTGATGTTGACCAAGCTAGCGCCAACGTAACCAGAGCTTCCAACTCTCACGCATTCACCGTGAGACACACGCAAACACTTTTCACATGCTCTCACCCCACACATCAATTTTCTCACGCACAGAAAAATCGCGAAGCAAAGAGGACACGGAGACCGACAGACTAGACAGAGCAGGTTAGTTATGATATAAAAAAAATCTCAGTTCTCAGATTCTGTCAATTTTATCACGCAATTCAAACAATAAATACCGTTTTGGCGCTTGTAAATGTTACACGACAGATCCCTAGTGCATGTGAACCGATCATCTCTACTAGCTAATAGTAAAAAAACACGAACACTGAAAGATACAGTAACGTTAGGCTACAACTTACCAAAATGTATTCCTCATACATAATATCGACCAATCAGTGTTTTTTATCAGCGTGAAGAGGTCAATAACACAGCTGGAGAACAATTATGTCAGATTTACCTCAGGAAAGCCATTTAATATACATAATATAGGTCACGTAGTTGGCAAGAAAAAAAGAGCAATAGAGATTGTGCTATGTGTACTATATTACAATACTGTATTTATGAACGTTATATACGTTTATCGAACAGCCTTCGATACATTTCTATGTTATAACTTCCCGAAAATCTACACAAACATATAAAACAAACTTCTAACGAAATACTAACAGCATCTTACTTACCAATCCAAAAGAAATGTTGCAAGTTCGAAGTCAAACCTCATTTTTTTCATGTCCATTAGTTGTCTCCAGCGATGGAAAGCAGTGCCAATGTTTACTCTGGTTCTGTTCCTTTTTTATCAGATTTTATTTGAATGTAGTAGTGGGCTGTAGGCTACTTTCCACACGATTGACATCAGGTTCAAGTACGCCCACAAGCCGTGCGAGTTATTCGTGTATTGCATGTTTGACTGGTGGTTATGTTGCCGGCATACCGCCTCCCATGGCCGAAACTGGTATTACGACACCTGTCGGGCCGTGGCTATTAATGCTAATGCTAATTCAGGTTGATATCTCTGCAGCACTATAACTTGTCATTTTTTTAATGACATCATCGCCCTTATTTCTTCTCATTCTTTTGATGCGTGTAGCTAATTTTTTGGATATTTTTACCTCAATTTTTACACAAGGCACCTTTAAGTGATTTAAATGCACACCTTCCAGCCAATGAGAATTGAGTTTTCAAACAGATCACAGTATGAGTTTGGACGTATTCCTCTGGCATTCCAAATAAATGAACAAATGAGAAATTTCTGTCCCTCCATGCAGTCTGTTCTCTGCGATTCCTCCTCCTATCACTAATTATCATAGCAAGTCATACGCAAAACTTGTTAAGACGTGCTTTTTTGCGTGTTACACAAAGGTGCAAAATACCAGTAAATTGACTACCGCAAACCTTAGTAAAACACCTTGCATGCTGTATTTAAATACTTTTGTGAATATTTTTTTTTTAATAAAAAAACAGGATTAACAATTATGTGATTTTGAAACCTAAATGTCCCCAACACTTTAGCCAAAGTCAGTGTGTGTCTTAATCATGTACGAATATAACAAAAAAGGAAATTAAACTAGACAAATATCTAAATATATAAACTCATGACTTTGAATAACAAAGTGAGGTAATCAATAAATTCTTACTAGTGCTTTTACCTAGTAACAGAAGAGTTTTCTGAATTATACAGCACCAATCATATTGTGGAAAAATTATGTAATGTATCCATGTCACCTTTAACATGCTCCTATTCTATAAAACCTGCTATATTCTTTTTGCTGGTGGGATTCTCTCTGAAACTGGCCTGAGATCCTCCGGCCGTGATTAAAGAATATTCTAAGGTATTGTCTGGAGCGTAGGGGAAAATCTACCAAACTCTCCTCCCATAAATTTTGTCTGAATGGAAAACTCCTACAAATGCATATAAGGTCAGAAACATTTTCAAAAAAATAAAAATAAATACATGACTTTCATCACAAATTTTTCATTGCATAAATCCTGACAGTAGTTTTTTCACACCAAAATAGGATTTGTGATGGCACAAGATGGTAGTAAATTTGGGCCTAAGATTGCAATGCTTATGCCTTGGGCTGCCCACTTTACCTCAAAATTAATATTGCAATTACTTTTGTCATATATATATATATATATATATATATATATATATATATATATATATATATATATATATATATATATCATATATTATATTATGTAGTTATTTTATTTTTTATTTTTTCCTCAGGACACATTCACAATGTTGTTTTATGGAACCCATTAAATTACTATATAACAATTACTTTAAATTATTATTACTAAAACCGTACTGTAAAATAAAAGTATTTATCAATAACAACAACATTATTAATAATAATTACTAACATAATAAAAAAACATAATAATTTTGCCTTGTTTTGACAACTTAGAAGGCGTTATTGTCATTTCATTCTCTATGAGTCCTCACAGACACGGACCGATCATGTAATTCCAAAACTGATATGAATGATTGTTTCAATAATCGGACTGCTCCAGTTCTCATGAACAGTGTTTTTTTTATTTTTTTTTATTGGTTTCCGTAGATGAGGGGTGTCCAAACTTAGTCTTGGAGGGCCACTGTCCTGCAGAGTTTAGCTCCAGCTTGCTTCATTGCTTCAACAAACCTGATGATTACCTGATAATAATGATTTTTATTTTTATTTTTATTTTTTTTATCCTGGACTGTAATTGAGAAATTGCTAAAACTTGGCCCAACAGGCTACAGGATTTCTACATAATTCTGCTTAGTGAGAGTGAGCTTTCTTGAACCTGGGCCATTGAGAGTGTAAAGGCAGTCTCCTATCCTCAAACAGATCGACCTCTAGAATGAACAGTAGGAATGAGAAAGGTAAAGCAGGCTTTCATATTCTCAAATGCTCTGTTTGTGGAATATTCATTGGACTTCTATTCATTTTGTTGAATTGGTATGAAAAATTGGATGATTGTGCATGATCTCTGCAAACAATCTCAGCCTGCAGTATGTAATTCAATCCTGATAGACTCGTCATTTTAGTCGCATTGAGCAACAATGGCTCTAACATTTAGGAAATACTCAACTGCCATTGCCTTTCCATGCTTTCATTTAAGCAATTTAAACAACTTTATTGATTCCTCATTAAATGCTGGATATATCATCATATTTGCTATGTTTAATGTATGTACTATATGTGGCAAGGCAGGTTATATCCCGCCCTATTATTTGTGGTTGTCACATGAATGATGGGTCTTTTACTACAGGTATGTCTATTCCAACGGATTAATGTTTGTTCTGGTGTGACCCCCGGTAACCTATGCTTCCATCGTCTTGCAGCTCATGTGTACGATTAGATGGAACACCTGTACATTTGCGAAGTGCGAAAGGGACTTTACAATCACATTCACATTTAACCCATGATTCAACCACAGAGTTACGCTAGCTGTCACTGTCTGCCTCTGGATACAGTCCAATCAGCGTCATGTCACGTTCTCTGGAGTACCGCCTCTTTTTGGGCGATTTCACTCTGGCTGAGAATCGCCCTGAGTGTTCCCCTAGACTTCCATTTCCAGTTCCATTTTTTCGAACTGCAGGTTTTCGTTTGAAAACGTATATTTTTCTCTCCGTTTTGGCCTTCCGTCCACACTGAGACGGCGTTTTTATTAATGAAAACGAAGCTTTTTTGAAAACGCTCTCCAAAGTGGATACATCTGAAAGCGCCGTTTTCACGTTGTAGTGTGGACTGGGAAACCAGTGGTACTTAAAAACGATGACGTAAATTTAGTCATGTGACGCATATTGTACCAATAGATATTCATGTTTATACCAGTATTGTGCCTGTTATGTGCTTTTCACTTTCACACTGTTGCTAAAAATATTCTACATTGCACACTCTTCATATCACAGTCCTGCAAAGATGACAGAATTTACTCACATTTGCTGTCCTGCGCCAATACATGAGAGCAGTTGCGTTTTAGACCAAACATATGATGACTGCGTGCGACCTGGACTGCATCAGTGAATGCTGAGATATTTTACTAAATAAAATTATCCTGTCAGAAGCACGATAACTTTTTACTTTTTAAAGTTTTACACATGCGCAGTAAAGGTGAATTTAGCGTTTTCAGGCGTTTTTCAAAAGTTTCTCATCCACACTGAAACGTCTGAAAACGCCTGAAAACGCTAGTGTGGACGGAAAGCGTTTATAAACGAAAACGCTGTTCTCTTACGAGAGTCCTCTCGTACTGCGTTTTTATCAAAACGCTACGGGAAAAGTCTCTTTTCACGAAATACTGAAGCAAAAAATTATCCTTAATTTTCATACATGTAAAGCGCGTTGCAGCAGTAGTCAGCTATGGCGAGACGGCTTGCTCGCTCATTGGCTGCTCTGCGGCAACTGCATAAGCCTATCGAGCGAGGCCTGAGGTGACGTCAGGCCAATGAGGGCGCTTCGCGCGCTCCTTGCCATTTCCCGCCGAGACGGGTGTGGCTAACCTCTATAAAAGGAGCTCGAAAAGGCTGATTCACTTGATTTTCATCTCTTCAGCGAAGCGCACGCATCGCTGGATCACGAGGAAGCAAGCGTCGTCTGAGGCAAGCACTTCAGCGGGACGAGCCACTTGAAGCCGCTGGCCTACGCCGCCTTCTACAGCCGTACCTGCTGCGCTTTCCGACGCATATCCTTTCATTACTTACTGTTCTTGTGTGTGTGTGTGTGTGTTCGCCTTGCGACACTCACCCCCTAAAAGAGCTGCGTCTTTTTAAAGCTTCATGCGGCTCGTGCCGAGCCGCACTCACCGAGGGAGACCGCCATATCGTCTGCGTCTCCTGTCTGGGTGAGGACCATGCAGCGCTCGCGCTCGCTGACGGCGGCTGCCCTCACTGCGAGCTTTTGCCGATGGTGACTCTGCGGACTCGCCTGGCATTCTTCTCAGAGCCTGCATTCCCCGCCGCGCTGCCGCGCCGTAAGAAGCGCCGCTCGCAGCGGGTCCCGGAACCCGCTCCAGCCCGACTAAGCTCGCCGGTTCGCCCGCCTGCTTCACCGGCTTCTCCCGAATCACTTCCTGATGCTCAGCGCCCGCAGTCTGCCGCCGCTTCATCAGAGGAAGTTGGTTCCGAGGCCGCGTCGGGGGAAAAGGATTCCTGCTCTCTGCTAGCTTCAGGCAGCGAGGACTGGGCGAGCTCCGAGGATCTCGCGCCTGCTGCCCGCAAGCCCACTACGAGAGCCAACATCGAGAGAGAGCTCATGCGAGTACTCGCGCTGGCCGCGGCGAGCCTCGGCCTCGAGTGGTCTGCACCGGAGCTCCCCTCTCGCACCCGGCTGGATGGTAGCTTCCTCCCTGGTGAGCGCACTTCTCCGGATTCAAAGCCCGCTCCTTTTCTTCCTGAGCTGCATGAAGAAGTTGCGAAGGCTTGGAATGCGCCCTTCTCTGCGAGAACGCGCTCGTCTGTGTCACCAGCATTTTCCTCCCTGGATAATGCGAAAGACCGAGGCTACCTTTCACTTCCGCCGGTGGAACAGGCGATAGCAACCCACCTTTGCCCGCCCTCTGCTGGACGGCGGACTAAACCGGTGTTGCCTTCAAAAGCCTGCCGCATGACGTCGACGCTGCTCGCGCGAATTTTCTCCGCCGCTGGGCAGGCCGCGTCAGCGCTACACACCATGGCTACACTGCAGATATTTCAGGGTGATCTCCTCCGTAAGTTGGACGAGATGGGACCTGAGGCTATCTGCATCGCGGATTTGAGGAGCGCTTCAGATCTAACACTCCGCGCTACCAAGTCCGCTGCACAAGCCATGGGAAAGTGTATGGCTTCCGCCACTGTTGCTGAGAGGCATCTATGGCTGACGCTCACGGAGATGGCTGATTCCGAGCGCAACGCGTTTCTCGACGCCCCGCTGTCTTCCGCTGGCCTTTTCGGTTCTTCTCTCTCCGAGTTCGTGGAGAGATTTACTGAAGCCCAGAAAGCGTCTCAAGCCTTCAAGCACTTCCTCCCGAAGCGCTCCGGTTCTGCAGCGAGTCGTGAAAAACAGACTCCGCGGAGCTCTCAGCCTCAGCCCCCGCCTTCGGCCGCATCCTCACAGCAGCGACAGCAGCGCAGCTCCAGGCCCCGCTCTCGCTCTACCAGCCGACGCCCCGCTCCGCGCGGGCCGCGATCGAGGATTGTGGTGAAGCCGGAAGCCCCGAAGAAGTCCTAGCACGCCTAGGAAAGCGCAGGTGTGTGAGTCCCACTGCGGCCGGTCTCTCACCCAAGCGCGCCGCTGTTTCAGTCCCAAGACTTGCGGCTGTTCCAGCGTTTTCTGCAAGACGCAAGCCCGCTCAGCCGCCCGCTTGCCTGCACACAAAAGCCGTTTTTACGGCTACCCAGATATATCCCGAAAAGAGCGTATTTTCTGGTGTCCCGGCCACGGCCGATGGTGCTATAAGTGTAGTGTCGATGCCCACTCCTCAGTGCCCATCTCTACACACAAGCACAGCCCTACACTTAGGGCTCGCGCACATAAAATCGACTCAGGTCGATTGCGCTTCCAACATAGTGAAAGTGCCCGCACAAACACTATGTCTCACAGACCACAGGCTCTCTGTAAAAACGAGACCTGTGCGCGCTCGCTCTGCTCAGTCAGACAGCGCGCCCAAAGCAGTGAATGTGCCCGCTTCCCGCCCACATTTACTCGCAGACATGAGTCCCACGGGACCCGCTCAGCCCTCCCTCACTCAGTCAAGCGCTGTAGTAAGGTCGAGGACGAGCGCTCTGCCCGCTGTAATAAGCGCGCCCCCCGCCTCGAATGCCACAGGCATAATGCCTATGTTATTGCGCCCCGAAGCGCCTCTGCCGCACGGCGAACAGAGCGCGCTTCGCATCCAGCCCTTAGCCAGCCATGCAGAAGCATGGGCAGCGCTTCCAGGGGTTTCGGACTGGGTGCTAGGCATTATAAAGAGAGGCTTCTCGCTACAGTTTTGTCGACGCCCTCCCCGCTTCACAGCGCGCGTCCAAACTACGGTGGTTTCAGGAGTAGCACACCTACTTCGCGCCGAAATATCAAAACTGATAAGCAAAGGGGCGATAGAGCGTGTTCCCCGAGCCCAAAGCGAAGGGGGGCTATACAGCAGATACTTTCTAGTCCCCAAAAAGGACGGCGGTATCAGACCCATTCTGGATCTAAGACGGCTAAACAGAGTATTAGTGAAACGCAGTTTCAAAATGCTCACAACCAGCAAAATTCTCGCGCATGTTCGCCGAGAAGACTGGTTCATGTCGATAGATCTGAAGGACGCGTATTTTCAAATACAGATAGCGTCACATCACAGGCGATACTTGAGATTCGCCTTCGAGGGTCAGACATACCAGTATACAGTCCTGCCTTTCGGCTTGTCCCTGGCACCTCGTACATTTACGAAATGCATGGACGCAGCGCTCGCTCCTCTCAGACTCAGAGGCATGCGAGTGCTGAACTATTTGGACGACTGGTTGATCCTAGCTCAATCACGATCTCAGCTCGTGGAGCACAGAACCATTTTACTCGATCACCTCGAGAATCTTGGTATCACGGTCAATTGGGCGAAGAGTTCACTGAACCCCAGTCAAACGATTTCGTTTCTGGGTATCGTTCTGGACTCGCAGTCTATGACGGCGCGGCTGTCGCCACAGCGCGTGCTGCACATTCAGCGTGCGGCGAAGTCTTTCCGCCGCGGCGCTTTCACCCCGCTCAGGAAGTTTCAAAGGATGCTGGGTCTCATGGCCTCAGCATCATCAGTTCTCCATCTGGGCTTGCTCCGCATGCGCCCGCTGCAGTTCTGGTTGAAAGCGCGAGTACCGCGCGGAGCGTGGGTGTCCGGCCGGTTACGCCTCAAGGTCAATCAAACCTGTGTGACAGCCCTGATACCTTGGTTGGCGGACGGCTGGTACCAATCAGGTGTAAGCCTGGGGACTTCCTCGAGAGTGAGGATGGTGTCGACAGACGCATCCACCTCGGGATGGGGAGCGCTGCTCGAGGGCAGACCGTTCTTCGGCCTGTGGTCGGAACGAGAAAAGCTCCAACACATCAACTGCCTGGAAATGCTGGCAGTGCACAACGCGCTGACGCGTTTTTGTCCCCACATCAAGGACCAACACGTCGTAGTCCGTTCGGACAACACGGCCGTGGTGTCCTATATAAATCGCCAGGGCGGTCTGAAATCCACATCCCTGTACAGGCTGGCGAAACGCCTCCTAATATGGGCTCAGCACAATTTGCGCTCGCTGAGGGCAGTGCATGTGCCTGGGCTCCAGAATGTGGGCCCAGACAGACTGTCCAGGAACAACATTCCCCTGGGCGAATGGTCTCTACACCCGCAAACAGTCCAGCTGTTGTGGGAGAGATTCGGCAGAGCGGAGGTGGACCTATTCGCGTCCCGCGAAAACGCTCATTGCCCCGTGTTCTTTTCCAAGAACGACAGCGCGCTGTCCCAGGTGTGGCCGCGCTGCCCGCTGTATGCTTTCCCCCCCGTCTCCCTCCTGCCACAGGTGTTAGAGCGGGTCAGGGAAACAGAATGCCCAGTGCTGCTTGTAGCACCGTTCTGGAGGAACCAAGCATGGTTTCCAGTCCTGATGCAGCTAGCAGACTTCGCTCCATGGCCAGTGCCATTGAGGAGAGATCTCCTCTCGCAGGCCGGAGGCTCGATTTGGCACCCACACCCGGAGCTGTGGTCCCTTCATGCGTGGGCGCTCAACGGATATCCGTTGACCTCGCAGAGGGTGTGATAAATACCATCACTCAGGCCAGAGCGCCGTCGACTCGGCGGCTTTATGCCTCAAAGTGGTCGGTTTTCTCCGGCTGGTGTACAGCTCGGAGCCTATCACCTCTCGATTGTGAGGTGACGGAGGTTCTCTCCTTCCTACAGGAGCTGTTGGATAAGGGCAGATCCCCTTCCACGCTCAAAGTTTACGTGGCGGCTATTACAGCGTTCTCCGGAACAACGCTGGGTCAGTCACTGGGAAGGAACGATTTAGTCATCCGCTTCCTCAGGGGAGCTAGGAGGCTGAATCCACCCAGACCTCCTTCAGTTCCTATGTGGGACCTTTCTACAGTCTTGGCGGCCATGAAAGGTGCCCCTTTCGAGCCTATCCAATCTATTAGCCTCAAACATTTGTCTTTCAAAACAGTGTTTTTGATGGCTCTCGCTTCGGTGAAGCGCATAGGCGACCTGCACGCGCTCTCCGTGAGCCTAGCGTGCTTAGAGTTTGGACCTAATGACTCTAAAGTCATACTCAAACCTAAGCATGGCTATGTGCCAAAGTCCCTCAACACGCCGTTTCGGGCTCAGGTTATCTCCCTGTCTGCCCTGCCGGGGTCAAGTGAGGAAGGGGACTCAAGTTTTCTTTGCCCTGTTAGGGCTTTAAGAGCTTACGTGTCCCGCTCCGCTGTCTTCAGACAGACTGAGCAGCTCTTTGTCTCGTTCAGTGGACGTTCCAAGGGAATGGCTGTTTCGAAACAGAGCTTATTCAGATGGATAGTTGACGCCATAGCGCTGGCTTATACTGTCAAGGGCATTCAGTGCCCGTTGGGAGTCAGAGCGCACTCCACGAGGGGCGTTGCCTCCTCGTGGGCTTGGTCCAGCGGGATTTCCTTACAGGATATATGTACGGCGGCAGGCTGGGCCTCGCCGTCTACATTTATCAGGTTTTACAACCTAGAAGTTCCCGCCTTGCAGGCTAAGCTATCGGTGTAGTCGATTCAGCTGTCTAACTAGAACACTGAAATCGCATGCGCAACGCGCTACCGACTGTCTTATGGGCAGAATTGTGTAAGACCCACATTTCCCACATTCAGTTCAGGTTCCCCACCCTGTCTATGTGATGTCATATTCGCGTCTGCTGGCGCGACCATATAAGGATGGAGGGAATCCCCTCTTGTCTCTAGACTCTCTCTGTGAGGTCACGTTTACGTCTGCGGACGTTACAGTTTAGGGAATTAAGGTCCCCCATCCCTTATTCCCGGATTCTTTGTGAGTCTATCTGGTGATTATGCACTGTACATCTGGCTTAGCTTCCAGTGATCGGTGTTTTTATCCCAGCACGCACGGCGTTTTACAAGGGGTTCCCGTAGCGTTTTGATAAAAACGCAGTACGAGAGGACTCTCGTAAGAGAACGTACTCGGTTACTAACGTAACCTCGGTTCTCTCTAGAAGAGGGAACGAGTACTGCGTTCTCTGCCGTGCGTACGGTTCACTCTGGTTCGCTTCGGCGATGAAAATCAAGTGAATCAGCCTTTTCGAGCTCCTTTTATAGAGGTTAGCCACACCCGTCTCGGCGGGAAATGGCAAGGAGCGCGCGAAGCGCCCTCATTGGCCTGACGTCACCTCAGGCCTCGCTCGATAGGCTTATGCAGTTGCCGCAGAGCAGCCAATGAGCGAGCAAGCCGTCTCGCCATAGCTGACTACTGCTGCAACGCGCTTTACATGTATGAAAATTAAGGATAATTTTTTGCTTCAGTATTTCGTGAAAAGAGACTTTTCCCGTAGCGTTTTGATAAAAACGCAGTACTCGTTCCCTCTTCTAGAGAGAACCGAGGTTACGTTAGTAACCGAGTACGTTTTCAAATGTATCCGAATTAATGTAGACGTAGCCTTAGTGAAAACCCTGCAATATCTGTCAAGTTTCTGATTTTATTTACTAATTACTTTTGGATTTGTTTCATGTGATTTAATTAGTTTGAAGTACAATTAATTATGGTTTCATTTCGTATTGTTTGACTTATTTTGTTTTTTGTTTTGTTTCTTCCTTTTCTTCTTATAGCAGTTGGCTGCTCCACTGTTTGTGTCAAGGTTTTACTGGCAATTTGGTGTAAACCTCTTGGGCTACACCAGTCTGTCTAACTTCTGTGGCCAGTAACTCGACAATTGTTGACCTCCTTTATGGTTTGAACTTGTTCTACTATAAATTGTTGATAAATGTGTGTCTGTTGTGTAACAGTCACTGTCTGTCACATTATTTACTTGTCCTTATGGTCAATGCTATGTCCATCCCATCCACTAGGGGGCACCAGTAGCATCTATACCTTGTGTATAAAAGAGGAAGCAGAAGAGTAAGAGGTAGCTTCAGTATGAGTAACCACATGGTTAATGGCTGTTCTCTTCTTTAATCCTGGCTTGAGAAACGTTTTGTTTGCTGCTCAGCTGTGAGTTTGTAGTTCTTATTTCATCTTTTGTGTATGCTTTAAGAATTTGTAAAAATGTTAATGAGTTGTTTTGTTTTGTAGAGGATTTTGTATTACTTGGAACTTGCATTGCCTTGAATGTTGGATTGAGAGTTTGCTTGGGTGCTTGGGACAAAGCAACTGCCCAAGGATTGTATTCAAAGACTCCCTGACTACAACCAGAAGAAC
Source organism: Vimba vimba (assembly GCA_022828995.1). NCBI lineage: Eukaryota > Metazoa > Chordata > Actinopteri > Cypriniformes > Leuciscidae > Vimba > Vimba vimba. The sequence continues at coordinate 3,752,626 of CM040830.1, forward strand.
AGATACTTCCTTTCATCAATACCTACCATTTGCAGATAAGACTGTTCATGCTAAAGACTGTTCACTTGATCAACTCCATTATTCGACAACATCTTTTTGGGACATTTCACACTCATCCACTCACACCATTACTTTTTATGTGATTTATTTAATGTTTGAGTTTGTTTGTTTGGTGTTTATGGTGCACTGTTCATGTAAAAAATTCAATATATGCGATGAAAAGATTTTCCTTTCTTGTCTTTTGTTGATACATGTATACCCTGAACACAGAATCCAGTAGGATAGAATGCAAAATTGATTCCCCCTCATTCTTCTGTAATAGGCCTGGTTTAAATTAGCTGGGACAGTTATAGAGTGGCGCCCGAACAGGGACTTTTTGCTAAACAAGTGTTCAGGGTCTATGGTTTTATGTTTGTTTATCATTTGTTTTTTTTGTTCTGTTTTAGTTATGTCAGTTACATCACAAGGTGTGGAAGATGAGTACGAACCCAATCCTGATTTCACTGCTGGTCCTTTTGTCACCAGAAGAGATCCACGATCTGTGCAAGAACTCATTCATACTTTCAGTGACTTGTATCTCAACTCTGATGAAGATAATGATTCCAACACTAATCTTGATGTTATACTTCCTCCACCTCCTCCTCCTGATGAAGTAGTTCCTGAATTTCACCCCTCAACACAATTTATGGATTCATTGACCAACCGAATAACAGCTTTGGAAGGTGAAGTTCAAGCCTGCACCCAAAAAGTGAGTCAATGTTGTTCACATTCTGAGTTTAACCCTCTGAGGTCTGAGCTGTTTTCTGGGCCCTGGAGGTGTTCTGACATGCTCTGACATTTCTGGTTATTTCTGTTTCTTGTGACATTTTCATGGTTAAAGTCTAATTACACTGTATTCAGCACAAACTCTGCTACAATAATATATCAACAGCATGTATGTAAAAGTTTGTAGTTTTGAGATAATGACATTTATGCGTGGTTTGTGAAAATACAAAAAAAAATTCTCACTGAAATAAGGCCATGAAACCCATACTGATTATTTCTTCACAAGACTTTTGAAAATTGTATGACGTAGCCTAGAATATTTGCTGCAAAACTATGTGAAAATCACCCTGACTGCTCATTCAGATAAGACAATATATTGATTTAAAAATTTTACGACGTGTTTTGTGTGAAAAAGCCTTATGCGAGAGCTCATTAATATGTAAGCTTTTCTCACCTGAGAAAGACAAAGAACCTCCCCTAACGGCCCTATTAGGAGCTATCAGGCCCTGTCATTCTGGGCAACCTTGCACAATACTGTAAATGAGGATATTTAAAAAATAATGGCTTTTAAATTGTTTGGATTTATTTACAACACAGCATCGTCCAAAGATACACAACACATGCCAAAAAAGCACTTATTGAAAACAATGATCCAAAGACAGAGACCTTTGTGCTATTCCTAAAAACATACCTTTAATTTCCAAGGTGTTTGATTTTCACTTTACCATGTACAGAGACTCATGTGAATTTTGAATTCAGCAGTCCTCAGTGTCATCTGGGCCCTGAAAAAAAAAGTGAACATACTGATATCAAGAGAAAGGCCTGCACGATTTTGGGAATAAATTTTAGATTTTTCTGGTTAAAATTGTTTTTTAAAATTCACAGAATACACACAAACACACACACACAAATGTTTCCAACAAGATATAATGAACAGTGAACACCAGGTTTGTTGTGCCTTGTAGGCATAAGCTATGCGCAGTGCTGGATAAAATAATAATAACCTATAACAGTATAAATCTTCCAAAAGATTTAAGTAACAACTAAGCTAGAGAAAAATATATTGATTATCATGTTACTTAAAATGTTTCCATTCGTGGTCCATATGAAATGAGATAATAGTAAAAACATGAAGCTGTTTGTTTTTCAAATGCGATCACGATCCAAAATATGATACATTCAAATGCGATCACGATCCAAAATATGATACATTCAAACGTGATCACGATCCAAAATAAGATACATTCAAATGCGATCACGATCCAAAATATGATACATTCAAACGTGATCACGATCCAAAATATGATACATTCAAATGCGATCACGATCCAAAATATGATACATTCAAACGTGATCACGATCCAAAATAAGATACATTCAAATGCGATCACGATCCAAAATAAGATACATTCAAATGCGATCACGATCCAAAATATGATACATTCAAATGCGATCACGATCCAAAATATGATACATTCAAACGTGATCACTATCCAAAATATAATGCATTCAAACGCGATCACGCTCAAATATAAAACATTATGGTTACCAAATACATATCTACGTTTGAGCGGATATCCACAAACACAGTAACAGTAAACACGGGTCTAAATATTATAATATTCAACATCTAGCAACAGTTCAACTGCAATGTGAAATTTATGCAACAATAGCAAACAAATATGTAAGAATTTCTTACCTTATCTTTCTTGTCTTCAAATCGCGTTCTTCTTCTCCTGATGTAAATCCAATGTAAGCTCAGGCACGTCTTTCAAACTCGACGAAAAGTGAAGTGAAGTGTTTTGTTGTTGAGGTAATGAGGGCGATCGCGTTCCATGTGGAGATTTGCATGTGAATCTCTTTTGCGCGAGTAGGCGTGGCCAAATTAACTGTAATGAGCAAGCGTTTGAGAATCTGGACATCTTGTTGGTTTTATACAAATTACTTAAACAGAGAATATTTGTTTTCGTTTTGAATCGGATAATTTAAAAGTACACACTTATATGTTTATAAAGGTTTATGGCTCATAAATGTGTGACAAGTATTCGCAGAGTTTTGTTTCAGTTTATAGACGTGCTCAAGAAAAAAAAGTTCACCGCGACGGAGAGGCAGAACGCACACCCTGTTTATTTTCTTTATTTTACAAAAGCACAATGTTTTGATTTGATTGTAAGTGGACACATACAAAAGTAGAAATATCACAGATTCTTTTTTTATATTTCTTTTTTCTGTATGACCATAAATGACGGAGAAATTTAAGTTTATAGTGCTACAATGTGGAGAAAATCCAGCAAAACGCGCCGGCGCGTTTGTCGACCTCAGAGGGTTAAGGACCAGTGTCAAATGTTGGAGGAAAAGTTGAACTACAAGATTGAAAGGGAATGTGAGAGAGTCAAAAAAGTACTTGAGCTGAGTATAGCTGATTTGGGAAAGTCTATGGTGGATTGTTTGAAGAGGAGAGATGTGCAAATCGACACTAAGCTTAAGTCATATGCTCATGTCATGTCTACTCCAGTTTCTCTTCCTTTGCTCACCCCAGCCTTGCCAAAAGACTCTAATAGATCACGTACTGAGCAGCTTCATCACCGTACTCACAACCTGCCAGATACCACATCAACTGCTCCGTATCTACCTCCGGTAAAGGTGGAATTCCCACAATTTGGGGCAGATGAAGACAATGATCCGATTTCCTTTGTTGAGCGTTGTGAAGAATATTTTGCACTCAGACCACTCACTGACTCAGAAATATTAGCTTCGCTCACTTCAGTGTTAAAGGGGACAGCTAAGGACTGGTGGCTAGCAGAGAGAAGACACATTTTCACTTGGGACCAGTTTAAACGAGATTTCCTGCATGCTTTCTTGACTGATGACTATGAAGCTGAATCCGCCAAACGTTTGCTGGAGAGGAAACAAGGTCCAAAAGAACCAATTAGAGACTTTGCATACCATTATCGTGCCTTATGTTTAAGATGGAAGAAGGAGATGTCTGAGAAGGAGATCGTACAGTCCATTTTGAGGAATTGCAATCCTCGACTTGCAAGTTTGTTAAGGGGCACTGTAAAAGAGGTGAGTGAATTAGTAAGAGTGGGCACGCAAATTGAGAGAGATTTTGAAGAAGCCAAGAGGTATTGGAATCAGGCCAATACTGAAATGCAGAAGCGCAAGAACCAAACTGACAGAGATACCCATCACAAGTCCAATCCCTCACATGCACGTATTCTGCAGACCATTCCTAATGCCAACATGTTGAACTTGAAGTTTCTCGTCCTGCCAATGTTGATCCGAGGGAGATATTTTCAAGCTATGATGGATACGGGTAGTTCACTGACTCTAATACAAGAATCCTGTTGGAGACAGTTGAGTCGCAAAGAAAAGCTGAATTCTAGTCATGGTCAGACCTTCAAACAAGCTAACGGCCAAGTGTTATCAGCTTTGGGGATGTGGAACTGTGAATGTGAAGTGCAAGGAAGGAGGTATGATTTGACTTTGTATGTAATGAAGGACGAAGATCTCACTGTACCTATCATCTTGGGTATGGATTCTCTGATGTCTATGGGAATCAACTTGAATTTTCACAAAGCTCAATATACCTTACCTACCTCAAACCACTGCCAAGAAGAGACATTCCCATTCATGTCATCCAATTCTTCCAATACATTGCTATCTTTCTACCTTGCCTTACCACTACCAGAAGAGTCACCTGAAACGCAAACATTTGTCCATCAACTGGTCACCAGTGCAGACACATCTCCAGAATACCGGTCACAGCTCAAGCATCTGATGAGAGAATGGCCCACTGTTTGTACCAACGAAATAGGACACACTGATGTAGTCAAACATCGCATTATTACCACCAGTGAGGTACCTATCCTTAAGAGACCTTACAGAGTATCACCTGAGAAACAGCAATTCATCGAACAAGAAATCAAGGTAATGCTGGACAAAAACATCATTAGGCCTTCACTTTCTCCATGGGCTGCACCGGTGGTCCTGGTACCGAAGAAGGGAGGTGGTCAGAGATTCTGTGTCGATTTTAGAGGTTTGAATTCAAAGACGTACTTGGACGGTTACCCCATGCCACAGATACATGAAATCCTCGAGTCTTTACATGGAGCAGCTATCTTTAGTACCCTCGACCTCAAAAGCGGATACTGGCAAGTTGAGATGGAGCCAGAGAGCATCCCTAAAACTGCTTTTACTACAGCATCGGGATTATATGAATTTCTTCGTTTACCTTTCGGCCTTAAAAACGCTGCTGCCACATTTCAGCGACTTATGGAGTTTGTGTTGAAGGATGTGAGGGGTAAGAGTTGTTTCGTATATATTGACGATGTCGTGGTTTACTCCAAGTCAGAGGAAGAACATCTAGCCCATCTAAGAGAAGTCTTCCAGTGTCTGAGTCGGGCAGGTCTCACTCTAAACCTCCAAAAGTGCAATGTAATGCAGAAATCCTTGAAGTTTTTGGGACATGTAATTTCCGCAGAAGGAATTAAAACTGACCCTGCTAAAGTTAAAGCTGTAGCCTCATTTCCTGTCCCCAAGTCACTGAAAGAGGTGCAACGTTTCTTAGGCCTAGCAGGATGGTACCACAGATTCATCCCTCAATTTTCTGAGAAAGCTGCCCCACTGCATTCCTTGAAAAGGAAAGGAGCTACTTGGACTTGGACAGAGGAGTGTGAACGCTCTTTTGAATTGATCAAGCATGAATTGACCAGTGCCCCAGTTTTAATTGCCCCAGATTTTTCAAAGCCTTTTAGAGTCCAGACTGACGCTAGTGACATTGGTTTGGGAGCCGTCCTGACCCAAGACATAGATGAGGTGGAACATGTCATTGCCTATGCCTCACGTCTCTTGCAAGGAGCTGAGAAGTCGTATTCGGTTTCGGAGAAAGAGTGCTGTGCAGTGATATGGGCAGTTGAAAAATGGAGGCCTTATTTGGAGGGACGACGTTTCGAGGTGATCACGGATCACGCTGCTCTCACCTGGGTGTTTAACCATCCAAAACCATCTTCACGTCTGACCCGTTGGTCCATTCGCCTGCAAGACTTTGATTTCACCGTCAAGTATCGAAAGGGTCAATGTAACATTGTGCCCGATACCTTATCACGCAGTTTCCTAGATAACTCACCACTTGCTATGCTGGCACAGGTAAAATCCCAGGACTCATCAACCACTTTTTCTTCATTTCCTGTTGAATGGACAGACATTGCAAAAGCCCAACAAGAAGATTCAGACATTCAAGAGATCATCGGAAAAACAAAAACATCTGCCGATCCTGATCCCACACGCATTCATTTCCAGTTGAAAAATGGATTTCTGTTCCGCAGCATGCCACAAGGACAGGGAGGGCCCAAACTTCAAATAGTCATACCCACCAGCATAAGACAAGATTTTCTCAACTATGCACACAACAACCCTCTAAGTGGACATCTTGGCAGACTTAAAACTCTGCTAAGACTTGTGGACATTTGCTACTGGCCCACAATGCGCTCAGATGTGTGGAAACATTGTAAGGAGTGTCAAGTATGTCAACAACACAAACCATCCATTTCAAAACTCGCCGGCTATATGCAGTCTACGCCAGTAGTGGAACCTGGACATATGCTGGGTGTTGACCTCATGGGACCATTTCCCAGAAGTTCCAAGCAGAATGAGCATCTTTTAGTAATTGTGGACTACTGCTCAAAATGGGTGGAGTTGTTCCCTTTGCGTGTCGCAAAAGCTCCACAGATCGCACGCATCCTGGTGGAGGAGGTCTTCACTAGATGGGGTACCCCAGTGTATCTGGTGTCTGACAGAGGAACTCAGTTCACCTCACAATTAATCAGTCAAGTCTGCAAGCAATGGGGTGTCATTCAAAAGCTAGCCACGACTGCACACCCTCAAACAAATCTCACAGAACGGGTCAACCGTACTCTAAAAACCATGATTGCCTCGTATGTTCAAGACTACCACCGCCATTGGGATAGATGGTTGGCAGAGTTCCGTTTTGCCATCAACTCGGCATGGCAAGAGAGTACAGGATTCACTCCGGCAGAAGTCATGCTGGGTCGAAAGTTGAAGGGTCCTTTAGAAAGAGCAGTTCTCAAATCACCTGACCCAGATAACCCAGCATACCCAATTCTGGAGAAGTACAAAGAGCTGATCCAGACTGTACAAAGGAATGTAGCACGGGCCCAAGGGAAACAACGTCATTACTACAACCTACGAAGACGACCAGCTCACTTCCAGGTTGGAGACTGGGTTTGGGTTCGTACTCATCCTCAATCACGGGCTAGTGATGGTTTTATGGCCAAGCTTGCGGCAAAATGGAAAGGTCCTGCTAGAGTGATCAAATGTCTTGGTCCTGTAAATTACTCTGTGTCCTTTGTTGATGATCCTGATCATGTAGATTCTTTTCATGTTCAAAACTTAAAGCCATTTCATGGTATTGTGCAAACCCTTTCTAATTAAGGGGGGGAATATGTAACAGTCACTGTCTGTCACATTATTTACTTGTCCTTATGGTCAATGCTATGTCCATCCCATCCACTAGGGGGCACCAGTAGCATCTATACCTTGTGTATAAAAGAGGAAGCAGAAGAGTAAGAGGTAGCTTCAGTATGAGTAACCACATGGTTAATGGCTGTTCTCTTCTTTAATCCTGGCTTGAGAAACGTTTTGTTTGCTGCTCAGCTGTGAGTTTGTAGTTCTTATTTCATCTTTTGTGTATGCTTTAAGAATTTGTAAAAATGTTAATGAGTTGTTTTGTTTTGTAGAGGATTTTGTATTACTTGGAACTTGCATTGCCTTGAATGTTGGATTGAGAGTTTGCTTGGGTGCTTGGGACAAAGCAACTGCCCAAGGATTGTATTCAAAGACTCCCTGACTACAACCAGAAGAACAGATACTTCCTTTCATCAATACCTACCATTTGCAGATAAGACTGTTCATGCTAAAGACTGTTCACTTGATCAACTCCATTATTCGCCAACATCTTTTTGGGACATTTCACACTCATCCACTCACACCATTACTTTTTATGTGATTTATTTAATGTTTGAGTTTGTTTGTTTGGTGTTTATGGTGCACTGTTCATGTAAAAAATTCAATATATGCGATGAAAAGATTTTCCTTTCTTGTCTTTTGTTGATACATGTATACCCTGAACACAGAATCCAGTAGGATAGAATGCAAAATTGATTCCCCCTCATTCTTCTGTAATAGGCCTGGTTTAAATTAGCTGGGACAGTTATAGTTGGCTAACTGCAAAATACACTCACCTAAAGGATTATTAGGAACACCATACTAATACTGTGTTTGACCCCCTTTCGCCTTCAGAACTCTTAATTCTACATGGCATTGATTCAACAAGGTGCTGAAAGCATTCTTTAGAAATGTTGGCCCATATTGATCGGATAGCATCTTGCAGTTGATGGAGATTTGTGGGATGCACATCCAGGGCACGAAGCTCCCGTTCCACCACATCCCAAAGATGCTCTATTGGGTTGAGATCTGGTGACTGTGGGGGCCATTTTAGTACAGTGAACTCATTGTAAGGGGCCTAAAGTGTGCCAAGAAAACATCCCCCACACCATTACACCACCACCACCAGCCTGCACAGTGGTAACAAGGCATGATGGATCCATGTTCTCATTCTGTTTACGCCAAATTCTGACTCTACCATCTGAATGTCTCAACAGAAATCGAGACTCATCAGACCAGGCAACATTTTTCCAGTCTTCAACTGTCCAATTTTGGTGAGCTTGTGCAAATTGTAGCCTCTTTTTCCTATTTGTAGTGGAGATGAGTGGTACCCGGTGGGGTCTTCTGCTGTTGTAGCCCATCCGCCTCAAGGTTGTGCGTGTTGTGGCTTCACAAATGCTTTGCTGCATACCTCGGTTGTAACGAGTGGTTATTTCAGTCAAAGTTGCTCTTCTATCAGCTTGAATCAGTCGGCCCATTCTCCTCTGACCTCTAGCATCGGTGTAGGGAAGCTAGCCGTCCTTGCCCTTTTGGTGGTGTTCCCTTCACAGAGTGTGTTTCCCTCACTTAGCGTGCGTGAGTGTGTGCGTTTGTGTGGAGTATAATCGGGTGAGTGGTGTGGTCTTAGGATACTCACTGCTCAGCTAGCCACCCTACTGGTAAGCCTCAGCCTGAAACTTCCTTTTCTTTATTTTTTTTTTTCTTCTTCTTAATTTTCATTTTTGGTCTGGTGCACACGAGTCAACAGTTTTTATACATTTTATATAATTATTGTTGTGAAAATGAAAGTGTTTTGTATTCATATCCACGTCTCCTGTCCTCCGTGGTAGCGAACCTGTGTGCCTTATGAAATGTCCCCATTCATGGAAACGGGGTGGCGTAGTCTGCTCTTTATCTTGCTCCATTTTGTACATTAGTGTAATTTTTGCCCCTCCACTACCACTACCTTCCACACATATAAATAAAGACAGGAAAGTTCCCCCAAAGACTGAATTGTTTATTCTGGTGTCTTTTAAAAAATATGGATCATCTTTCTGTCAGGTATGTTTTTTGATTCAACCAATATAAAAATGCACATTAAATAAATTACATGGTTGTTTCATTGTTTTTAGTGCATGATCTCTCATCTGTGAGGAAAACTTTTCTGTCAGTGTCACGTCTCAAACAGTGCCTTTGTTATTGAGTTGTTTGGTTTGTCCTTTTGTAAGAATGACTAACATATTGATTTTCAACAATGTTATCACGAGGGCACTGAGATAAGTGATGTTGAAGCTAAAGAGGGAAATCTGACAGCAATTTAGATCAAATTAAACCTTGAAAAGTGGGAAACCCTCAAATCAGAGGCTTTTAGATATTTAGTTGTCCTTCTTTTTAACACATTGTAACCTTCACACAGCCAGCATCCATTCCACAGCTGCCTGCGACAAAAGATCAATGTACAGCAAAGAGGATGAGAAAAAGACAACCCTTCCCTTCACCCACAAGAACAGAAAGACTGAAGAAAAAAATGTATGGGTCCCCTTGTACCCATTGACTTTCTTTTTCTGTGGGCACGTGTGAAGATGATTGGAAATCTGGACTTCCCACATGTGCAGGAAGATAAGAGACTGTGTCTACTCTTCTCTTTTACAGATTATAGGCCCAATTATGAAAGAGAGAGATACAGAATGGACATCATCTGCATATAAATGGAATGAAGAACCTAAAGGATCCGGCCTCGCAGGCCTGTAATGGATATGATCCCATCGCTGCAGTCTAATGGGAGAGAGACTTACAGTAGTATACAACAATAAAATTCGTAAAAAAGGAAGAGGTGTTTAAGGGTCTCAAAGGCCTCAGAACACTTTGCTAACCTAGTAGAGAATGGATCTAAATGACCAAATTCTGGGTAATAAAAACTTCTGTCCCACATTCTGACCGTTCACTGATAAGAATCCCCAAAGAAACCTTATTTTTTTATCGCAATACAAAGTTATTCAACAGTTATTTCCTCACTTTGTTCACACAAAGATGAAATACACCATGGCCAATTCAAAATTATCTTAAGTTTTAGTTTCTTTAAATGGCATCTTTGCCAAATATAGGTATTTATTTGTATTATTTAGCTTAAAAAAATTACCATGAGAACAAAAGGGATAGTTCACTCAAAAGTGAAAATACAGTCTTTACTCAACCCGAGGTTGCTCTAATGCCATATGCCTTTCATTCTTTTTTTGGACCAGACATTTTGTATGTTCATTAATCTGCATTGCTTAAAATGATGCACTTGTGTGCTTTTTCTGGACTGGCCAGAGTCTCATGAACGCACCGTCACGCACAGGAGATCAGCGGCAAGATTGGTACAGTTTTTACAATATATTACTAATTAGATTTGCATTTACTAATTAGAAGTGCATGTTGACCATGTTGCGAGGGGTGCATGAATATTGTTTTGTTATCATTTGTTTTGTATGAATGTCATTATAGTGATTAGTGTTGTTGTTGGTGAAGCTCAATTCATCCTTCTTTTTTCCTGATTTACAGAAAACTGGCTTTTGTTACATTGTATGAATATCATATAGTTTGGATCAATATTATGTAACCATAGAATAATTTAGTGGATTTGTTTAATTTTATAGAACATCACTAAATAATTTTACCCCCAATACAACTGCATGTAATTCATATATATATATATATATATATATATATATATATATATATATATATATATATATACAGTATATGTATATGTATGCTATGTCATTGTTTACTAGCCCAATAAGAAATAATCCAGCCTCAAGTCACGGTGATATTATAGTCTCTAGATATGGTGCCTATTTGTAAGATATGTGAGATATTCTAAACCCTGGTAAATATGTTGTGATTCTCCAGGCAAATGTATTTGTGCAAATGCTAACATTAAAATTCACTAGACAATCTCTACATGAGCTCCTCATGCAGCATATTTTGCATGCAACCAAGTGTTTACTCTAAACCACAAAAAAAGATCTTTTGAAAAATGTCTTGGTCAGGTGAGACAGATTGTCATTTGCTTTTGTTAGTAACATGCATGCGAGGGAGAGGTCGCTGATTTTGTAACTGCATACATCAGTTACTGAAAAACGGAGAAAAAGGTGAGAAAAAACTGTACCAAAAGCATACCGTCAGTTCATTAGTTAATTAATAAGTGGATTAAATTATATAAATATTATAATGCCCACTTGAAAGTGATTGAAATGCTATCATGGATTGTGTGTTTTGCTATGTAAATTCATATTTGCCGAAGTCTCCCATACACCATTATAGAGGTTTACTAGCCCATCTCGCCGATGACGACTTCTGCTTCGGAGAACAGTGGAAATGTGAAAAGGGTCCATGTTTATTGCATAATATATTCAAATAACTTTCTACTTATCATCTCAGATATATGTCCATGCATGTTTAATATTTCCTGCATAATTACATACATATTTTGTGTTTGATTAATACCTTTGTCGGCAGTAGACGCACCATTGTAATGATTTATATTGATTATCCTGTGCAAAATTGACCGTAAACACCCACAGTAACAATTAATTTACAGATATATTTCATTTACAAGTTTTAGATTTCAAAATGTCAATGTGTAGCAGAGAAAAAAATAATTAAAGTTTGAGATAAATAGCGCAAAAGTTACAGATGTGAAAGCAACAACCATTACCGGTCTCCCCTATATATGCATTCTGCTTCTGGATAATGAAATCAGTCTATTTCATGTCCCTCCTTTTGTTTTATCTTTATTAATGTTATTCCAGAAGATTAGGTCTTAAAGGGATATTTCAGCCAAAAATGAAAATTTTGTCATGATTTACTCACCTTCATGTCGTTCCAAACCCGTATGAATTTATTTATTCTGCTGAACACAAAAGAAGTTATTCTGAAGAATATGGGTAACCAAACAGTTGATGCACCCCACTGACTCCCATAGTATGAAGAAAAAAAATAATAATATGGAAGTCAATGGGGCCCTTCAACTTTTTGGTTACTGACACTAATATATTATTTTGCGTTCAGCAGAAGAAATAAAAAAATGAGGGTGAGTAAATGATGACAGAGTTTTCATTTTGGGGGGAACTATCCCTTTAAAGGGGACATATCATGAAAATCTGACTTTTTTCATGTTTAAGTGCTATAATCAGGTCCCTCGTGCATCTACAGTACCAACCCAGAAAACATGAAAAGTGGCAACCCAGTAACTTTGTTTTGGTAAGCCTTGGTAAGTTCTAACGCAATGGCAAAAGTTCGAGCAAAGCATGCAAACTGTTCTGTCGTTGCTGTACAGACGAACACTGAACACTGTTAGAACAAAACATGTCACAGCTGTCTTATAAAGACCTCTGGGAACTGTTAACTTGTGTAAAAGTTAAACATGATGGTACATGCAAGTCGATGAGATGAATCAATGTAACTCCACAACAACTACATAAATGTGTCCACTAACCATTCAGAAACGTCCAGGTGTGTCTAAAAGTTAAACTCTACCTGAGTCTCTCTGTAAGGCTGCACTCGCCACTGTTATTCCTGAGATTCTGGAGGAGTGAGATTGGCCTGTTTTGTTATTGCTGGAGGATCTAAAGCTCGTGTAAAGGCTCCGCCCTCTTCTGAACAGGGGCGGAGCAGCAGCTCATTTGCATTTAAAGGGACACACACAAAAACAGTGCGTTTTTGCTCACAGACAAAAAGGGGAAAATTTGACAAGCTATGATAAATGATCTGGTATTTTGAACTGAAATTTTACAGACACATTCTGGGGACACCATAGAGTTATAATACATCTCGTGAAAAGGGATATAATATGTCACCTTTAATAGGACAAAGATTAAAAAGCCTGCATAAAGTGGCATTTTGTTCAGTCTGTCCCTCAACCGAAAATGACTTTGAGATTGCTAAAACAATACAAGTTTTCTATAAATACTATTAAGATAAGATGTACGGTCCGATGTATTTCTAATCTTATGCTGAGCATCCTGTCCCACTCACCGCTGAAAAGATCGCTGAAAACACTGTGCAGTAGCAGGCACTATTTATAAAGGGGAAAAACAGATTAAAACTTGTTTCTCTAATGAGTCATTTAATCAGCTTAGAAATAATGCAAACACCACATTACAGTGGGTCAACTGAACTTGTTCATCTCGAAAGCCAATATGTCTACAGACCATGATTGTATCTTTTGCAAACTAGTCCGTGTCACATTAAGCGAAGTTGTGCACTCTGCCTCTATTCTAACTTAATGTTGTTTCCCTTGCTTTTGTCATTTCCATGCTTCATTAGCATAATGTGGAAAGGATGTTTGATGACTCCCTAATGACAGGAAGATACCCTTATAGCACAAATTTACATATTAACAAGCTTTTACCTATAATGGCAACTGAAATGGAAAAGCGCGGTGCTAACCGTACTTATGAAGTGGATATACCTTGATCTCTGCATCTTTCTACCATATTAAAACCAGTCTGTGGATAGTGAATCAGAGGAGAGACTGCTCTCTTAAAACTTTAGTGAGGGTTATAAAGTGATTGAGCAAAATGGAATAATGATGCACACTCTGGTAAATGGCTGCTGAAAGTCTAAACGTAGTGCAGGTCATAAAAACAACTGACAGAAACCCATGATGCAACAGAAAAGTGCTGTAACCCCTTTAACTTCTAAACCTTGTAAATTCACTTCACTGCCTTACAGCATTTCTGTTGGCCGAGTGCTGTGATTTTGCAGGTTATAACTGACTTTTTGCATTTAATGGCATTAACCTTCAGCAGTGTGACATATAATGAAAGATCTCACACCAGCAACGGCTGTTTTCAAACGGGCTCTGATTAGAAACTCTTGCTTCTGCACTTTCTAGTGAACACTTGCAGATGCTTCTAATAAAGAGTGTGCTTCATTGTATTGTTGGTATTCTTATGCTATAGAAATTTACATTTAATTTGGAGTGAAGAAAGTGTTTCGCTGCTGCTAAACATTGTGCTCTTAAAAGGTTGATCGTAACAGGGACCAATTCTCAACTGCTTATTAGCATGCATATTACTAGCATAATGGCTGTACTTATAAAGCTCATATTAATGACTTTATCTAAACCTACAGTTGAAAGTAATTCAGTCGTATATGCATTGTATATGTCTTTTTTCTGATTCCAAGTCAACATTTGTTACAATTTGCAGAATAACAGGCCAGCCTGAGTTAGCGAGTTCAGTTTCCTGAAATATTTTGTAGGATGTCATGTGGCGATGTGCTAAATTTATAAGCATTTGGCTTATTGTTGAAGGACGAACACCTCTGAAGGACAATAATAACTCAAAGACAAGTAGGAGGCCTGCAGCATAGCATGTCAAATAAAATAAAGTTCCTTGGTAGTCTCACCTAAATTTTGAATCTTGATTCATACAAGAAAAGAAAATCTTTGGCCTCACGCCTGACATCAACATCCATCTCGGGTGATCGGATCACAAGTTGCCACCTGAGACATAATAAATTATATATCTTAAATGCGTCTACAGTGAGCGGTTGTGATTGCACATCATTTATGTGAGGGTCTTTCATCACAACATATTACTATGTTACAGTGTTGATGCATGTTTATGTCAAAGGTGTTTTTGGGAAGTTTTAGGTATGGGTTTATTTGTTATGGTAGTGTTTTTTTTAAAACTGCCAAAGTTGAAATGCTGTATTACTATATTAAAGTAGGACACATCAGGACAGTTTGATGTTAATACTAGGTTTAAAATGGGTTCTTATGATGCCTTTACACACTCCTATAGCAAACTGCACAGTAAAATATTCCTGAATTTTACGATATTTAACAGCAATTTCTTTCAATATTGCATTTAGAATTCAATAAATTCACTGAAATTGATGCAGGCTAGGCATTTCTCACAACAAATTACTGCAAAAATAAATAAATAATGCAACCATATCAGGCTACTTTGTTAAATAATAGGGTTTTTATGTGAAGTCACCATTGTGGTGATTTGTGTCCATTTGGCTGGAAAAGTGTACTTTGCTTACTTATCTTTTTTTTTTTTTGCTCAAGGCGGTGAAGTAATGTTACTCCCAAGTCTGATTATAATTCGCAGTCTTCACGGTATGGACTAATACATTGGCAAGAATACATTTGTGAACTATTTGAAATATCTAGATTTCTGCAGTGATGACTACTCATAAAATATAGTCTGATCAAAATTTAACAAGCACAATCTGGCTAAACTAATGAAACAGAAAACTATACATTGCCAAGTAAATCTTAAAATAAATAATTAAGATTAGACAATATTGTATGAGTACACAATAGAGAAATCCAGATATGTTTGAAGGGTTCACAGACTCATTCTTGACACTGTATAGCAAGCCTACTTATGGTTACAAAATAACAATTTAATAAAGAGTTACTTGAAGTTGCAAAAACAAAAGTACTAGCTATAAAGGTAACAGCATAATGTATTCGTGCTGCAATAAGTTATACAGTTCTCATTTAGAAAACAAATTGTACATCTACTATGGTAAAAATTACAGTGAAAGTACAACAGCTAACACTGCTAAAAATGTAATGCTGTGAAGTCTACCCAATGGAGGCGCTCAGAAACTGGACATCTGACAGGACAATAGTGATTGTCTCTAGAACCAAATACAATACAGCAAACCAGTTCTTTCCATAAAGAAAAGCTGAAAGAAAAGGAACGCCAATTGAAAGAGGCGAGATTTGGCAAGAGACCACAGCACTGAGAGCTTGCTTGTGTTAACTGAACGATCCGTGTAGGAAGATGAGAGCTTCAGCAGGCGTAAGAGGATCATGCTCTGTATCTGTGCATATAACCCTGGCCCTGCAGGGGAAGTGTACCGTCTGCCATGCTACCATAGGACTTAAATAACAGGGAGAACTTTCTACCAAAGCTCCTTTACATGCAATTAAAAGGATGCAATATTGTGTTTTCATTTATATTCAATGTTTTGATAGAAATGAATTTTTTAATGGCATTGTGCCACAGAGAGTTTACATGCGACAGACATTATTGCATGGCTAACCGAACAGCCTCTAGTGCTTCTCTCATTTAATAATTTAACATTGTAAATATTTCAAATATAATTTCAAATAGTGAATTTGTCAGCAAACTGGAAAGCTTGTGGGATCATTTCCTATCTGATTAAATTGAAATGCTTCTCTTATAACTATAATATTGTGTCTTTAACTACTATGTTCTTACATTTAAATGAATCGTTTGATACAATGCAGTTATTGTGTACATACATGTTTTTTACATTTCACAAAAAAAAAAAAAACCTTTCCTTACACCTTAATCCACCCTTAAACCTGCCCATACCACCAGACCTGTCCCTAACCTTACCCGTATACACCTCAATAACAGTCACGGGTAGTGTGTAGTAGTAATCCAATATAGAGCATGTGATGCAAAATGAACAACAAAGAGACATTTTAATAAACACCAAGAACATGAAATCACTCTACACATTAACATTGACGACGTAGAACCATGAACTGAGGAAACAGAGAGCTTAAGGGGCCGTGTACACGACACTGATTTCAACTAAAACCATACAACTTTTTATGCATTTTGGCCGTTCATTTACATGACATTGGCGTTTTGGGGGCCTAAAAACACAAACTTTTGAAAACAGTTTTCAAAGTAAAAGTTACCATTATTGTACCGTTATCATCTCGGTGTTAACTACAAAAATACACATTTGTGAAAACCGTGACGTTATGCACATGTGTATTACGTGTTCAGTCTACAGGCATGTAGTAGGCTTGCTACGATAGTCAGTGTTGACGGTGTTACCAGTGTTCAGAAGCAAAACCGGTTACATCACTTGCCCACCGCGGTACCGCCCCCACCGTCGTTTTGTTTATTTATTTATTTTTAATAAAATCATTTAGTTGAGTTAGAGAACAGACACTACTATTAAAAACTGAACTTGTCTGCTTAATAAATCGTGAGCTAAACGAGAGTCGCAGCAAAGAGTCAGATTTCATTAATCTTGAGTGAGGAACTGACTGACAAAATAATGGCGGAATATTTGGTGTCAAAGTGAAATGTAAAAGTTCCTATTTAGGCAAATTTGTCATTGTTTTGTTGTTGTGTTTCTCATTAAGAATAATAGGCTAATGAACTCACCTTTCAAGCAATCCGCCCCCGAATTGGCGCAAATTTGAAAGCGAAACTAAAATGCACACGCTGTGCGTGTCCACGGAGCGAGCAGAATGGAGCAGAGCTCCGCACCATTATGAATGCCCGTGCAGGCGTGCGTTTTATTTTCGCCTTCAAATTAGCGATTTAAAAGCCCCCGCCGGTGATACCGGTTTTACTGGTGTTGTCACACGTCGATTAACCGGTGGAAAAATATCCTCACAGTGACATCTCTAGCATTTAGTTTTTCTTTATAAAGTGACATCGCTAACTACTGGCCTGGCAGCAGAATAATACAGCGTTTTTAATCGTTTTCGCAGATCCGTGCTTTCACATTGTTGTCGTCTGTACACGAAAAATGCAAAGGAAAAACTTTTCCATTTTTAGTACATTGTTGTTGTGTAAACGTACCATCGATACACAGATAAATGTAATCAATGAAACAAGGAACAGGTGTGTCAGAAACCATGGTAAAAAATTAACGAATGAGAACTCAGGCAGCGGTGACAGGGAAAAACATAACAAGGAAACTAAACAGAGAATGATAATGAATTGTGACAATAGTAGCACAAGTGTATTGTATGGAGCCCCTAAAGGGAAATGGTGGTGAAAAATTATGGGACGGGAGGAAAAAATATTGTTTAAAGCTTTTGCGTTCTTGTGCAAAGATATCTCGCAAAACCTATTGTGAGTTTGGACAAACACTTCCTGTTTAATATCCCGCTGGCAGTGTTTCAGAGAGCTCCATATGTTAACATTTGCATAATTTTTGTGATTTTTTATTATGAAGAATATTCAATAACTTCACATTTAGTTTAGCACATAAAACAATATGTAGGCCTATTCTTTACACAAATGATGTTGGCACGCAGATAACATACTAGTTACAACATAGCTTTTGCATAGCTTACTGAATTTGATAGCATTACACTGTATAACAGTGTATTTTTTTTCTAATAACAGTAAAGTTATTGATTTAATTTCATAATAAATAATCATAAAACTTATGCAAAAAAGACATTTTGATCAAACTAAGTGTTGTAGTGTGACCAGCAGGAGAGCAGTGATGTGTGAACTAAATTTGTTGACACTACAGCGTGTTAATTCAATTCAATTCAATTCAAATTTATTTGTATAGCGATTTTCACAATACATATTGTCTCAAAGCAGCTTTACAGAAAGTGCATTTCAGAAATGTACATAGAAAAATACAGTTAGTTAATCATGTATTAATTTAGGGCATAACATATCACCAGCGTTGAGTCGTCTCTTCACAGGCGTCGAGTCTTCTCTTCACGGGTGTTGGGGCATCTGAAGTTTCCATGTGAGGCTGGAAACAAACTGGACCAGAAGAACAGAAGAAGACTAGCGTCCCGAGATAACAACAGAAAAGCAGATGGGAAATAATTAGCATAGCTGCTGTTCATAATATTAATGCATTCGATCTGATTCAACTGTAGTATAAAAGGTAAGTATTATGTGAATGCTTGGCTAAAGAGATGCGTCTTTAATCTAGTTTTAAACTGGGACAGCGAGTCTGAGCCTCGATCAATATCAGGAAGGCCATTCCACAGTTTAGGAGCTAAATGTGAAAACGCCCTCCCTCCTTTAGTGGACTTAGATATCCTAGGAATGACCAGAAGCCTCAAATTTAGTGATCTTAAAGAGCGCGATGGATTGTGGGGCGATAGAAGTTCCGTTAAATACCCAGGAGCTAAACCATTTAGGGCTTTATAGGTCAGTAGTAATACTTTGTAATCGATACGGAACTTAATAGGTAACCAGTGTAGAGATGATAGAATAGGTGTTATATGATCATATTTCCTTGACCTAGTAAGAACTCTAGCAGCTGCATTTTGGACTAACTGTAGCTTGTTTATTGAGGATGCAGGACAACCAGCTAATAAAGCATTACAGTAATCTAGTCTCGAGGTCATGAATGCATGAACTAACTTTTCTGCATCAGAAACAGATAGCATGTTACGTAGCTTAGCAATGTTTCTATGGAAAAAGGCTGTTCTTGTAACATATGAAATATGATTTTCAAAAGACAAGTTGCGGTCTAATATAACACCCAGGTCTTTTACTGTAGTGGATAAAGTAACAGGACATCCTTCTAAATTAAAGTTGTATTGTAAGAGGTTTTGTGGGCAGTTTTTTGGACCAATAAGTAATACCTCCGTTTTATCTGAATTTAATAGCAGAAAATTACACGTCATCCAGTATTTTATATCTTTAACACACTCTGTCAATTTAGATATTTTAGTGTTTTCATCTGGTCGTGATGAAATATATAATTGAGTGTCATCAGCATAACAGTGGAAATTAATGCCATGTTTTCTTATAATATTACCAAGTGGCATCATGTATATTGAGAATAATAAAGGGCCTAACACAGATCCCTGCGGCACTCCATAGTTTACTGGAGTTATGATCGATTTTTCCCCATTTAAACAGACAAAATGGTAGCGGTCTGATAAGTACGATCTAAACCAGCTTAATGCCTGTCCATGAACACCAGTGTAGTTTTGTAGTCGATCTAAGAGTATTTTGTGATCTATAGTATCGAACGCAGCGCTAAGATCGAGTAAAACTAGTATTGAGATACAGCCTTGGTCAGAAGCTAGAAGTAAATCATTTGTAATTTTAACGAGCGCAGTTTCAGTGCTATGATGAGGTCTGAATCCTGACTGAAATTTTTCATAGATATCATTTTCTTGCAAGAAAGAGCACAATTGAGCGGACACAACTTTTTCTAGTATTTTAGACACAAATGGAAGATTTGAAATGGGTCTGTAATTTGCTAGGTTATTATGATCTAATTGTGGTTTCTTAATGAGAGGTTTTATAACTGCCAACTTGAATATTCTTGGAACATAAGATAAAGACGAGTTAATAATATTGAGAAGAGGCTCTTCCACTACAGGTAACACTTCTTTCAGTAGTTTAGTGGGTATTGGATCTAATAAACATGTTGTTGGTTTAGATGCAATGATAAGTTTATTTAGCTCTTCTTGTCCTCTAGTTGTAAAGCGTTGTAGTTGTTCTTGAGGGGCGATAATTGAGGCTGAATCATAAGACACCATTAAAGGACAAGTTCGGTATTTTACACTTAAAGCACTGTTTACAGATCGTTTCTGATGAAATAGAATGGTTGAGATTAAAATTTGGACACATGCTGCTGTCCCGAGAATTTTAGGTTTATCTGTAAAAAATTTCGAACCCTCCCAAATCAAAAATTTCAAGTGACCGATAAAATCTAAATTTTTCAATTGACCCAAGTGAAATTCTGTAAATTTAATTTTATAATTTACAGAATTTCACTTGGGCCAATTGAAAAATGTAGATGTTATCGGTCACTTGAAATTTTTGATTTGGGAGTGTTAGAATTTTTTTACAGTGAGGTTTCATTTGTGTTTTAACAACGTTTAGCTCACGAGTTATTGATCCGGGAAGTTTGAATCTGTGAATATATTGCTAACTTTACTGAACTACTTCAACTAAGTACTGACCACATTTCTTTATATTTGAGTCCAAGTTCAAACTCAATGAACCGCTCCATTGTTAACGAACAGAGCGTCTGAAACACTGCCAGCGGGACATTATACAGAAAGTGTTTGTCTGAGCTCACAACAGGTTTTGTGAGAGAAAGCAAAAGCACTGAAAAATATTTTTCAACTGAAATATTTCAGGTCTTTTATTGTTTTAATACTGATGATTTTGGCATACAGCTCATGAAACCCCCAAATTCCTATCTCGATAAATTAGCATATCATGAAAAGGTTCTCTAAACGAGCTATTAACCTAATCATCTGAATCAACTAATTAACTCTAAACACCTGCAAAAGATTCCTGAGGCTTTTAAAAACTCCCAGCCTGGTTCATTACTCAAAACCGCAATCATGGGTAAGACTGCTGACCAGAAGGACATCATTGACACCCTCAAGCAAGAGGGTAAGACACAGAAAGAAATTTCTGAACGAATAGGCTGTTCCCAGAGTGCTGTATCAAGGCACCTCAGTGGGAAGTCTGTGGGAAGGAAAAAGTGTGGCAAAAAACGCTGCACAATGAGAAGAGGTGACCGGACCCTGAGGAAGATTGTGGAGAAGGACCGATTCCAGACCTTGGGGGACCTGCGGAAGCAGTGGACTGAGTCTGGAGTAGAAACATCCAGAGCCACCGTGCACAGGCGTGTGCAGGAAATGGGCTACAGGTGCCGCATTCCCCAGGTCAAGCCACTTTTGAACCAGAAACAGCGGCAGAAGCGCCTGACCTGGGCTACAGAGAAGCAGCACTGGACTTTTGGACAAATTTTGCATGTCATTCGGAAATCAAGGTGCCAGAGTCTGGAGGAAGACTGGGGAGAAGGAAATGCCAAAATGCCTGAAGTCCAGTGTCAAGTACCCACAGTCAGTGATGGTCTGGGGTGCCATGTCAGCTGCTGGTGTTGGTCCACTGTGTTTTATCAAGGGCAGGGTCAATGCAGCTAGCTATCAGGAGATTTTGGAGCACTTCATGCTTCCATCTGCTGAAAAGCTTTATGGAGATGAAGATTTCATTTTTCAGCACGACCTGGCACCTGCTCACAGTGCCAAAACCACTGGTAAATGGTTTACTGACCATGGTATTACTGTGCTCAATTGGCCTGCCAACTCTCCTGACCTGAACCCCATAGAGGATCTGTGGGATATTGTGAAGAGAAAGTTGAGAGACGCAAGACCCAACACTCTGGATGAGCTTAAGGCCGCTATCGAAGCATCCTGGGCCTCCATAACACCTCAGCAGTGCCACAGGCTGATTGCCTCCATGCCACGCCGCATTGAAGCAGTCATTTCTGCAAAAGGATTCCCGGCCAAGTATTGAGTGCATAACTGAACATAATTATTTGAAGGTTGACTTTTTTTTGTATTAAAAACACTTTTCTTTTATTGGTCGGATGAAATATGCTAATTTATTGAGATAGGAATTTTGGGTTTTCATGAGCTGTATGCCAAAATCATCAGTATTAAAACAATAAAAGACCTGAAATATTTCAGTTGGTGTGCAATGAATCTAAAATATATGAAAGTTTAATTTTTATCATTACATTATGGAAAATAATGAACTTTATCACAATATGCTAATTTATTGAGAAGGACCTGTATATATATATTTTTGTTTTTATGTAAGTACATTGTAGTTGAATACAACAAATGTAAAGTGTGACCCAAAATTTTAACTATAGAAAGTAAAACAAATACATGTTTAAAAGTCACTTTCATACTGCGTTGATATATTTATAGAAGTTATACATCAGTTAGTTCCAGTCCCCTAATTTGGTTTGGCTGAGCATCATTCCATGAATGCTGATATTTCCTCTTGTGAGCAGGGAGAGGAGTTGTGTGATTTTGTCTACAGAGAGGAGTGGGCAAATGACAAATGGAAAAAGCCAGAGTAGAGCTGGAGCCAAGTGGAAGAGACATCTCCATCATTCTGCTTCACTCATATACGGCAGATATGGCTAGCTTAGTCAAACTGGCTTTCATTGCTTGCAGACTTCTTTCAGAACTATTCTTATTGTAAGAGTAGAAATATACAAACTAACTGTCAATTTTTTTACCTTTTTTTTATTTTTATCTGAAACAAATTACTCGATATGCATTATTTTTTCATGAACTGTTGTATAAAAGCAATATCATAATACAATTCCCTATCTTATTCATAGTTTTCACATGACATCAAACACTTTTAAGAACTTACAAGAGGGCAAACAAGGCTTTCCTCCTTTGCCCGCCAGTTAGTTTTCATTAAGTCCTAATGTGGACATATTAAATTACACCTTATTTGTGGATGAAGGATGAAGATGAAGAATGCTGATGAAGACTTAATACACATATAAACGTGATTTAATAAAACAAAAAAGCAGACAGGCATAACAGTGTGCATAACATAGCATTCACTAACAACAACCGACAACCAAAGACTGAAAACAGAGGAACTAAGGGTACGTTTAAACACGACAACAATGTGCTTAATATGGAGAAGTATTTCCTTTGAGTTTTCCACGTACAGACGACACCATTGTCAATACGATCCCCATTCCCACGGATCTGTGAAAACAACTATTCTACTGCCAGTCCAATAGATGGCGATGAAACACTATAGACTGAACATGTAATACGCACGTGCATGACGGCATATTCTTCAAAGATTTGCGTTTTTGTTGTTTACATGGAGACCGTTTTCAAAAGTTTGCATTTTCAGGCACTCAAAACGCCATTGACGTGTAAACGAACAGCCGAAACGCATAAAAAGTTCAATATTTTATTATCTTAAAGCGGTATTGTGTAAACAGCCCCTAAATACACAGAGATGATGAAATGAATACGAACAGGTGTGATGATTAGATGAGTGTGTGCAGGTGTGAGCCAGGAAGGATTATGGGAAATGTAGTGTGCTGTGGTGACTGGTCTGGTGACTGAAATTCTTAAGTGTTTTTCCATTGAAAACTATTATGAAGAAGCATGTTGCGCTCATATTCATAATACATAGTTTGTGTTGAAAATAATTACTTTTTCTAATATATATATATATATATATATTCATGGTTCACTGCGCATTTATCACCTGGTTAATTTGTATTGGTGGTTATAAGAAGCGAATCCTTTTAGTGAATTAGCCCCCTATCCCCTGGTTTCACAGACAAGGCTTAAAGTCCCCCTGTGGTGAAAATCAAGCTTTTAATGTTGTTTATGTGTCTATGTGGTGTTTTTAATATGTTTTAAGACAAACCATGTGTAAATTCATAAGTCGACACCATTGCTGAGTATTTTCTCCTTAAAACTGCAGTGAACCAAAGACAGTCTCAAAAACACGCTTTGAAATCGCTGGTGTTTCTGACGTCACAAACTACCTTGTAACCAATCAGATCAATGTGTGATCGTCAACCAGTGGATCTTATATTTGTTAATAAATTGTTTAAATATGTCATTTTGGTGATCAAAGATGAGTTTCTTTAGGGATAAAATGATTGACTACAGGGGAACTTTAAGCCTGGTCCCAGACTAAAATGCATTATTGAGCTGTTTTAACTGAAAGCAACTTGCACTTAAATATCTTGAAATATGTCAGTGTCATTGTTTTGTCCCAAGATGCACATCAATAATGCTTCTTTTTTTTTTCTAAGGCACGTTTATAAAAGCTACTTAAATGTTCTAGGCTAATTGAACTAAGACCTAGTCCTGGCTTAATCTAAGCCCAGTCTGTGAAACCAGGCCTTTATTTTTTAGCGTGCTGAAGGGAAGTTGTCGAGAATATCATTGATGTTTCTTGCGAAAATGAACCAGTCTTTATAAAACACCAGATGTTGAGTGTATTTAATTTGTGTATGTCTGTATTAACGGATTGTGCTCTTGCGATTAATATATTCATCAGGTTTGAACATGTTTCCCAGTGAATGGATATTTCCTGATTCACTTTCCACGCTTCCTGGTAATTCCGACAATGGCTTCACATTCTCTGCTTCAGATTTTGGTACTTATTTTAGAATTGTGGTTTAAGGCTGTTGAAAATAAATGAAAAGGTTTGCGTAATGAGCGAATTAAGGGAAACGACCTAGTTTAGCTTGAGACACTGTTTGGCAGTACGATGATTTGGGGGATTTCTTGTCTAAGAGCAATTGAATTGAAAGGATTCCAGCATGTTTACAGATTAGGAGGATTATTTAAAAAAGGATCTCTCTTCTTACACAGTAATAATCCAAGATGTTCTTTTGACGCTTCTTAGTGAAACGATGAGCAAGATTGTGCTAGAAAAATGCAGCTCACAAGAATACTCTAAAACTTGTTTTTTTTTTTTCTATTGTCTGCAAATAAAATGCAATGTTGGCGAAGTTAAGCTTGTGAATGTGGATGCATCCCTTTCATGTTTGAGGATAAATGCTATAATGCAAAAAAAAAAAAAAAAGATTTATCTCCACTATTTCAACACTACACCATTGCTATCTGAAGCCTGACAGCCTACATTTAATCAGTTTACAGGTTCCTTTTTGTGCATATTACTAGTTCTGTGCAAATTACTAAAATATTACTATAATAGGACTGGGGCTAGTTGTCACATGGGGAAATTGTCAGTTTCTCATTACGTATATCAACTATAAGGTTTGGAATCAAAAGTCTAATTGCTTTTATTCTCTACAGTCTTGAAAATAAAGGTTCTAAAAGAGAAGACTTCTATGGAATTTTCAATGCCATAGAAAGAAAAAGAACCCTTCCCAAATAACCCTTTAGTAAACACTTATGTTACTAAAAGAGAAACAATTTTTTGTCTTTATTGTGAAGAACATTGGTAACACTTTAGAATTATGGTCCATAATTAATAGATAACTATCCAGGAAGTAATGCAGGACAAATTAGTTGTTCTACATTAACACTTCAGCTACTAGTATATCATCCAGGAAGAAAAAACAAAACAGATACAGATACAGATACAGGTCATTTAATACATGCCAACCCCTGTCACACTTTAGATATAGGGTTGTTACAATGGAATCTGCCTTTACACAGCCTATTATAGGCTTTTCAGCAAAATACAAACAGTAAAATAGATATAAAAATTCATGAGTGGCAACAAATTACATTTAGCTAATCAAAAGTTATAATATAATAAATTGTAATCAAATTGTAATAAATTGTATAAAATGCTAAAATCTAAAACACATGTGACAAATTGTCCAGACAAACAGTCCAGTTTACAAATCATTATATAGATTGACTTCAGTGTAGTTTTATTGCAATGCACTTTCAAAATAAACTTAACCTGAGAAAAATCCACTGGAGTAAAAGTGTGACATACAGGAATGAAACATATTTTACAGTTAAATCTCTTATTTGATAACTTTCTCTTTCACAATGTTTTAAATTCTTAGTGAAAGAGGAGAGACTATTTGTATCGTGTTCAAGCAGTTGGTAAATACTCAGACATCTAATTTAGTATACAGCCCTTCCCTGAGGTCTAATCTCTCTATCGACCAAGTTGAGAGTTTGTGTGTGTTTAACTGCTTCTACACAATTGATTGGTCAATCTGTCTACTATCTCCTCCATGCAGATGCACATTTGTGCTGAATAACAACATCTCTCACACCTTCATCAGTACTGGGGTGCGAAGGAATTTCACAGTTAACTACAGACTTGATAATTGTATTGAGGTGGGAAGTTTGAGGGGTATACAACAGGGCTGTGAGAATTTGATGGTAGTTTTTTTCAAAGTCTCTGAGACGAGGCCAGTGGTGATTGATTTAAGACCGGGTACCACAGTTAATAAGCTTATCAATAATTAATTTAAAATATATCTATGTGTATTTATTTACATATTATCTATATATCGTCTACAAACTTCAGTTGTCTGAATATTTTTTGCAATGACTTTTAACTGACCGTTTTCAAGATAATTCATGCCTTTATTCTGATAGGATAGTAGAAACAGTGACAATAAGTGATATGAGTGGACATGGCCGCGGGAACTAGGGGTGCTAAGGACCCTGCCGACTGCTGTTTCACTACATTGGAAAGACCAGACGACTTTAAATAACGTTTTGTTTTTCAACATGTTTTTAATTTTCCACCTTTATAAAATTACTCTACAGATTATTTTGTTTCTGCATGTTGATGAATATGGTGATTTTGAGAAATAAATATAGGCCATTTCAAAAGCCGATCTCGCATGGAGTATAAGTGACGTGACTACGCAGGTTGAGGACCAGCATCTCACAACTCATTTGACACTCATTTGATGCATGTTCTCTCAGACATGGGTGAAAAATTAAATATAGGTGTCTTAATTAAATCATTCATCGCCATTAGGGGCTGTTCAAACAGAACATGTTTTTCCATTCCACTCTGCTACTTTTCCACTGTTTTACTGTGTGAACGCACTAGCCGTGTTTAACTGCTGCGCTCGCTTCTCGCGCATTGACACAGCGTTCTAAAAAGGCAGTGCTCAAGTTAAAATAAGTTAAACTAAAAGCGCACCTCAAGAGTCGAGACCTTGCTCCACTGCCCGCGTCTTGCGTTTTTCCTTTGAACGTTTTTGCACTCTTGAGCGAGTATCATAAGGTAAGCTGCAGATTTTTGTGCTGGCTTTTTAAAATGTATCATGAGTTCTGAGCGTTCTCTATAACTCTGTCCTCATTCATTTGTATGTTCATCTTCTAGTTTGGGCTGTTTAATATTAGGATTATGTTTAAAATACTCTACCACAGCACAGACCCACCCTATCAAGCCTCACCCCCAGCACCCCCCTGATAAAAGATGTTCCCCACGGCTATGGGAGTGGAGAGAAGGAAACGGAATCGGGAAAGGACCATAAACCAGGACTCAAACTCTGTTGCACTATATCTCGGGGCACTGCCCACAAAGCTATGTCTCCATCGTAAAGATTTTTTTTTTCTACCAGTTTATCAGGTCATTGAAGCACACAACACGATGACTTCTGGGAACTGCTGTCAGCACTCTCTCTATGAGCTGATCAAAGCTGGTTGGGGTGTTGTAGAGCCCGAATGGCATTACTTGAAATTTGTACGACTAGTCAAATTGTAGATACCTTCACTGAATGTACAGTTGCACATTACACAACCCCAAACTCTCACCTTTCTTTTGAATCAGCTGATCTTGCTTCTTTTCCACCTCTGCTGCAATACGAGTGAAGTAGTCCGGCTACTTCCCAATAGAGTGAGGTAAAGTTGGACTAGAAGCTTTGGACTCTCAAGCAGCAGCGCCATGTGGACTACATCATCTTCTTATCACCATCCAGCTCACCATGTTGCTAGCATCATGTGGGCAAAGTAAGGCTCTGGAGGCACACACTCATAATATTGTGGCAGCTTCATATTAACCCTTGCACTTTCTGGACGATTGCAGTGGTGGTCATTCACCCATACAGCACCATCACCCATAACATGCTAAACACAACTCGACAACAGCTGCAGGACCTACATGTCAGTGTTTTAAATTTAAAAACACTGCCGTTATTAGGTCTTTCAAATGCATGCTCAGTAGTACAGGCAACAGTGCTTGTACAACTCTGTTGTAACATTTAGCATAACCATTATAATGTTTATTTTATTTTATATTAGCATTCCTAAATATTGTGCATTTACATTTATAATATATACTGAGCTTGGTCATTTTTGTTAGGTAAGTTCACTGTTTAGTTGAAGTGTTATAGATGGATAACTTGGAAATAAAGAAAGAATGGATTTATAATATAAGCACAGATACATTTCAAAATACTAGATAATATTTTTTTTCTGCCATTGCTTTCTGTTAATATTCTTTCTAACCATTCTTGGACACAGCAGCAAAGGCCAAACATTACAGGCAGTGAAATGGAAGGAAACAGTTCCTAGAACAGATAATGTTGGGACACACTATTCTGATGCGCTTAGTTTTGTGGTTCAGCACAAGTTTACTTTGTAAAACAAATATTCATTGGATACTGAAGTCATGTTGTAAATTAAATCTTGAAAATGGAGCATCCTGGACAAGCTTTTGAAGCTCTTCATTGACATGATGTTTGCTATTGTGTCATATCTTGTGTCTTCTGCCCAGTAACCCATCACTGCAGGCATTTTCCCTTCACCCAGTATAATTATGTTCATGGCAATAAATGCTTTAATTGCTTTGGTGTTGATGCTGCTTGAAATGAGGAATGAGGACATTTCATTACTACTCACACGTCAGTTTATCTGACGAATGAAACTTGTGAGGTAACGCAGCGCCGTTTCACTTGGTCTACACTATCACTCTAAACTGCATTTGAGTGTGTTGAAAGTTATAATGTTATTTTATGTGTTAGTTTGTCTGTATGAGACTAGCAGTAAGCTACATAGTGATCATATTCTAACATTTCATCATGTTGAGATATATAACATTCATTTGTTTTATGTACATTTGCTCACCTGTCTAATAAAGTACATACAAGAGTGTGTGTACCCTTTCAAGTTGTGACTCGTGAAGCTTTGTCAAGTCGAAGAAAACGCCACGCTGATATTGATCCTCGTTTTATTTCTCCTTTTGTCCCAAAGTCTGCTTGCCATGGTCCATAATGTTTGAATGAAACAACAACAGCGTGAGTGTGGCGCTAGACGTAACGCAGTTGTCCACGTCTGTCACCATGGTTACTATGGCAGTACAAGCGGAAACCAGGGATAACGCGGATATTACGTCATTGACAGGCCACAAGTTAAAAGGGACGGGCACTATTTAAAATTTTCTCTGAATTCACAAATTCTTGGAAACATTTAGGATAATGTAAGCAAACAATGAAAGAAATATATAATACTGTGCAAGTGGTTTTTAGATATTTTTACACTAAATTCTTACATATTGTACCTTTAAGTATTGAACTGGTTTTCTTAAACACAGAGAAAACAGAGTATAAACAAAGTCACCTAATCTAAGTAGGCTATCCACAAAAAATACCCTTTCAAAATGAAACCAAGAAATACGACCTACACTTTCACCGCCTCTCCCCACAGCATCTCAAATGATTGCACACCCCAGGAAATGGTTCCGTTAGTGTTAATAACTTCACAAGGATTTCATGGAATTCTTATAAAATTAGTAACTGCAGAAAGCAGTTCAGTAACCGAAGCAGGGTTATGGTGCAGAGTGCACCATATATGAATTGGACGGCATGTCACTTAGTTTTATACATGTGGTGTATTTTTATGCATGAATGATCTATAAGACTTTGCTCAGGCGTTTCAGTATTTGCCCAGGCGCTTATCATCTCCTATCACTGAGCTGCAATCTAGCCAATAGTTTGAATTTGTTTGCTTGTGTATACAACAGTGTTTTTTTTGGTTTTTTTTTGCTTAAAGTCACTGCATTTTCAGCACTTCTCTTGATAATCTTTCCATAAAATCACAGCTAAACGTACTTTGCACTCATTGCAAGGCTGTCATGTTTCGGCAGCTGTTATAAATTAATGCAAAATTGTGTAAGCATTTGGCATCCATCTGGGAGAAATTTAAATATAGCACACCAGGGTTTGTTGTTCCCTTAAAAATGAGTTAAAAAAATAAGACAAGATAAAATGATTTGTTGCAAAGGTGGAGCTTAATGAACATGCAGAACAAACAGATGTATTATAAGTTTCACAAATAGTTTTTTTCTAATCAGATGGTATGTCTTGACAGCCTGTTTTCTCTCATTACATTTTATTTGTTAGTTTTAATGTTTGGCAAAATAATGTGGACTGAGGGCAAAACTGTATATTGAAACTAAATACTTACATACATGGGTGTGCTCTTTGCTACCAATCTTTCATTTGAAAGTCATGTGTCTAGTATCTGTAAAACCGCATTTTTCCATCTTAAAAATATACAGCGGGGGAAATAAGTATTGAACACATCATCATTTTTCTCAGTAAATATATTTCCAAAGGTGCTATTGACATGAAATTTTCACCAGATGTTGGTAACAACCCAAGTAAGCCATACATACAAAGAAACAAACAAAACTAATTTCAGAAATTAAGTTATGTGTAATAATGTGAAATGACACAGGGAAAAAGTATTGAACACATGAAGAAAGGGAGGCGCAAAAAGGCATGGAAAGCCAAGACAACTGCTGAAAACTTACAGTAATTAAAAAACAATCCAGCCCCCTGTCAGTGGAAATTAATAACAGCTGGTTCAGTCCAGTATGATGGCCTACAAAAAGGTCTCATTGCAAAGGTGTCACACAAGACACATCTCATGATGGGTAAAAGCAAAGAGCTGTCTCAAGACCTTCACAACCTAATTGTTGCAAAACATAATGATGGCATTGGTTATAGGCGCCATTCTAAGCCTCTGAATGGTCCAGTGAGCACTGTTGTGGCCATAATACGGAAGTGGAAAGACAATAATTTCACCATAAATTTGCCTCGACCAGTGCTCCTAGATTGCAAGATTTCTGATAGAGGAGTGAAAAGAATAATACTTATTTCCCCCGCTGTATCTAAATTATGTGCTCTCATTGACAAATGCGGAACAATTAGTTCATGCGTTCATGACATCAAGGCTAGATTATTGTAATTCTCTACTGGGTGGTTGCCCTGCATTCTTAATAAACAAACTACAGCTGGTCCAAAACGCAGCAGCTCGAGTTCTTACCAGAACCAGGAAGTATGACCATATTAGCCCAGATTAGCTCCCTATTAAACAATGTATACATTTTTAAATATTGCTGATTACTTACAAAGCACTAAATGGTTTAGCTCCACAGTACTTGAGCGAGCTCTTAATGCATTATAGTCCTTCACGTCTATTGCGATCTCAAAATCGGCGGTAGGTCCTTCTCCTATTTAGCACCAAAACTTTGGAACAGTCTTTCTAACATTGTCCGGGAAGTTGTCCGAGGTTTACCGCAGTCCGCAGTATCCAGGCTGTATCCAGATCTGATGAAGGACCTGCACCTGGACGCGACGACAGCGCAGTCCTGAAGTGTCAACTAGTCTCTCCCCTGTGAAGGCCTCCCTCCCCTCCCTTTACCTCAGTACAGATAAAATGTTGTCGGGATAATTCCGGTTCGCGTGGCTACACGGAAGCAATACAAATTCTGTATTATAAATTTTAAGGCCAGACAAGTAGTTTGTTGAGGGTTGATTTATAGGGAAGGACTACATGCCTACGCACATATATTCAAACGCGCATACCTATAGACTAAACATGTAATATGCATGTGCACGCCATCGGCATTCTCACTGCTTCACGTTTTTGAAGTTTGCACAAAAAGAAAATAAGAGTTTTCAGTTAAAACGGTGTCGTGTTAGCGGCCCCTAAGTTAATAACTAATGATCGTTGCGACGGAAGTGAATAAATCAATACTAACTTTATCTGGACAATAACTTTATTCTAGAGCTACTATAAAACCTGAAACAATCTCTGTTACTTTAATTTCCTATTATCAATGTAAAGCCGCTTTAGAACAATCTACATTGTTAAAAGCGCTATATAAATGAGGATGACTTGACTTGACCAAACTTATCCAACCATGTCTTTATGAACCTTAGATTTTAGCTTTGTACACTGGGGCACAGTCATGCTGGAATAGAAAAGGGTCTTCCCCAAACTGTTCCCACAAAAGACAGCCCCGTACCATCCCTCCTCCACTTCACAGTTGGCACGATGCAGTCAGGCAGGCAACATTCTCCTGTCATCCACCAAACCCAGAATCACCCATCAGACGGCCAAACAGAGAAGCGTGATTCGTCACTCCACAGAACACAATTCACTGCTCTAGAGTCCAGTGGTGGCACGTTTTACATCACTCCATCCAACGTTTGGATGTGAGGCTTGCATGCAGATTTTTGGCCATGAAATCTCATTCCATGAAGCTCCCGCACCGCAAAGATTTTGTGCTGATATTAAATGGCAGTCGAAGTTTGGAACTCTTTAGCTATGGAATCAGCAGAGTATTGATGACTTTTACACACCTCAGCACTTGTTGACCTTGCACTGTGACTTTGTGTTCTTTCACTTTGTGACTGAGTAGCTGCTGTTCCTAAATGCTTCCACTTTCCAATAATACCACTTACAGTTGACCGTGGAATATCTAGCAGGGAAGACATTTCTCAAACTGACTTATTGTAAAGATGCCATGCTATCACAGTACCATGCTTGAGTTCACTGAGCTCTTCAGAACGACCCAAATGTTTGTAAGTGCAGACTCAATTGGTGCTTTATGTTATTCACGTGTTGCAATTGGTCTGATTGAAACACCTGAATTAAAATAGTAAGAAGTGTGTCCCAATACTTTTGCCCATATAGTGTAAGTTGCACAGACAGTTCTGCACTGGAGTTCATAACATTAGAGCATATTAGTAATATGACAGGCCCGGTTTAACAGACAAGGCTTAGACTAAGCCAGAACTAGGGCATTTAAGTAGCTTTTATAAACTTGCCTTAGAAAACAAAACAAAAAAATGTCAGTGCAAGTTGCTTTCAGTTAAAACAGTTCAAACAGAGTCTGGAACAAGCCGTGAAACGAGGGATTAATCATCTTTCATGTTTCTACATGGGCCAGAAACTGTGACATTTGTCTAGTCTAGATGATTAAACATCAACCACTCGTTTTTATGTTCAACTGTCTAGAACATAACAATGTTACATGTCTTGTTGAAACCGAACAGAATAGATGACCTTTTTGTAAAGAATTCAAAGATAATTGGATTTTAAATTCAAATTCATTTTAAATCTATAAACTCTGTAGAAATTCCACAAACTCTCATAGAATATCTCACCATGATGATGCAATTTTCTCTATAGTGCTATGGCTCTGCCCAGCTAAAAAAAAAAAAAAACAATTTTAGAGTATATTCTTCTTGAAGAAATGTTGCAGAGAATAGGTTATGCTGACCTAAAGTAATATTGCAGATGTCAGTATGTGGTTTTAGGGCCATTTTAATTAGCTTTAGCATCCTGAATCGCTTGGGGGCCTAGCAGAGGAAGTATTGATCTTTGTCTTAGCAAGATATGGCAAGTCTGATGCATGAAAGTTTTAAATATACTAAACTTCTGTACTTTTCTTCTACAGAGAACACTTAAGAAAAATGGTGTTTGATATTTTGGGACATTGATACATGACCTGAATGACGGCCGTTTAGGTGACTTTTTCTCATAAGTGATCAAACTGAGATACAAAATAAGACCTATAATTATTAGGAAGGGAACTGTAATGACAATTGAGACCAATACAAAGCCGTTTGAAAAAAAAAAAATGGGATTGGGATCCCACCATGTGAGGTAAGCATCCTAATTTGGTAGATAACCAATCTTATGTTAAGAAATAACGCAATTTGGACCCCAAAACATTGACATTGAAACATTTTGTCTTTTAAAATGAAACCAGCTGTCAATTATCCAGCAGTAATTACAGAAAGTCATATTTGAAAGCAGAGCAGTTTCTGATTAACAGGCATGTTGTCCAAGGTCGCCTGATGCCTACAACTACCCATTTCATTTCTGAACCCAAAAGGAATATTAAATGACTGCACAAAATACATACAATGAATCTCATTATCATCTCAATCTCGAATGGAGGAAATAGATGTTGACTGACCTTGTCAAACAAAATACTGAAGATTTTAATATGAAGGAGAATTCAATATCTGAATTTGAGGTTGAAATATATGGTAAGATGCTTTTGAGTAAAAGTATAAAGTGAATTGAATAGATTAATGATGCATTACATATATAGGCTAGCCAACTACGCACAAGTCTACTGACTAATATATATATATATATATATATATATATATATATATATATATATATATATATATATATATATATATATATATATAAATATGTATTTATGGATGTGTGTGTGTGTGTGTGTGTGTGCGTGTGTGTGTGTGTGCGTGTGCGTGTGTGTGTGTGTAAAACATTGACTCATGGGAACTATGGTGGTGACCTGACAGAAATGTTTTATTACTAAAGATAAGAAATGAGAGACCAAGGTCCTAAGAAGTGGTAGAAGTTAAAACTAGTGCAAAAAAGTAGGTCATGGATTTCAAAAGTGGAGATTACCATTTCCATGCCTCTTCCCATTAATCAACACTTCACTTTTGAGGCCCACCAGAGACAACAATGTATAAGGACGTTACCCAGAAATTATTCTATTAATCAAATGACGCATGAAAACGTACCTGCGCTCACAGTGTCTAATGATAAACTTCATCATGCTTGGAGGCTCTGGAGGTTTCACAAGGAATCTTGGGATATGTTCTTCCTGCTGCTGGGCAGATCATCTCCACTTTAGTGTGCATAGGTGTTAACTGTATTTAGTTTTGATCACATAATGGATAATGGTCACCTTTAGAGTGAGTTAGCTTTTGAGCCCTTATCACAACATCATAACATGTAATGTTTGTCATACAAAACAGTAACACTATTTCAATGGTCCACCAACAGACATTCTACCGACTATAAGTAACTTTGCAAGTTTATTTCAACTTATTCTAGCAACCCTAACCTAACAGTCTACTAATACTCTAATGAGAGTTAGTTGACATAGATAGTAGAATGTAGAAGTGTAACCTACTGCTTTGGAAGTTTTGGGCACGGTGTACTCCTTGCGGGCTGATTCGAGGCCTACTGCTCAGCCTGCCCAGCTAATGGTGCACCCCAGCTCCGTCACGAGAGTCGACATGTCTGTTTACTGATTGAACTTCGTTGCTCATATACAAAGTAGTGGCCTTGCCATCCAGCCCCATTGTTTTACTGACTCTAGTACCCTTTTTAAATTATTTATGATCATTAAATAAAGAATTATATATATTTTTGTACGTATTCACGTCTCAGTGTCTTGTGATTGTGGGAGGGAGAAACGAACTTGTGTGCCCTTTTTTTTATGGGTATTTCCCCATAATAATGCTGGGTTAATGCTGGGGTGGCGTAGTCGTGACTTCATTATAGCTCTGTATGGGAGAGCGTGCCCGTAACCATTCAATTCCTTCGTATCGCCACACTACAAATAAATATGAATTCCAGAATTCCTGCATTTACCTAGCCTAGAAATCTAGACGCACCCTAGCGGCAGCAAATTGAATTTTGCAGCCAGGGTAGTCTAGCAAACCTCCGTTGACTTTTGTGCTGGAAAAAACAAACTCTAGTCAGGCCAATCACATTGTGTATAGAGTCGGCGGGCGGGCTCAACATAATGACGACAGAGTTGTGACGGTTCTGTGTGAATTCCTTGCTACTTGAAAACAAAGAATGGCTGCTGCTGCTGGCGAACAGCGGTCTTTCCAATCGGCTTTGGCCGCGACTCTAGAGGACTTGGAGTTAAGCTTTTCTTTGAGAAAAAAACAAAGAACGGCACTGAAGTCATTCTTAAAAAAGGAAGATGTGTTTGTAGTTTTGCCGACCAGATACGGAAAAAGTTTAATCTATCAACTAGCTCCTGGTGGGAAAACGCTCTGGTTGGTTGTAGCGCTATCCTATTGCTAGCATTTACCCCCATTCGCGCTACATTTTGAGTAGCTCAATGAAATTGCGATGATTGACATTGATAGAAACAGTTTTGGCTTCTTGTAGTAAACAAGAAACATGGATGCCAGTAATTTCATTCAATACTTTTGGTGGAGTTGACCAAAGTAATATTAGCGACTGGAGACTGAGACTGTACCTGCTTCCCTGAGACTGCAGATATTGTGAGAGAAACTGCAGTGGAGAGAGACAGAATCAAAATGTGTCAATGAGTCAAGACACGTTCCTGTGTTTCTCTGATTTTCTAGCAGCTCTGACAAGCTGTCAGTGCCCAAAAGAGAATGATCATCGCATTACCAGCTAGTGGTTCAGTTCGGTTCTGTACACTTATGCAGATTTACTTATGCAAATTACCTGAGGAATGACCAATCTCTCTGTGTACAGAACAAGATTAAGCTTGCAGTAGAGGAGTGACAACCATATATTATATATAAATCATTAGCATCTGTTTCTATGAGCTACTATAGGTAAGCCGTCCGTCCTACTGGAACTGTCAAATCTGGTCCATGAACATTCGAAAGCAAGTTGATTGAGCGTCTGTGACCGTAGACGCATGGACAGTATGCATTTCTATATCTGCAACAGACTTCAGCAGATGATTTTTCAAAACTAAGGCCTTGTGTTTGTTTGAAATTGAATCTTTTTCTCTCCGTTTTAGCTTACCGTCCACACTAACCTATAATACTGCCTGAATCATTATCATAGACTGTTAGTTCGTTGGCCGACTGAGCCTGTCAGAGCGGCTACATATATAAATGAACTAACTTAATAACTTTTTACAACAAAAATGAAACATCACTGAACTTACTTAGGCTGGACTGTGACGCTATTTTCTTCTAGAAACAAACTTTGTTGCATTATTTTCCTGTTATCTCTGTAAAGCTGCTTTGAATCAATTTGTATTGTAAAAAGCACTATATAAATTAAGGTGACTTGATTTGACTTGACACTGAGACGGCGTTTTTGTTAATGAAAACTAAGCTTTATGAAAATGCTCTCCAAAGTGGATCAATTTGAAAACAGCGTTTTCACGTTGTAGTGATGTAGCAGAATTTACTCACATTTGTTGTCCTGTGGTAAAACATGAGAGCGTTTTACACCAAACATATAATGGTGAGTGAGATTTAATATTCTGAACCTGAACACATCGGTGAATGCTGAGATATTTCGTTAAATAAAATGATCCTGTCAGAAGAATTGCGCGATAACTTTATTTATTTTTCTGTCTGTAGCCTATCATCTCAGTGAGATTTTAAGCATGCGCAGTAAGGTGAATTTAGCGTTTTAGGCGTTTTCCAAAAGTTTCTCATCCACATAGAAACGTCGGAAAATGTTTTTATACAAAAACGCAATTTTCAAATATATCCGGATTAATGTAGACGTAGCCTAACACAATACAACAAGACAAATTCGTCAGCTAACAAGACATTAAAAAGTTACCTTAGTAAAGGTAAACATACTAAAAAGTGCCATAGTAAAAACCTGTAATATTAGTTAAAACACAAAACAACACATTCTTACCTCATTTCTTCTGGAATTTAAATCTTGGCAGTTTCACAATTAGAAGCCGTGCGATATTGTGACATCATTGATTCTTACAGTGAGT
Source organism: Vimba vimba (assembly GCA_022828995.1). Classification (NCBI taxonomy): domain Eukaryota; kingdom Metazoa; phylum Chordata; class Actinopteri; order Cypriniformes; family Leuciscidae; genus Vimba; species Vimba vimba. The sequence goes on from CM040830.1 coordinate 3,790,635, forward strand.
GACGACAAGCTGACCGTTCATTTACATATATGATGACAGCTGTATTTAGCTGCTTGTGCACGTGGCCAATGAGAACACAATAAGCTCAATGGAGCCAAAAAACATACTGCTTACTTCTGAAACCTTATCAACTAATGTTGGAATTAGACAGTATCTCTTCAAAAAAACAAGTGATTAATATTTGTTTGTTTGGTTGTTTATTATGTAGTCAATTATTTTTTCATCAGATTTTTTTGAGAAAACAATGGCTTTCTTGGTTCCTCAGAGAAAAACCTTCTACTTCGCACATTATAAAATGTTCTGCTTGTTGTTTTGTTAAGACTGTTTTTATTTGTTTAATTGTTATTATGACATTTAATGAGCATACTGAGCCAATGGCTTTCCCTCTAAAGAGTTTTCAATATACTAATGACTACTAATTTCAATGACTAACATAATTTAGCTAAAGCTAGATAGTGCACTTTTACAAGTTCAGTTCTACTGGGGTATCCTGAGGTCAAGGTTGTTGTTTTTTTTGTTTGTTTGTTTTTTGATCAACCACACAATGATGAAAGTTCCTGTTTTTTTTTTTTTTTTAAGCTCTAAAACACATAGCCTGAGAATTAGCAATTCACTAAGAAATGTTTACTGTTCTGATTCTCAAACAAGGCATAACTTTTTATACTTCTCTTTATACTTAATCATGGATATGAGTTAAAAAGCCTGATAAAAAAAAAAAAAAAAAAATTGTATCCTGTAATGCATTTATAAGGCAATGGATTATTAGGCAGTTCAGTTAAGATAATGTAAATATATATTGGAGTGTATCATCTCAAGACTGTGATGTGGCTTTTACTTAATCTATTACATTTGTTGTGCTTTATTTAACCTATTTGTTTTTGCTGTTTGTTAATTGCTAATTGCAATAAAATAATGTATAAATGTACACACAGTAACTATTCATGTTAATGTTAATTTAATAGGTGGGAACCCAAGTGCTCATAAATGGTCATCATGGTTCAGCTTTCTGTTAGTTGTAAAAATACAATGAATTCTGTGTTGTTTCATAACCCATAAAAACATCACAGGAATGTCATGTTATTCTTCTGGGAAATAAGACATTTTCTACCATATATAAATGACAAAAACACATAAAAAGCTTTTCTCACTTATTGGCAAGTGTCTCTTTTCATTGTAAAATAATTGTGGTGTAATATAATCTGACTCTATAATCATTCTTTTATACACTAGTGTTCGTTAACGGAAACTATGACATAATTCTTTTTCATCTTTTTCATAAAATAATCATCAACTATCAACGCTATTCCTATGACTAAGACGAGACGATGACGAGACGACAGCAACATCATTAGGCATTTACCCATTTTGGAATAAAAAAGAGCAGAGCAATGTCATTCACAGACATTCCTCCAATTTCTAAGTTGATGGTAAGCAAACTACTCTAAGTGATAACTCTTCTACACCCACATTGTTTCTCACAGAGAAGTGAGGTATAGTGATACGCCAAGACTTGATACAAACAAGAAGTCATGAACTGTACATAACTGACTTGCCAGAAACTAGTACATTAATAATAACCTGCTCTCCGATTTCAGTTCAAATGAGCCTATTTCTTCCAGTGGGCCATCAGAACCTCTTGCAGGTTACTTGTTTAGATTTGACCAACAATAAAACCATTCCAATTAGATGGCAACAGTTTACCAAATCTCCTTAAAAAACAATATAGAGTTGAGAAGAATAGGACAAAAAGAGTTGGACAAAAAGAGGCCAACCAAATGTTTTCAGAATTCCATGCCAGCCCCTACGGAGGCCGTTTCAACTAGTGGCCTGGAATGGTGGTGGACATCGATAAATGGGTAAATACTAAATGATTCCCTTTCAACATTTCTGTGAGACATACAAATTGATTATGTTCTGGAATGCATTTCTCACATGTTTATTTTTGAACATCAGTGCCCAGTGCCAATTTAGCAAACTGTCCATCAAGCAGGAACCCAAGTACATCCCTTCTGTGTATGTAAGCTTGTTGTCCACAGATGTGTATGGGTTTTGGGACAAGGAATGCATGAGGTCACGTAATGTAAATGTATTTATTGTGCTATTTTAATTCTAAGGTGGACAACACAATTTGACCTCACCAGACAAAGCATTCCATATGGACACATATGTGACCCCGCCTGTGAAACCCCGGCTAAAGTCGCAGAATCTAATTATGAGTAAAAGAGTGTCAAAGTAGTCATAGCCATAAAAATGACAAAAATAGGTAATATGTTTATTTCTGTAAATGATAGATTATACCGAGGGTTTTGAGATGCAATACTCAAATAACTGCCATAACAGCCACGTGGAACGAAAAATGTCAAAGGCTTAAGGTGCGCTGCATATTTTAATCCTACATTATTTAGCATTTTATTACTTGTGCTAATGTTCATTTTGTTCAGGGCTGTGTGTACATTAACTTGAGTCGACAGTACATACTCAAGACCTCTAGATGCTTTAGTTAGCAAGGTAGATCATGTAGATCATAATGGTTATTCTACAAAATACCACTGTTGACCCCAGACAACAACATAGTGTCGGCCCAGATCCAGCCACATCAGGTACATGTGGATTTCACGCGTACCAGATGTGGGCCGGATGTTGCTGTCTGGGACTTCTCCAATGCGCCACAAGACCTAACGCGATTCAGAATTGGAAACTGCTTCAGCTCTACTTCGGCAATCTGGTATGGCTTTTTAAACTCATGAATGTTATTGACATGTGCTTTTTGATGTGCAACACTTTCATTATTGTTGTACTGTACATCATAGATGGCCTAAGTGACCTGTGGTGACCTGTGGTGACTGCAAATGTTCTGAGAATTTTTTGGGCAGTGTAGCATTCACAAATTAATAATGAATGGACCATTGCTTTAAAATAGTGTTTTTATTGTTACTCTTATTTTGTATAGATTTCCTGTAATGGTTCCACTTAGGGTGTGTGAGCAACCCATCCACAGAGGATGACTATAAATGCTTCTCTTCCATTAAATCACACTAAATGATTAAGCCTTTGATCCAAACATGGATCCTGACTATATTATTTACAATTGTGGTTGCTGACTAAATGAACTTTGCAACCTCTGTGTGACAATCCAAAGTCTTTTCTGATTACATGATTACATGTTATTCTCTGAATGGCAGTAAAAATATAAATATTTTTTTTTTGCCATGTGCTCCTATGTTGTCACTGGTTAATTGTATTTCATTATTAATTTATGGTCACAGGTGTGTCTAATTTAGTGACTAGTCCTTGGCTGCGTTTACACTTGGCATTAACATGTGACCTGTATCCTGATGTTGTCCACATACACATTGAAAAGACAAGTGTAAACACGCTTCTGATCGGAATGTTATCCGATCAGCGTGTCCAGGTTCAGAGGTAGTCGAGGACGCATTTTGTGATCGGATCTCAGTGTAATGTAAACGCAATCCAGCCATCGTGTCTGCATTCACAGGTGGACGTCACACAAGAGCCTTGCCACGTAATGGCCGCCATGCCAGAGCCTCGCCTCATAATGTCCGCCTCGCCACAATGTCCGCCTCGCCAGAGACTCGCTACATAATGGCCGCCACGCCAGAGCCTCGCCTCATAATGGCCGCCACGCCAGAGCCTCACCTCATAATGGCCGCCACGCCAGAGCCTCGCCTCGCCTCATAATGGCCGCCTCGCCAGATACTCGCAACATAATGGCTGCCACGCCAGAGCCTCGCCTCATAATGGCCGCCACGCCAGAGCCTCGCCTCGCCTCATAATGGCCGCCTCGCCAGAGACTCGCAACATAATGGCTGCCACGCCAGAGCCTCGCCACGTAATGGCCGCCACGCCAGAGACTCGCCACGTAATGGCCGCCACGCCAGAGACTCGCAACATAATGGCCGCCACATCAGAGTATCGCCACGTAATGGCCGCCTCGCTAGAGTATCGCCACGTAATGGCCGCCATGCTAGAGCCTCGCCACGTAATGGCTGCCATGTCAGAGCCTCACCACGTAATGGCCGCCTCGCCAGAGCCTCGTCACGTAATGGCCACCACGCCAGAGACTCGCAACATAATGGCCGCCACATCAGAGTATCGCCACGTAATGGCGGCCACGCTAGAGCCTCGCCACGTAATGGCCGCCATGCTAGAGCCTCGCCACGTAATGGCTGCCACGCCAGAGTATCGCCACGTAATGGCCGCCTCGCTAGAGCCTCGCCACGCCAGAGACTCGCAACATAATGGCCGCCACGTCAGAGCATCGCCATGTAATGGCCGCCTCGCCAGAGCCTGTAATGGCCGCCAATGCACCACGACCCTCTGCTCCATGGGCCTGGTACTTCTGTTGTTTTGGGTGGGTGTTCTGTTAGAGTATCGGGAGCCACCCTTTGAGGGGGGGATATGTCATGTTTGGTTTTGGTGCATGTTTATGTTTCCTGTCCTTTTTTTTTTTTTTGTTTGTTTTGGTTTTTTTTCCTGGTTTTGTCATGTAATTCCCTTCCTGTCATGTGATCTTGTCATGTGCTCCCCTTGTCATGTGTCCTATGTTGTCGTTGGTTAATTGTCTTGATTATGTTCACAGGTGTCTTATTTACTGACTAGTCTTGTGTATTTAAGCCCTCATGTTTGCCAGTTTACTTTGTATACTTTGACTGTTACAATATTACCTCAAATGTGTAACGTAATGTATTATATTACTAACTACAATTTTTGTCATGTAATTTGTAATTAGTAACCAACTACAATTTGTAAGTAATCTACCCAGCACTGCAAGGAGCGTGCATAGCAAGAAAAAGTGAAGGAAAGGGTCTTGCACAAACTCTGGCCCTCATTACAGCATTATTCTTCCTCTGACGCTTTTGTAACATACAATATAGCCTAAGAATCTAAGAAAAAATACCACAGAAAACATGTGCTGTAGAAGGCTACTTTGCGAAAAAAGTACTGTCTTGAAGCTTTTTGAGGGGAAGATACAGTAGTTTTTTATTTTTATTTTTCACATTTACAGTATGTCAGCATAAAACCTCCATTTTTGTAGTTACTTGAACTGATACAACTGTATAAGGTTACTACAGCCGTGTCAGCAAGCACAGTGCATTTGAATGCAGTGAGTAGATTTTCATGGAAGGTTGATATGGGTTTGCATACAGTACAATAATATATAGATGTTACTAGTTTCTAACTTTATTGTATTTTTTTTTTTTTTTTTTTTTTTAATATTAATAATTAAAATGTTTTAAAAGGGAGGAAAATTTTGCATTTTCATTAGGAAGCAATGTGATGCATTCATAATATCTGATGTGGTGAACGTGGTTAGCAGTAGATGTTATTTGTAATGAGAGTGGTCTTTCTGGACACAGACAGATAAATTTGCCAAGCAGCTGCGATTGAGGTGAATGGGAATGCTAATGGATAGCTCTGTCCAGAGAGATTAGACCTCCTTGGATCACACAGAGAAGCAACAAGGGTATATGCAACATAGGCACATTGTGAAAACTCGCCTCTACCTACATTTTTACAAAAACATACCTGTACATACAATTCACTACAGTTTCCAGATGAAATTAACACTAAATGCAGAAAAACACCAACACATTTTATTCCTTTTCACACAAATTATGATTACAGGTGCAGATTATTGATTAATTTAGACTTATTTTCATGCAGTTCTTTGCACAATTCTATGTTATGACCTCAAAACACTTTGACCATAGTGAATTGTGACAGAGTGACCTGTCCCTGTTGGTTACTGCAGCACTCAAACACACAAACACACCCACCTTACCTCGTTCCTTGGTTCCCTGCTGAGGCGATGTGGGTGCACACGCACACCATTAGCACGCTGGTTTCACACACGCAAACATGCTCTATTCCAGGGGTGCCCAATCCTGCTCCTGCCGATCGACTGTCCTGCACAGTTCATCTCCAACCCTAATCAAACACACCTGCCTTTACTTTTCAAGTGATCCTAAAGACCTTAATTGGTTGCTTCAGGTGTGTTTGATTAGGGTTGGAGATGAACTGTGCAAGACAGTCGATCGGCAGGAGCAGGATTGGGCACCCCTGCTCTATTCCATCTCCCGACAAATGTTCACGCTGCACCTAACACCACACATACACACACACCTGATTTGTCTTTGGTTTTTTTATTACTTACCTGTGTCCCGTGTTTGTTAGCATCTGAGTAGTCAGTCTTCCGTGTTAGTGTTCTCCATCGGCTGGCCAATAGTTGTGTAGTCGCATACCGGTTCTCTCAAATTGCGTCTTTGATAATGCACACTGAGTGATTGTCGCTCATGTGAATGTGAAGCATGTGAAGCACTGATTTGCCTCCGATTTTGGGCTTTTGATGGCGATTTCTCAAAAAGTCTGTAGACGAGTGAAAATCTGGGCTAAAATCGTGCAGTGTGAACATTATTCTCCACATGACTTTTGTGCCCTTGATGTTGACTTTGATTATCGTGGGTGCAAGGGCACGTGCTTATACGTTGATGCCCAGTTCTCGTGGGCTATCACTCCTGGGACCTCATCGTCACTTAAAAAGCCGTATAGAGGCAATACCCTTGTTGGTATGGTATCTCACTGGTATGGAAGGCGTTTCAGTCACTTTGTGCACTTTCTAAAATCCATGTTTATGGTAAGAGTTACGCGCTGCAGACTTCGTACCCTTTCTATGTGGCTCAGACCACGGTTCCTCACCTTAGGTCCCACTCTAGGTGTGTGTTGTCATTGCAGGATGCTGACGACAGACACTTCCCTGAGGGGCTCGGGTGCGGTGTTAGATGGCCGTCCAGCCCAAAGGGTCTGGAGAGGGTGTCATCTCGATTGGCAACACCAATTGCCTCGAATTTATGGCTGTATTTCTGACCCCGAAGTACTTCCTAAAACAGGGGCTATTATATCCTAGTGTGGGAGGACACAACTACGGTAGTTGCTTACATAAATCGCCAAGACGGACTAAGTTTGTGCCGTCTGAACAGGCTAGCGCAGCAGGTTCTGCTTTGGACTCAGGACAAATTTCCGTCCCTCAGGGCGATTAGACCACTGGGCATTTGAAAATGGGTCAAGCTGTGACACATGGGGAATGGAAACACCACCCCGAAGTAGTCAGACAGATTTGGGAATTCTCTTCACAGGAAACAGCACAATGTTCCCTCTACTTCTCTCTGGGTCTGGATGCCATGGCCCATACGAGGCCAAGACTGCGTCTTTATGCATTTACATCAATTGCTCTGATCTCGGGAGTCCTGGCCAAGGTCCGTCAATAAGGGTCTTGCCTCTTATTGATGGTGCCTTTTGGGTTGACCAGAAGTTGGTTCTCGATTATAATATCCCTCCTTGACGGCTCGCTCTGGGAGATTTAGAACAGGAGGGACCTTCTGTCTCAGGCACAGGGGACAATATTTCATCCCCTGCCCGAGCTATGGAACCTTCACATTTGGCCCCTGAGGGGGACCAACCGAGGGGATGCTGGGCTTTCAGCCGATGTCATACATCAGGGCTATTCAATTGCCAATCATCTTCATCTGGCCCGAGGCCACCCCAACCTCCCTGCTCCTCCTGGCGGTGCGGCTACATTTGGTTAGACATGCGCGTGGCCGCAGTGGCACCTGCAGCTGTACGGCTATACGCACTGTGCATACGCACTGTGCGCTCCGACTGACCTGAGAAACGTTTTCAGTCTGAATATTTCAGCAGTTATTATGTGTGTCCCGTATTTCTGTCGACTGAACCAGCAATACCAATCATTTGTGAATTAATCATTCTTTTGGTTCGATTCCTTCCTTTCCATGAATTGGACGAATGCGTTTGCATAATGGTCTGCAATGATTTGGATTCGTTCAGGCCACTCTGTCACTGAATTATCTGAAGTGGTTTCTCGGTCAGTAACAACAAATAGAGAACAAATAGCGTTGTTTTCAGTTGTTTCACGAGTTTACTTTGAACTACGCAGCACGGCCCAGTGGATAACAGAGCGCGAGCTTAAAGGAGTTGAGTTTACTCACGGTCCCGGACACTATTATTAAACAGCGTTGCGGCATCCAGTGAGAAGTGTTTCAATTCGACACACCTCTCTGTTACGAACCACAAATCACTCAATGATTTAACTAGTTTTAAATCAGATGAAACAGCCTCAACATTCCCAACACGACTGATGAACTAAACAGCAGACACATTGTGCCATGAACAAAGTTAGAAGACTTTAAATCCCCTAATCGCCACACTTACAAACATTTACCATGAATGTACTGCAGTAATTTAACATGGTTTTGGCAGAAATGTGGAATATTTATATTACTAATACTAATATTAGTATGACTAATACTATAATACTATGTTATAGATGACTAATACTATAATATATGTTATAGTCATTTATATTGCATTATATTTATTAGGTGGGAAGAGGAATATATATTCATTGTGTGTATAGTTTTTAACTGTTTAGGCATTTTTATACAGTGGTAGTGAGTGAGTAGCCATGCATGGTTTTACCTGTGGTTATCAAGTCTCACTGTCAGAGTATTTTCATTTAAACCTATAATAATTATAAATATAATAATTCTTACCAATAGCTATGAGCTTGTGTAATTCATATATTTGTACACAGCTGTAAATAAGTTATTTATTATGGTCTGATAAATCTGCATACTGTTGGGTACCACATTTCCAAGTAAATACAATATATTTTTTTTAGGTTTACTTTAGCTTATTTATTGATACTGTTATGTTTCAATAAGTAATAAATAATGTTTCAATAAATAAGCTAAATACATCTGTCAGGGAAGTGCAGGACACAGACAGGTAATGCACAATAGACTTTATTAAGAGCACGTAGTGGATAAGGCAGATGATAAACTGGAAGTAGTAGTGTAGGATTCGTGAAGTTCACTGATGGTCTTATCTGTATTGCGTGGTGGATGATGAACCGGTGAGCCAGGAACCGGACAGACGAGACAGGGAACCAGATTGACGAGACGAGACACAGGATGAGACCAGAACCAGACGGGAACAGGAACGAGGATCGTAGATAGCTGAGCAGGTAAGTAGATCATGAGGAGTCGGGTATCTCGGTGAGGTATTGACGAGACCGGACAGTGAACTGAAGTGAGCGTGGGTCTTAAGAGTGCTGGAGATGATGGTGATGAGTAAGTACAGGTGATGAGGGCAGGTGATGACAATTAGAAATCCGGGGATAGTGAGCGAGTGGGTGGAGTGAATGTGTCTGGAACTGGTGCTGACATTCAGTCGACCAACTCACAGGGTATTTGTGGCCATCATATCGGCTTGCCACGCCCTGATTGGTGGGGCTCCAGTCGGGAAACACCCTCTGATCGCATGCTCATCCGTGGAACAAGGCGACTAAGGCTCCCGTTAGAGTAAAGTTCTCTTTTTGGGACTTGGCCATAGTCCTGGAGGGGCTAGTCGAGACCCCTTTTTGAACCACTAGAGTCAGCGCCTGACTGACTCTAAAGATGTTTTTTCTAATAGCCAATACTTCACTAAAGAGAATTCGGGATTTGCAGGCTCTGTCAATTTCAACATCCTACTTAAACTATGCCCTTAGACTGGTCAAAGCTATTTTGCACCCTCACCCTGTCTATCTTCCTATTTCATTATCGACCATGTCGGTCGTTCTTGAAGCCTTCTGTCCTCCACCATTCACTACACCAGAGCAGGAGAAACTTCACCTACTGTGTCGTGCTCTTTAGACTTACGTCCACCTCAATAGACAGTGGTGTAAGTCAGAGCAACTTTTTCATTTGCTATGGGGACCACAACCCAGGGATGGCCGCCCCCAAGCAAACAATGCCACACTGGGTGAGGGATGCTATTGCTCTAGCCTATGAGGTGCACGGTCAAGATTCGCCTCTAGGAGTTAGGCGTCCACCAGGAAGCTTGCATCCACCAGCAAGAGGTGTCCCCTTGCATCAAGAATGTGATGTGGCAGGCTGGCCTGCACACATTAATTAGATTCTATAGTTCGGATGTTCATGTTACTCTGGGTTCACATGTCCTTGAGTTGACATCACAAACTCATGTCTGAGGCCTTTCTCATGTTTGAGCACACACACTACACAACCTTGTGGGGTCCAGACACTTCCAGTGTGACAGCGTTGGTATTCTCGTTACCATAACTATGATCAGCGCAGCATTGAGAGTAGCTTTTGAAAGGGAATGTCTCGGGTTACTTCACTGTGATCTTGTTCTCTGAAAAAGCAGGAACGAGACTCTGCGCTGCATTGCCGCACTGGGGGTGTGTTTAGGACTTTCTTCAGATAAAATGACCTGAGAGCGCACCTGTCTCACGTCTATTTATCGCCTCTGATGTGCACATTCTGATGACGTCATCATCAGAAGATAATCAAGCCAAATTCTTGGCGAGTTTGCCACGTGTTCAAAACTGGTCAAACAAATATGTTTTTTCCCATTGCACTGATCAGCGCAGCATCTCGTTCCTGCTTTTTCAGGGAACAGGATTACTATCAAGTAACCCGAGACGTTTTCCATGTTTGTATATCCTAGCCCCTGTCCTACAGTCTTTGAATTTTTATTTATGATTAGTGCTTGATTATTAGTACTTAATGCACTCTTTAAATAACAAAAAAAAAAAAAAAAATATAATAATAAATTGCGCAATATATGTTTGTTATTTAAAGAGCGCGTTAGTAATGTGCGCGCCTATAGGCGGGTCCACAACGCACATGTATACTCTGCTTATTACACACACAAGGATGCGCAGCAGCACACAAACATTCCAAATATTAAAAATAAAAGGATTACAATGTAAAAGATTAATATTGTGTACATTGCAACAACCCCTTTTTTCTTTAGGTGTTACATTGAGGAGGTTCAACAGAAATTTGATCAGTACTGAAAAATTAAACCACTTCATTCAACAAATATTCCTTTTTCCCTTTTTTTATTCCATAAGTGCATACTATATAATTCCTCCAACAATAAACAAATATACTGAAGCAAAGTCTTTATCGTCTTTATCTCTGAGGTGGTGTGACAAAATAATAAATGAAACTTAACGTCAATGTCCAGTCTTTAGATGAGCAGAGATGATGATGATGAGATGTGATGAGTTTAAATCCACAAGGTTATTTGAGAGCGATGCAATGATATACTCCAATAATCCAAAATGAAGGTGAGGTGAAGTTAGTCAATGGCTACAGTATGGTAACCCACAGATCCCTAACTCTCGTTTCTCAGAGATCTATAGCGGATCCTCCAAACATAGTTCAATAGAGCACAACAAGAGTTGTATTGGTCCAATGATGATAATGACTGATAATGGAAAAAGTCCTTTCTACCAAAGAAAGTAAAACATAACATCAGACATTATTCATTTCAAATACATCAATATACAGTTAAACAATACTCACATTTGAGCATAAACTCTACGAGTTCTCAGAAATGGACTTCCAACAGCTAGCAGGTAGCATAAAAGTTAACCATGAGGTTTCCTTCTTCCAAACTGAACTGAATTGTTCATGGGTTTTACAGGTTTATATGTGGTAGCCCTCTTGCACTAGTGCCCCCTAGCGGCTTGTAGTGGTATTAAGTTAAACCCAGATACTCATTTTCATTCAATAGCCAGAGGAAAACAATAAAAAACACAAGTAACGTTTTATACTGTTACAACATAAAGATATGGTGGAATCCGGCTTGTCCCATAGATGGTCTTCTTGCGCTTTAACCTCACACACACACACACACACACACAAGCAGATCAGTTTGCGCTCTGGAAACGCGTTCAGACTTTCCGCTTGCAAATTCCGCTATGTAAATAGTGAGTCCGCCATGGAGCGTGGACATAATGTTTTTTATCCTTTTTAAATAGCTAAAATCCTCTGGTTCACCTCAGAGTTTGCCAAAACCATGACAATGTTTTGAATAGTCTACTGTAGTGTGTATACTGTGCACAACGTGCAAATTTTCTTTATGTGTGGAAGACTAGGATGATTTATAGTATATTTGCCAAAACAGAGTACACTGCACATAATACTATGTAATGCATAAGATGGATATAATATTAGCCATGATTTTATTATCATATTATTATTATTATTAGAATTTTAAATCCAAAAAACAAAAATAACCAAGCATTCCATTCTGAACATGACTTGGTGTGACCTGCTTGTATTGTTTGTGGCAGGTGGTAGTAGGAGGAATATATGTATTTATTCAGGAAAAGAAGGCAAGTCATCAATATTTGTATTCCATTTTCATGGGGAATGAAATGCGAATTAAACGTTAAATGCACATCTGTACAGATGAAATAGACCTCAGATCACAAAATAAAAGCAAGTTTGATGTAAAATGGGGAAAAAATGAAACTTCAAAACATCACCAATAGAGTGCACAAAATACTCAATGTGAATATGCTGCTGAAATGAAGCCAGTCTTGAGCCTGCTATAGAGATCTGCCATCTGCTTTCATCAACATGATGTTTTTTTGTGCAGCACCTAATGGATCTCACTGCTTGACTGTTATGTTAATGCCGTGCCATTACAGTTTAAGACACTGGAGCATATTTATGGAGATGAGAGGGGTGGAAGTAAATTAAAACATTGTGAACACTCTGCAGATTATAGCTTCTCTAGCATCAGATTATGGAACTCTGTTAAAAATCTGAACGCATCAAATTCAGGGCCTGAATTTCTTCAGAAGGTACATTGTAGACTTGCAATGCATGACATTATTATTGAATTTTTTTATTGATTTGTTTTTTTCTTAAAGAAATACTACAGTTATGGTTGGTACCCTTTATTTATCATCTTTCAAATGTTGTTTTAAGAATTTTGTGTGAAAAAATTATGTCATCGTCCAGCTCAGTTCAATTCTCATACAACACCATCAGTACAGTCAGATCGATAATACTGTTGAATATTAAGTGACGTTACTAACTAGAGAGGAAGGGGGAGATGTAAATTCTTCATGTTGCCTAAGTGCCAAACCATTCCTTATCATTAGATATGCTGTGCATTGTTTATTTTAACTTAACTGTAGAAAAAGCACACCTTGATGCTATTACGACTTTATATTAAGGTTATTTGCATAACTTTTGAAAAGTCTGGTATCAGATGCTGAAAATGTTCCTTGAGTCAGCGTTTTGAAGGATCCAAATTTAAGAATATGTTTAAGATCTGCTGATCTTACTTCCTTACATAACATCACATGAAAAACTAAGGTGAATTACACTGTATTGGGCATTCAAGGTGAACATGATGGCATCAATTTACTGATCAGAAGTTAGCTTTAAGTCAGCTGTCTAAACATTGTAATAGTCAGGGGTTTTGTTAGCCTTTGATCTTCCAACTAAGAGTTGAACTGTGTGTGAATGTTACTAGTCTTAGTTCTCGTGACCATTTGTGTTTATACCATTTGGGGAGCTCAGTTGGGGGTAATTGCCTCTATTGTCTTTAGCAGTAGGCATCCCTAAAGGCTGTGTGTAAGTTCAGAACCTTAAGGGACAGCCCACTGAAATGCCTATAAAGAAACCATGTAAAGTTACATTAGTTAGACTGATTTGGGAAGAACTGCAGCCGCGTCAACGCGAAGTCCTCAATAAAGAATAACTTTGTTTGAACGTGATCCCTAACGTCTCCTGGTCTCTTGCTTCGACGAAGAAAAAGTTTTCAACAATTTGGTGCCGTGACCCGGATGGAGAAACTGAAACTCAACAAAGAATGAACTTTCCAGACAGAACCTTGAAAACTTCAAGCTCAAAGATCTCAACCAAGCTGACTGAGTTCCAGACTGAATCTTCTGAATCCAGATTGAAAACTTCAAGCTCCAAAAAGATCTCAAAGACTGAATTTTTCCAGACGGAATCTTTCTCTACAAATGAAAGACTCGGTGAGTTTCACTCCATTAAAAGAACCAATGCAGACCAGAACAAATGTTTTCCTCTGCGCCGTTCAGAGAAGTAGTTAACAAACAGCTGTAGAGTTTGGTTAACTAAAGATAAGCCTCTAAAAAGTTTTCTTTTAGAGATGAAATTGACCCTCTGTTGATGGCAGGGAAGATTAACAGTTACATGTTAATATTGTGTGTATGCTCTTGCTAGAGAAGACCTATCTGTAAGCTAGAGAATTAGCTTTAGAATTAGATTTAGCCTCATGTGCTAATAAGATTGTACCCTCTGTTTGCAAGACAGTAGAGAGAAGTTTTTTTTAGTGTTTGTTTGTGGTAACAAAAATTCACAAAATGTTTAGGAAAAGTACTGTAAGACAGATTACACCTTTTTGGACAGATAGTGAATTCAAGTCTTTGTTATCAGAGCACATGGACTCAATTGTGACTGAGGAAGTCAGATTGAATTTAACAAAGAAATTTGGCATTGATCCAGGCAGAGTTTGGTAAATTGAAGATTGTAAAAAGGTACTAGGAGAAAGTATTCGCAAGAACAGTGTCAAAGGCATTATCTTCTGTCACAGAGAATAGGGTTTAACCCTAGCTACAGAACAGTCTAAGCGCAACTCTGAGAAACAGATCAAAGAGCTCCATGCTAGAATATCTTCGTTGACTAAGAAAGTAAACCGCAACAAAGATGCAGAAAAAACTGATGTGGAAGAAGTTAGTCAGCCTGATAACAATTATCCTGACTTAAAAGCTTTCGTTGAAACAAATGTAGCCATCCAATCAGTAACTGATCAGCCTGTAGATTCAGTGCAGGTTTGTGGGGCTAGGAGAAGATCTCAGGGAACTGAAATGTCACAAATTCTAACTTAATCTGAATTCAACAATTTTGAGTCTGCTGTTACTTCCGAACTGCAACATGTCAGTAAAGGCGATTTGAGAGAAGGTGTTTTGAAAATCCTAAAGAATATCTTAGGACCCAAAATCGATTGGTCGAGAGTTACTAGCTGTGTACAAGAGAAAGAAGAAACTGTGAATGAATATACTGAGAGGTTCTGTCAGGTAGCTGCAGTGTACAGTGGAATAGTGGATGATTCCGAAAGTGTGTTAGCTGACAAAGGAGCTCTAATCCGAATTTGGGCAGATGGTCTTGTAGCTGAGTACAGAACAGCCTTGCCATTCCTAGATATTACGTGGGCTAAAAGAACTCTCAGAAGTAACCTAGAAAGTTTAGCTATTTGGGAAAGAGACTCTGATGTCAAAGAGAGAGTAAGAATTGCAGCAGTTTCTGTTAAGGTCAACTCAGAGAAGCCAAAGAAACGCAAAAGTCCTAGAGAAGCCAGTTGTTCTTACTGTGGCAAGCACGGACATTTTGGAAAAGAATGTAGAAAAAACAAAAATAACTTAAGACAAGTTAACAATGTTATGCAGATTTTACTACATTTGTTTGCTACTTTGAAGCAACCCCTCCCCTCGTCATTGGACTCGTGGTTAAGCTTTTTGAGGTGTTAACCATTTGGGCTGTGAGTGCTTAATTTCCCCAGTAACTCACAACAAAGATGAAAGACTTATTTTTGTTTAATAGAACAAAAGGAAAGTGACTGTCTCAGCTTTTGTTTGGGGGACATTAAATAAGACTCACAGCCTTAAAATGTTATACCACAGAATATTGCAGTTAGACAACCCTCCTCTGTTAATGATGTTTATTAGGACTGATGTTTCACTGGAGAATGGAAATGTGCAAATTTTCTCACACACTGTACAGTGTGTACACAACACAGGGACAGAATAGGACATGGACAAGTGAGGTGCCCTGGGAAGAACTGACGCAACAGGCGTTCGGGGGTGAACCCAGGGTGAAGACACTACCTCATAGGCCTTTCCCGATTTAGTCCATCCTTACCTCACTGGTCCATAGGTGTCAAATAAATTAAGAAATAGGGAAAGAATGAAACAACCGCAGCAGACGCTACAACCCTAGTGTTTAAACAAATACTGCTACAACCCTAGTGTTTGGACAAATACTGCTCTGTCGTCTTTTGTTTTCTTTCTTCCTCTGTGCAGATAAACACTTGATGGCTGTTCCAAAAATCCATATGCAACGACGTCTCACCTGCATATGAAGCCACAACCTCAAGAAGACAACTACACCTTCTGCTGAACGAGCCAATCACAAAAGAAAAAGAAGAAAAAAATACACAACGCAGAAATACAAAACCTTCAGTCATCCATCGATATGATCAAGACTACAAGCCTGCACCATTATCTGAGTGCTGCACCTGGTTAATATGACTGAAGATAACTTTTCATGGTTCGGAAACCTGTTAGTATCAAGTGTGTCAACCAGCAAATGACTCACGTCCAGCACACCCATAAGATTTCACGGACCCTAAGTGCATGTTTGTTTCTGTGTCAACATGCAATTACAGATGAACAACACAGAGCAAGTTATATGTGCCTGTAACTTACACAAGTTACAAGAATGAACATATGCGATGTGCCTGTAACTTACACCAGTTACAAGAATTAACTTTATGTGTTTAAATTTGTATTTTGTGAGAGTTTTTAAGAACTCTCAAACGGGGGACTGAAGCATCCAAATTTAAGAATATGTTTAAGATCTGCTGATCTTACTTCCTTACATAACATCACATGAAAAACTAAGGTGAATTACACTGTATTGGGCATTCAAGGTGAACATGATGGCATCAATTTACTGATCAGAAGTTAGCTTTAAGTCAGCTGTCTAAACATTGTAATAGTCAGGGGTTTTGTTAGCCTTTGATCTTCCAACTAAGAGTTGAACTGTGTGTGAATGTTACTAGTCTTAGTTCTCGTGACCATTTGTGTTTATACCATTTGGGGAGCTCAGATGGGGGTAATTGCCTCTATTGTCTTTAGCAGTAGTCATCCCTAAAGGCTGTGTGTAAGTTCAGAACCTTAAGGGACAGCCCACTGAAATGCCTATAAAGAAACCATGTAAAGTTACATTAGTTAGACTGATTTGGGAAGAACTGCAGCCGCGTCAACGCGAAGTCCTCAATAAAGAATAACTTTGTTTGAACGTGATCCCCAACGTCTCCTGGTCTCTTGCTTCGACGAAGAAAAAGTTTTCAACAGTTTGTAACAATTATTGTGCGTGAGTAATAATTATTTATTTTACTTTACTTAAACTTGGTTTTGATGTTTTTCCATTCACAATGAGAGTTTGACTGCTATGCCGCAGATTTTCCACATAACTGTTTTACAGTAGTGGCAGAGATTTGCCAAAGGTTCGGCAAAAATGTGTGCCAGTTGTGGCAGAAGGTTGCCAAAACCTGTTTTCCACATAGGCAAACTGTTTATTTTTGCCAAAGGTTTGCTGCTAGTTACTACTAGGCTACCAGTGGAGAGCTGCAAAATCCAATCTGACATATCTATTTGCCACAAAAATAAATTTGCATCAGATGAGCAGTTTCCTGTTTAAGTTTAAACATTCTTGAAAAATGCATTAAAACAGTATGTTTGTATTGTGCTGGGTATTTCTTTATCTCTCTGTGTGTGTACATTTTATGTGCAAGTTATTATAAACAAGTCAGCACAAGGTCATAATTCACCCAGACAATCACATTTCTACTGGTGTTTTTTTTTTCTTTTTCTTCAAATGACTAGAATTTAATACAGCGCTCCTCATTTTCCCCCAGTAAAGTGAAAGTAGACCTCCATACAGGGACTCCATTTCTAAATGACAGTAGTTCTCCTGTTAAAGGAATACCAGCCTCAGACATAACCATTAATTCAGACATTTTGCACTAGTCTGGTAATGTATGAGCTCTGTTCCCCCACCACAGTAACAAGACACTCTGGCCGTCTTTTATCTCTATCAGCTGCGGTGATAAATAGGCTGTGTGTAGGAAGCTTTTGGAAAGCGAGAATGAGGCATTCGTTTTTCATGATCTCATTCAGCATACTAGAAATTACCCTGAATCTGGTGGTTTCTGCAGTCTGGGGAAAGGAAACAAAATGCTGCCTTACAGCTGAGACCAGCTTCAACCACCTTCAAGATGAATTGCAACATTGATTCGAAACATAAAAGTATATGAAAACAAAAAAGGCAAAGGTGCAAGCCTGTGTACTTAACATCTTTTATGAGGCAATACTCATACTTGTCAATGGCATAAGACATTGTATGAAAGTACAAAAGCAATATGCAAAACAATAACAATGAGAGCGTAGACTCAGTTACATCATTTGCAGGGGTTTATGGGAGTGAGTGGTCTCTCGGTGCTGAACTCTTTTACTTGGTAACAGTGACTTCTCTGATTGGCAATGCTCTGGTTAGGATTTTTTTTTTTTTTTTTTTTTTTTTTTTTTTGAGTATTCAACTACTACAAATTGAAAAATGAAATCACTTAACTACATAATCTTACACTGCACTTATCGCTAAAAACTATTTTCATGCTCTCAGCAACTAATACTAAAAAAAGAAAAGGAAGAGAGAAAAAATGATGGCTATTATTTTCTTTTACCTTTTGTTAAAACATATAAAAAATGAAAATATATAGTAGGGTTTGATTGGACTCATGGCCTTATTTGCCTGTTTATCACTGTAAAGCTGCTTTATAAATAGAGATGAATTAACTTGACTAGGACAATCGCAACAAGATAAGTGTTTTAGCCCCCACTTTATATTAGGTGTCTCTAACTATGTAATTACATTTAAATTAATAATTTAATAACAATGCACTTATTATGTGCATACATGTTTTTGCATACTTACATTTAAAAAATACCTGAATATAATTACAGCTGTATTACTCTGTTGACCTTCCTTAACCCACCCTTAAACCTCCCCACTAAACCAATACATCATCAACACAATAAGTTCATTGTACTTTTTTTTTTTTTGCTGTAAGTACATAGTCGTTAAGGACACCTTATATAAAGTGTGACTTTTCTTCTCTCTTTATAAAGCCAACCAATTTTGCTGTCTGTCTAAGTATTTTATATCTTTATTCCACACTGAAAAGAAAGTGTAGGACTTACTTTAAAACAATTCCCCTAGTAAATTTCTCAAATTATTAAAAAGAAACAGCAAGTAACACATTGAATTAAAGGTGGGGTTTGAAAAAGGCTGTTTGAAAATTGGTCGGACTGACACAATCAGACATAACAAACGTGCAGCCAATCAGCATTAGGGGGCGTATGATGGTGGAGGAGAGAGAACGAGCAAGATCTGAAGAAAGACTGTAGAAAGAGAGATGGCTGAGAGACATTACAAAAGAGAATAATCTCATAAGAATATCACTGGAAAATGAAGGGATATGATCAGGAAAGACCTTTAGGACCCGTGTTAATATTAGAAAAGCTTTCCAACTAACCAACTTTACTCTTATGTTTGTTATTTTTTTGTGCATCATCTTCGCTTTATTTTCATGAAGCATTATTTTGTTGCGCTTCTGCTACGGTAAACAGACATCCACTCTTAAATTGCGTGTGTAACGGAGGCCAGCTAGTTGTGCAGGGTGATGATTGATAGAGAAACCGGTGTTTACCGTTTAGCGACTTTGTTAGTGCAACCGCCTCACATGCCAGCGATCAGGGTTTGAGACCGCCTTGAAGCAGGGTGGTTAGTTTTGGAGGGTGAGCTTTGTAGGTGGAGCAATGAAGAGAGGGGTGTGTTTGTTTGGGTTGATTTCAAATATCAACAATGATCAGTGTAATGGAATTTTTTGATTTTCATTGATTGCAGTATGAATCTCCATTTGCAGTAAGACTTTGAAATAATATTATAGCTGACTTGTGTTTCTGAACTAATGTGAACACTGTGAGACAAAGGGGGAGACAGCTGAAAAGGGAACCTCTGACCCTTTGGGATCAGAGGTGGTCCCATTTGGGACTTCTGAGTTTGTAGGAATAAACTCAGAAGAATTAGATCACTAGAAAACCTGTCCTTCTATAGATAAGAGCCGGCCTGTAAGAGACCTTGGAAAAGATATAAAGGCTCTGTTTCTTCCTCCCTCGTTGTCGCACTTGTTTCACAGACTGTACTGGTGACTTCTGTGTGGCAACTGGGCCTTCTTGCAAGAATAAAATACTTTTTAATGATCATTTGATTTCAGAGTGTCTCTTACGCAGTGATGATTGTTTAATGAGAATTTTTGCCACAACAATCAGCAACGAATAGAATAGAATATTCTATTCTATTTTAAATAGAAAGACTGAAATATATATATATATATATATATATATATATATATATATATATATATATATATACATTCAGTATCGTTATAACAGATCTGCGACCCATTATTGGCGGTGAACCTCCTCTTAAAAAAACACTACGTTATAATATATGCCGCTCCTGCAGCCTGTCTCTTTCTCTCAGCTCTGCTTTTTATAAGGAGCTCAACCTACCACAGATGTGTTTATTTGTCTTTGAGTTCCTAAATGCATGACAAACACATTTGCATAAAAATAACCCTTTTCTTTTGCTTTTTTCCTGTAGTTTTCTTCCTCTTCGTATCACTATTGCCAACAGAGCAGTAGATTAACAAGACTGAAATCCCAGGAGTAAATCCATGTCAACTCATTGTGGCTGAAGCTCTGTAAGAACAGCACGCTAACAAGGTGGATTCAGCTAGAAGGAGGAGAGGTGGGAGGGAAGAAAAACTCTTGGCTCCGTCGTCTTCTAATATTTATGAATTGCGTCTATGTTGTTGTGAAGCTGATGGGGAGCCACATCCATCCCTGGAGCTTGAAGCTATTTGAATGTTGAAAAATGCATGAATCTCTTTATCGATGGAAGTACTGATTCACATCTGATAGATCATCAGTGAGAGAGCAGGAATGCCACTATATGAAGCAAATTTAAGCTGCTGATTGAGTATTTGGTGTCATTTGCAGTGATCAGTGACTGGAATTGAGGTACAAAATTAGAATTGATAAAATAGCACATGAAAATCACTCTAATAGATCCATTCACATGTGCATTACCCTGCTTAAAAAAACTTAACTGGTCAACGGCATGGCTAAATGCATTCAGTTCAATATGGTGCACAAATAATTACATAATTACACTTCATTTTGATGGTCCACTTTAGACAGTCTTTCTAACTATAAGTAACTTTGCAACTACATGTCTACTAACTCTCCTTAGAGTAGTCAACTGTTCGGGTTAGTAGAATAAGTTGAAATGTACTTGCAATATTACTAAGGCTATGTTCAGACCGCATGCAAATCTGATTTATTTTTTTCCTCAAATTAGATTTTTTTCAGGCAGACTGTCTGCACAATTCATTTCAAGTGATCAAACAAGATTTGATCAGGAAAAATAAAAGTGTATCATCTTGCTCTGTAAACAAGTTGGCAAAACTCAAAGAATTTGAGGTAATCAGTTAAGAAATTCAAAGTTTAAGTAAGCAGAACTTGCCTATTTTTATTTTGCTCACATACATTTTAATTGCCCTTAACTTGAAATATTTGAGCAAGACAATTCAGGTTTTTTTTCCTTGTTTTTTTACTTAAAATGATAATGTAATCTCCACTTAAATATTTTTAGTAGAGGAAGTGGCTAGATTTAACTAGCTAATTCAGTAAATGATAACATGCTAATTGGTAACATAATGATTTAATAGCATTAGCACAGCATAACAATTGCGACAATATAGAACATTTCACGTAGATTTGTTCTCAAACCAAGCTTGTGCTCCAATCGTCAGCATGAAGGTAAGTTTGTCTACATTAAAAGAAACAAGTTCATAAAACGCAAAACAATGAAACAATTAAGACTACATAAAATGTGTCATTTCTGTGAACTCAAAAGAAAAAGCAAGTTCTAAAAACTCATAGAAGCTAATTTGATGGAACTAAGTTGTTTAAATTTGCCCTACTCAAACCAATTTATTATTGTGAGCGTTAGGGTTTACAGTATTGTGATGTTCCGTGCTATAGTCACGGCCGATATCTTTGGAAATACCGTATGAATACTTCTGGCATCGCTGGTTTTGATGTTATTGTTGTGTGTCTCGTAAGAGTGATGCAAAAGACCGGTTTGAGCATCCAGACTGAGATGCATCTGTAACAAATCTGATTGTAATCGCATTTCAAACCACCTCCAAATGTCAGATCAGATTTCATGCTGTCCAGACTTTCAAAAATAAAATAAAATCTGGATCTGCAAGATTCTGAACATTCTGGCATTCTTAACATAGCCTCATTTCTAACATCAGCAGAATTTCTGTTGAAGTCTATTAAAATAAAGTGCCAGATATTAAGCAGATACTCTAATGGCTGGTAGTAGACAGTTAGTTGCAAAGTTACTTACAGTACAGTTAGTATAATGTCTAATGAGGACTAAAGGAATAATGATACTCATAATTGTTTTGAATTAAAAAATTTAAATGTCTAGCTTGAGTGGGCAGAGTGTCATCTCTGTAACGGCATCCACTGATGGCCAGCCGAAGCTGAGAACCCACGTGTAGTTTATTGAACAAACAGGAAAACTGGACACCAAATAAAATGAACTAAAACTTAAACATGAATACTAGAACTAGACATGAACTTGACTAGAATTTGAAAACTGTACTATAACAGACTCAAACAAGGCTAGACAAGAGACTAAGGAAACAGGGCTTTGAAACACATGAAACAAAAGGAACCACATGACCAGATGACAAGTGACAAAATAGGAAACCTGACTATGGAAAAAATCCAAAATAAGAAACAAGAAAGCATGAACAAACAAAACCTAGAACAGATGTGACAGTATCATGCATTATAGTTTAAAGTCCCTGTAAAGTCAAAATTAAGTATGTGTTCTGAGTTTGTCACGCCACAGAAAAATGTGTTATTAGCCACCCAGCCAAATTTGAATGATAAAAAAAGCCGGCATAAAATAAGCTATCAAAATCTTGATAAAATGAGCATTAGTCTCTGCTCTCAAACGCTGTTGGCGTGTCCGCTGGCTGCGCTGAAACCACGCCCACTCGCGAGAAAGCTACCGTCGCCACACTCAACGGTCACCGCTACAGACGGAATGGATGCTCCTAGCAGCTTACAAAGCCATACATGTTCGAGCCTGGACTACCTACTATAATTATAACATAAGCACATGTGGCGAACAGTAGGTTTATTACGGAAAGAGGTTTAAAGAAGAGTCGACTACGCCACCCTGGTCACTAAACCAGAGAAGTATCCTAATGAGGACACACAGGTTCAGTGTTTCCCTTACACAAAGAATTGGAGACGTGGGTATAAGAAAATACAAAAATATTCTTTATTGGACAAAATGTAAAATATTAAAATATGCGGCAATTGGGATCAATCATCACTCCACACACACACACACACACAATAACAATACAGACTTATCAGGACTTGTGATTACCGGAAGCAGGATGAGCTAGCGCCAAACTTCTCCACATCAGCAATGGTCGAGAAGCACAAACACGTGCACTACACTGCACCCTCACATCAACCAAGATCAATCACTATAGGTTATAGACCACACACACACGGTGCATCAGGCCCCACCACCAAAATAGAGCAACTAGCTCTCCTGCTCCGGACTCACAGTGCCTGAAAGACAAGAAAAGCGAATTACAACAAAATAAATAGTTTACATGAATTCTAATTTACAAGGCACAACCACAATACCCAATATCACAAAAAAATATATGATGCACTCAAACCTGCAGTTATGGGCTTCAGTAAGGTTTTCAGTACATTGGTTTACAGTCACCAGCCTGTCCCGGCTTCACAGGCCGGCTAACACCCACAACCCTCTTTCCTCTGACAGGCTGAGGATCACTCACAAAATTATTAAGTAATGCAAATATTATTCACAAAAGGAATACAGGGCAAACCCATAAGAAATCAAAAACAAACAAAATAAATGAAGTTAAATTATCCAAATAATAAAGCAAACTAACGCAAAAATATATTGAATGCTGGGCGTGCTCACATGAGAGCCACTACTGGCCAGCAGATTATTGAAATAAAACAATAAACAAAAGTAAAAGATATTGGGAACAAAACAGCAGCAATGAAAGTCCCAATCCGAGCAGCAGTCTTCGCGTACTTTTATAACAGCAGATTCATTCACCTGCAAAAGCCCGGATGTGAACTAAAATATACACCGTACTGGCTCATCATTATAATACAGTGATCACACATACCAACATGCGGCGATCGCGTCATTCGTCCGGCAGCAACAGAGTGAGAACCAAATAATACCAAGGCGAGCTGAAATACACAGATAACCCCATGACTAAAGATTACTCAAAATAAATACGACCACAAGAGCCACAAAGACACTTACCAGAAAGCCAAACAGCAATACACCAGCGTCCGATGATTATTGTAGTAGTATGACGTAGGCCTGTCACGATAACAAATTTTGCTGGACGATAAATTGTCCAAGAAATTATCGCGATAAACGATAATATTGTCGTTCTGAGACCATTTTCATTTAATATAATTATAATGGCATAATAATGCAGGGACACCTTTTCAACGATCTATAAACTTTTATTTCTAAAGAATATTAAACATTGAAAACGGAAAACATTTTAAATATCCAAAAAAATTAACAAAACAAACAAAAACAATAAAAGCAATGGACTCTTAGTGTCTGTTAACAAAATAAATGTGTTAATAAATAACATGGATGTAAACAAAATTGCACTTCAAAACATATTAAACATTAGGCTTTAGACATTAGGCATAAATAGTGATACATTCCATAACAGGCAAAACTGACAGTTAGGACCTTTGTAAACAAATAAAAAAAAGCCTCAACAAGCCATATCGCACAATTTTGCACTGTCCTCCTGTTACTTTGTCAAGTGATTGTGTACTGTCGGGAAGACGGAGACGCACTTTATTGCGTGTATATGCTACGCACTGAAAATACTTGGTTAGGATTAGGGGTGAGGAGTGCGTGCGTATTACACGCCATAAAGAGCGTATCATATGCACGCAAAAACTATTTTTGGCACGAGAAATAACATTCGTGGTATAGATACGCATTTTCATGTGATCAGGCTCGCTGTCGCAACTCACAACTAGCGTCTTCTCTCTCTCCCGGCAGTCGCCGCAAACAGTCCCGCCGGCGCTTTCCCATACAAAGACCATGTGACTGACAAGCGCCGCGCGCCGCCTCCCCACACAAAGACCATGCAACTGACAAGACGGTTCACTCCTCCTATACGCTAAGGAACCGAGAGTGGTCATCCAGTCTCTTTGGTAGAGAGAGAGAGAGACGAGGAAAACAAACAAGCATGCAAATGGAATTATCGCGGCCGGAAAAATTATCGAGCTCATTTTTTTTATCGTGCGATTAATTGACTTATCGACTATCAAGACAGGCCTAGTATGACGTGCGTTTGTATGCGGCAAACGGCGCGCGTTCACCAATATGGCAAGCCAAAGTGTTCATAAACGCCTGGTCAGGCGTCTGATTGCACACTGACACGTCAAAAGCGTGCGTTTTGACAGACAAACGCGCGTCCGTGACGCGCGATTTGCCATAAAAGCGCGCGTTCTTAACGTGCGCTTTGTGGTCACTGAAAACGCGCGTCAGAAACGCGCGGTTTTTGCATCAAAACGCGCGTCCTCGACGTGTGATC
The DNA here is from genome assembly GCA_022828995.1 of Vimba vimba. Taxonomy (NCBI): domain Eukaryota; kingdom Metazoa; phylum Chordata; class Actinopteri; order Cypriniformes; family Leuciscidae; genus Vimba; species Vimba vimba. The sequence continues at coordinate 3,816,138 of CM040830.1, forward strand.
TGCTATTTTAAACGCACGTTTGCAACGTGCGCTTTGGGGTCACCGAAAACGCGCGTTTTTGACGCGCGTTTATAATAACAAAAATGGGCGTTGAAAACGTGTGTTTTGACTAGGACAAAACGCACGCTTTTGACGTGTAAACAGTTAACCCAAACAGGCAGTACAAACGTGTGTGAAGTTTCCAACCAGGCGAAAAGGGCGCGTGAAATACCAGTTAAAATCAGTTTGAACGGGTCAGTGTCATTGGCTGCTGAAGGCTTGGGTCTAACCATTTCTGTGGGCTTAGGGGGGTTTTGCTAGGGGAGAGCGAGGCACAAAGTAACGCTTTTTGACTTTCTCAGTTTGTGTAAATCTACTATGGTTCAGAGTATTTATTTTTTCCCACATTAATTTCCCACATGTCTAGTACAATTATGTGTTTTTGTTTTATTAATACAGTATATACTTTTTTCTTGATATACCCCGAAAGAATGGAAGTGAAATGTGACAACATGCCCCATAGGTGGGGTACATTGTAACATGTGTGGGGCACATTGTAACATAACATATGACAGCTTAAAATGTTATCTGATCTAATGAAAAAAATATACAAAACAAACTAAAATATTTTCTAAATAAAATACAATTAAAAAACCTTTTCATATAAAATAATGGCAATTTTTAATAATTAAATATAAACTAATTTTTGAGTTTTGACTACGAACGCATGAAAACACAGCTATACAACATAGTTCTCAAAACAAATAAATAATTAGTAATTTCTGAACATTGACTCTCAGTCTTTATTCACCTTTTTCTCACGTTTTCTCAATATTAATAAAAGTATAGAATATAATAGCATATTTCTAATAGGGGCACATTGTAACGCAGTGTTACAACATGCCCCCGCCTGCACAACTGGGATTTAAACCCTGCTAGTGTCTTCTGCTAGTTAGCAAAGCATTAAATAACTATCTCAACTGTTAAATAACATCTTGGAGATTAAAATAATATCAGATTTGTCTTATTTTAAATAAACACAAAAAATAGAGATGAAATTTACTTTTGCTATGGTTTAATAAATGTCTATGGATATCTTCCAAAAAAAATTAATTTTGGCGCAATTTTTTTCTCTATATAGTGTTGATATGGCAACTAGTAAATACACAAAAGTTTCGTCATCCAAGCATGTGCGGAAGTATTTAAAACAAGCGTGTTACATCTTCTACAAGCATTTAATACATTTTTTATTATTTTTTTTTAAATAGAAAAAAAAACAAAAAAACAAAAAACAAGCGTGTTACAACTAGCCCCGTGTTACGTTATGCCCCGCACTCCCCTACTGTTCATAGACTAGGCTACCACCATTTAACATGCCATAGATCAGGTTATTCAGCCTATCTATTTTGTCCTTTTTTTATAGAACTTATAGAAATAATATATTTAAATTGCAGTTTTATCAAAATTTAGATAAAAATAAAATTGCCTAAAAAGAAATAAAATTTTTCTTCGCTCATGCCTTTTTGTAAATAAACACATTAGTGGTCATTCTAGCTCTAACATGAAATCATTAACATTTGTGTGGGAAAATCAGTTACGGTGGAGGTAAGCAATCAATGCAGGTTAATCAATATCTGTCTTTAGAGAACAACATGGACTTTTGTTGTGCTTACATTTGAAGGTATCACAAGCAGGTGGCGCTTATTGAAACCTTTTTGTTCAAATATTGTGCGCTCAACACAGACAAACAGTAATTAAGTACACAGGTGATATTATCCATTTAATTTTTTTAAGACTTTGTGTTTAAATAGGGTATTTTATACTTTATATAAGTATTTAAGATTTACAGGATTAGAATGAGAGCTTGTGCTCAGGGCAGGACATATATAAGAACTTAATTAATTTGTCCCTATATTTTTTCCATTTTCTTTTTCTTGTGTAGGCCAAAGAAAATATCTAGATTGCAATTTTATGAAAACATTTTTTTTTACCAAGATAAGATTGCCTTCTTTTGCACATTAATACCATTCTAGCTGTATATCTATACCTCAAGTTTTCAAACTTTAAAAGTTAACATTTGATTGGGGAAAAGTGTACAGATGTGGTTCTTGATCGATGCAGTTGTAATGAAAATTTGTATAGCAACATAACCTTTTATATATATATATATATATATATATATATATATATATATATATATATATATATATATATATATATATATATATATATATAATGTATCACTATTGCGAGCAGGGTGCCATCAAGATCCTTTACAGGGACCAAATTACAGAAACATCCGATAGTTCACTCAAAATTCAAAACATTCTGTCTACATTTATTCACCCTCATGTTATTTCAAACATGCACAATTCATCCTGATTTTTAAGGTTTAACATATGCTTTTTATTTATTTTCTTAAATGTGAGCAATGGTAACGAAACTAATTTACATCCTGGGATCAATCAATTATATTTTTTATCCAATTTATTTTCTACAAATGTGATGCATCTTACCAGGTTTCAAATATAAATAAATACTGTCTATGTTATAAGGCTTATGTTATGAAGTCTTCACCTCAATTAGCACCAAATAAAACCAGTCAACCCATTAACATGGATAATCCATCTCTACATCTCTAGATAGATGGATAGTCATCTACATCTAGATCGATAGATAGGTTCCCTAGGAGGAGTCTTTCATATTCCACTGTATGTGTTTTCCAAACAACCCTAAATAGCCGACTTCCTGTTGGGCGTAGCTAATAACATAGTAAGTTGTTCGGCCGATGAGATCTGTATGTGTACCTAGTTTCATATGATTACATGCAAGCATGTTTGATTTATGGACCAAGTTTTCGGACCCCATTCCAGGGGGCGCTGTCGAGCCCCCCTGCCACGCCCGGGTACCAGCTTCAGTCCGGCCCTGATGGCCGCGGGTTCAGACCTGTGTGCAAAGTTTCAAGAGTTTTCGAGCATGTTAAGGGCCCCAAAAGTGCCTGAATATTCGTAAGAATTTTTTTTTTATAATAATAATAAATAATCCTAAGGAAAACAGTAACGGTTCAGCGTAAAAACATGGCACATAAAGTTAAACTAATGATTTTTGGGTGTGTGTATTGTAAGTTGTATACCATTTGTAATATGACATACTGGACATTAAAATACTGTACATACATTACCATTACAGAATTAAAATTAAATTAAATTAAAAATAGAGCACCCCAAACAAGTAATTATCAAAAGAAATGACCGCAGTAGATAAATACCAATAGATTCTTCATTTGTGATGTGGAGGCAAACTATAACTCAGGCTTTGATTCTTTCCGTACATTTTATATGTGTTTTAGAGATTGAATTCAAATCAAATATTAAGATTACTGCCATAACTATTTCTGAATAGGATGTCTACTTCATACATATTTGGAATAGTATGGAAATATAAGGTTCAGATCACTAAAAACCATACATGGAAGTCGAAGATCTCATCGGTGGAGTCTGGATGTCATCTAGTGGAAAATTTTGGTACTGCGCACAATACAATCTTTCCTAAAGCTCATTTATTGAGACATCAACCTAAAATCTGGCCCAGAACTTGTCCAGATATTTAACATTGATTTTCTTGAAGTTTTAGGGTTGAAAATGTTTTGTAAAAAAAATAAAAAAAATAATTTTATATATATATATATATATATATATATATATATATATATATATATATATATATATATATATATATATATATATATTAAAATGTTCATAAACTTAAACTACTTTAACAACTTTGTTTTACTTTACTAATCTGAGAAGTGTACCCTTTGTGTACCCTGTTAGTTCGCAGTGCATTTAAGTAATGTTAACAACAACTTTTGATTTTAATAAATATTAGTAAAGGTTGAAATGAAATTTGAAATTAACATGTAGAAGTGCAGTTCATTATTAATTCATGTGAACTAAATGTACTTAAATAATGTATGAAACCTTTTTTGTAAAATGTTACCAAAATTACAATTGGAAAATTAAAAAAAACAGTTTTTTCTCTCTTTCTTTTTTTAACTTAAATGATAACTATTGGATTATAATAACTCACCAATTATAATCCCCTCCTCTGTAAAATTTGCCATCGATAATTCCATGCTGTTTTGCTTGGGTTTAATGATAATACAAGAGACCTAAACCACATAGGGACAAAGGCATGAGCGAAGAAAAACAAGGCAATTTTATTTTTATCTAAATTTTGATAAAACTGCAATTTAAATATATTATTTCTATAAGTTCTACAAAAAAGGACAAAATAGATAGGTTGAATAACCTGATCTATAGCATGTTAAATGGTGGTAGTCTACTCTAGTCTATGAACAGTAGCTAAACCCCCCTAAGCCCACAGAAATGGTTAGACCCAAGCCTTCAGCAGCCAATGACACTGACCCGTTCAAACTGATTTTAACTGGTATTTCACGCGCCCTTTTCGCCTGGTTGGAAACTTCACACACGTTTGTACTGCCTGTTTGGGTTAACTGTTTACACGTCAAAAGCGTGCGTTTTGTCCTAGTCAAAACACACGTTTTCAACGCCCATTTTTGTTATTATAAACGCGCGTCAAAAACGCGCGTTTTCGGTGACCCCAAAGCGCACGTTGCAAACGTGCGTTTAAAATAGCAGATCACACGTCGAGGACGCGCGTTTTGATGCAAAAACCGCGCGTTTCTGACGCGCGTTTTCAGTGACCACAAAGCGCACGTTAAGAACGCGCGCTTTTATGGAAAATCGCGCGTCAGGGACGCGCGTTTGTCTGTCAAAACGCACGCTTTTGACGTGTCAGTGTGCAATCAGACGCCTGACCAGGCGTTTATGAACACTTTGGCTTGCCATACACCAACCACTGTAAACACTCGGCTTGAACACGCGCTTCTCCACAAGCCGCACAGCACCTGACAAGAGTTACGTTGTTAACCGTTTAGCGTCCGGTAGATTCGAGCAATAATAACCAGCTGCCGTCACACTCACCTCCAGCCAGAATGAAAACACAACGACTGCAAACAGTCAGCAACATGTGCTTATCCACAAACCGCACGGCAACTCCAGCCAGGATGAACGCAGAGAAATGACGCGCCAGCGAAACAGTCACACATCAACGCAATGTCCGGTGGCCAAACAGCCACCTTAATATACCCGTATGAATGAGACGCTGATTACCTGCGGGCCTCTAGGGCGGAGTCAACACATGCAAACGAGGTGCTACCCAACAGCAGCACTTCACTACACACACAAGGCAACTTACACTCATTGGTGGTCGACGGGAGGATGAAGGCCGAGACGGGAGATAGTCGGTTCGGCCCCATTTACCAGAAACAGCGGATTATCAGTGAATCCCAGTTGTCTCCGACGGAAGTTTATAAAACTATCCCGTGTAAAATTATCACTACAGAAGTGGGTTTTGGCGGTGATCCTCAGCTGTCCATCAAGGTGGCTCTTCACAAAATTAATCCACCTCTTCTTGATGTGATTGTTTTTCGGAAATTTAAATAAGGACACCGATCTGTTATGTACGTGATCGCATCCAGGTAGTACGCATTTCCGTGACGAAGGCATAGCTAGCTAGCAAACTGTAGGCTGTACTAGTACTAACAGTAACTCGCGATCGGCAAACTGATGTGAATCTTGTGCTATATTGTTAGGGGAGGGGCCAGCGTCAGGGGCTCCAGTGCGTCATCGAGTAGGGGCGTGTCCAGGAGCTCAGGGGCTTCAGTGCGTCATCGAGCCCCCGTTTTAACCCCGCCCAAAAAATCCGGAACACAGCAATGGTGAAACACTGTTTAACGGTCTAACTCCACAATTCAGTACTTCACAGTTCACAGTCTTTGTAATATGTTTTAGCAATACATTTCTAACATTTATAATGTGTTTAGAATTTTTTTTTAGAATTGCCTTTACAGGGACTTTAAAATATTTGGCTACAGTTAGAAAATTGTCAATGTCAACAATTCAATAATGAAATTTGATTTATATGGATTAACAAGCAATACAATGCTATTTACCCAAATCATATTGATAAACTAAGAATATGCTTGCAAAATTTGAAATATACAAATATACCAGTTACAGCATCTAAAATCTTTCACTTTTCCATATGCATTTATTTATTAAATAATAAATGTTCCCCTTTTTTTCAAAACCCGTATTACTTTTTTCCCCTTCCATTCAACTGAAGACTGCTGTTTCCTCTTTTACAAGCTCAAGAACAACAGATGGTTTCATGGTTTTGTGAATCAGATCAACCAATTCATTGAAAGGATGCAGACAAAGACAGTAATTATTCAAATGTTGGCACACGTGTCTTCATATGGCTTTAGATGACTTCTAATACAGAGCAAGAGTAAATTTTGATGGTGCTTGTGCATTCTTTTGTAACCTTAAAAGCATCAGTCCTCGTTCACTTGAAATGGAAAAGAACAGTCTTCACAATTTTTCCTTTTGTGTATCCATTAGTCTTATTGTGATACTGATCTGAGCCTATCATAGATCCAACAAAATCAGGTTAATTCAGTCATAATTCATAATATTTTTGTCTTATAGTCATGTTACCACAAGAAGAATTGATTCACCCTTTCTCAGTGTGACTTTTAGCACTTGCCATTACAGCTTACTCTTAGATATGATCTATGGCCAGATTTCATTCTGAGACACACAACCACTCTGTTATAGTGCCATCATAATATGCAGGAAGAGCTAGACTTGTCAGTCCAGTCATGGTTGACTGACTGCTGCTTAGCAACAGTATTGATGGACATCATGTTCTCTGTCTGTTTTTCCCTTCCTTTTTTTTTCAGGTCTTGCATAATTTGATATTGTCGTCTTGGATTTTTCAAGAAAGCCTCAAGCCATTCAGTACCTCTGCAAGATTAACCTACTCTATCTCACACACAGATCCCACATAAAACAAAACCCTGCACATTAGAATTACCCTGTGTTCATTGTATTTGACTTATTTGCTGTTTGCAACAGTCTTTGCTGTTGCGGTTTTTACATAGACCAACTTAAAAACATTTAAAAATTAAAGGGGTCATAAAATGGAGAATGAAAATGTTCTTGATATTCACACATATAAGATCTTACTCTACAATAAAACATTATACAACTTTAGAAACTCAAAACTAACTCCCCAGTTTAAAATATGAATGATTTTTTCTACCCTTCTTAGACACCTTGATTTGAAAAAGGGAAAATCGTGACGTCACAGTTCTCCTCGACACAACCCTTAATGTGCGTCATCGTCGTTTGTAATCGAGGAGGTGTTCTGATCAACTCATATCTGTCCATCAATCACAAGATCTTAAGGGAGTTTTGGATAAAGATGTCGAGTAAGTAGATGTAAAGAAACTGCTCCTCCAAAAACTTTGCATAGCCTTCCTAAAGGTCTGAGCATTATAAATGCATGTTTTTGACGTGCCTGGATGTCATTTTTGTGAATTATTCTCAACGTGCTGTAGGTTCAAAATATCTTTTATTGAATGATACAGCAGTGTCAAGTTCAACAACTTGTACATGGAGCCATTGAAATCCCCACATCTCTAAGAATGAACCATATAGGGCCTTAAAAATGAACCTACCAAAAGTTTGTTAGAGGGTGGTATAATGCCCTTTTCACAAGATGCAAAATAAATATCTGATGCCCCTAGAGTGTGTATGTGAAGTTTAGCTCAAAATACCCCACAGATATTTTTATATAGCATGTTAAAATTGTCACTTTTTGAGGGTGAGCAAAAACGCACAGTTTTGTGTGTCCCTTTAAATGCAAATGAGCTGCTGCTCCTGGCACAGTGGGCGGAGCTTCAATAACTTGTTTCCTTTTATCTCACACAAATATGCACTGAAAATTCCAAAAACGTTTAGCCTTTTATGTTCAAACCGGAGTCAGAAAGATGGACTCAAGAAGTGACAACATGTCGACAACATTTCTGAATGGTTAATTGATTAATTATGTAGCTTATGTGTAGTTATCTTCTAGTAATTGATTAGCAGATTGTGTCTTGATAATCTATAAATCATGTTCAGGGGGCGGGGTTTATGTAAATTCTAGGGTTGGTGATGTCACTAACCCGGGAGGAATGTCGTGTAGTCTCTACCAGCCGTTTGTTGTAGTCCTTAAAAAGCAATTCCTGTAAAAGAAAATATCTCCCTTTGCTTTGAACTTTGAGCATTGTAACTTTGCAGATGCTGTTTATGCTCAAACAGCAACATTACACACTAACTAAAGTTACAAAAATGAAATCATAATCAACCACTGCAGAATCTAAAAGGATATTGAGATATCTTTAATATTTATTGAGTTACAGGCATACAAACTTTGGAAAAAGAATACTTTTGGTCTCTCTTTTGATAGATGGAAACAAGACATTTCTAGTTTCAACGTTATTTGTTCTTTAGACATTGCTCTTTAAAAGAAATAAAAGCACAAGCAAAGTTACCCACATTTGTTTTCTGACAAACTGAAAATGTATACAATTTACTCATGGAGCCACACTGAGATACCCAAATTTCTGGGATTGAACCATAGAGCCTTAAAAATGAAGCCTTGATTACTCAGTAAACATTTATCCATGGCATTTAATATTTTGGCTTTCTTCACTATTTATGTTTGTCTTTCTTCAGAAAATAAAATGTTAACAAAATGAAATATTTGAGCTGGAGACCTGGTTGAGTTGACACAGAATGACCCAGCAGATATTACTGTAAACCAACACTTGTCTGATCCTCAGGAAGCTTAAACTGGGCCATAGTTGAATCTTCTAGCAGGACAATGATTCAAAGCACACCTTTAAATCAAGACAAAAATGGTTCACTGCCCACATAATGAAGGTTTTTCCATGAACACACCAGTCCTCTGACCCAAACGCCATAGAAAACCTGTGGGATGAGCTGAAGAACAAGCATGGACCTCTGAATCTGAATGATCTGAAGAGATTCTGCATGGAGGAAATGTCTAGCCAGTGAAACGTAAACAAAAACGTAATAAAAGTTGATTGAAATGTGTGTGTGTGTGTGTGTGTGTGTGTGAAGTTTATTCATCCACAAGACCTCCCCTATGAAGAATTCTCTGGATCTGTAATAGTCTCAGCTTTTTCAGTCCTCATAAGTTTTCACCCCTGTTACTTTCACAGAAACACCTGGAGGACATTACCAGAACCTATCAATTTAATTACTGGGTAGAGACTGAAAGACTTCACTCACATTTTGCAGCTGCTTGAACTTGATGTACACACTCCTCACCTTAAATCCTGGGAAAGGACAGTTCTAGCTGCAATATTTAGAGTAACAGTAATGAAGAGACAGAGAGATAGACAGACAGACAGACAGACAGACAGACACAAAAACATATTTTCACCATAACGATCTGCTTGCTGGCTGGCTTAGCTTCTCCTTGGTGGCTTTTATCTCACATGCTGTTTTGAATAGTGTTTCAGCTCTGGCTCTTTTCTGACAGACTCAATATTTCCCTCCCAGCTTCATGGTGTACGGATTCTAGGTGGCACAGAAAGCCAGCAGTTTCAAAACCTAGTCCAACTTCAAACCAACACTTTCATCTCCGGTAAAAGACTCATCAAAGATTTACCTCCACTCTCTGCACTTGATTAGAACCTCTATGACAGTGGTTCCCAACCCTGTCCTGAAGGCCCCCCAACACTGCACGTTTTCTTTGTCTCCCTAATCAAACACACCTGATTCAACTCATCAGCTCAATTAACCCATGTGATAATGAGCTGATGAGTTGAATCAGGTGTGTTTGAGTAGGGAGACAAAGAAAACGTGCAGTGTTGGGGGGCCTTCAGGACAGGTTTGGGAACCACTGCTCTATGAAGTTCAGGATGAGACCAACAAAATGTTTAAGAATGAAATGTTATTACTTAACCACCTACATCTGATCACAAGTCCCAGGTAATGACAACAGTCCAGTATATCACTGGTTTCCAGCGACCCTCCATAAATAACATCAAGCCCAAACGTTGCCTTCAGAGAGAAAGAAGGATCATGGACTGTTTACTCCTCTCCCATCTGGAACAGCTTTTCACCCTTAACTTTAACACCTTGTTTACACCAGACACAGGCGTTGCTATGTGACAAAAGCAGATACAACCCATTATAATCAGTGATGCTGTCTACACGTGTCGCAACATATTCCCGACAGTAAACTGATGACCCGTTCTATTTCTGAGGTACTTTAAGTGCTCACGCTACTTCTGACACAAAGAACAAATGGATTTGCAACGGTCACTTTGTCACATCCATCATAGACAGCCTCAAGTTGTTGCTGTCGTGTCCAGTACAGACACTGCGTAAAGCTGCTGACGGTTTTGGTTTTGAGGCCTACTTTTGGGCATATGTCCTTTGATGGCTGTTTCCTACCCTTTCTTGGCCTCATTCCTTGTTTGGTGGTCATATTACAGTTTTTTACGATTGTTTACACACTAAAATTAAAATTTCCACACAATTAGCAAAATTTTACTCCAATGAGCAAAACACCTCCACAGATTTGCACAACATTACACACAATGTCTGCTTCACCCTTTTTGCAAAACATTACATACAGTGAATTGTAAAACTCTACACACATTTTCACACCTTAGACACAGATAAGGATTGTGAGGTTACTTACTTGTAATTACAAAGCACCGGATTGCCAATTACCACACTAATGAACAAATTGGATAAACACATCTACCAGGTGTGGAAGCACACATGTGCTAATTTGAAAACGCAGCACTCAGGTGTGCTATAAAAGGCAGCAGGTGAGTTCACCTGTCTTCAACAAAAATGGAAGGAGTTAGAAGAAGTAGAAGAGTGAGAATGAGAGGGGGAGCTCAAAGAGGAGATGAAGGCGGTAGAGGTAGAGGAAGAGGAGAAGGAGAAGGAGGTAGAGGAAGAGGCATAGGTAGAGGAGAAGAAGGTAGAGGAAGAGGCATAGGTAGAGGAGAAGAAGGTAGAGGAAGAGGAGAAGGAGGTAGAGGAAGAGGAGAAGGAGGTAGAGGAAGACACCTAGGTAGAGGAAGAGGTAGAGAAGGACTTGAAGAGGTGATAGAACCTGAACAAAGAAAACGAGGACCAAATTTGACTCGAGAAATCCGTGCAACACTTATTGACCATGTTATCAACCATGGACTGACACTGATGGAAGCTGGACAAAGAGTTCAACCAAATCTCAGCAGAAATACTGTTGCGTCAGTAATTCGGACATTTCATCGAGAAAACAGGTAAGCTAACCACACAGTATACATTGAAACTGAAGCTTGTATAATCAATATTGTTTACTGTGACATTTGACAGTAGGCTATATATATATATATATATATATATATATATATATATATATATATATATATATATATATATATATATATATATATATAATCTTTTTTTTTTTTTTTTACATAGGATTGAGGGTCGAGGACACCAAGGTGGAAGGGGCCCTATGTTTAGTCGTGCACAAGAGGCCGCCATTGTGAACATGGTTTTGGCCAATAATTGTATCAGGCTACGAGAAATCCAAGCCAATATCATCAATGATGACAATATTTTCAATAACATCCAACGAGTCTCTCTGTCAACATTAGGTCGAATCCTAAAGAAAAATCAAATATACATGAAGCAACTGTATCGGGTACCATTTGACAGAAATTCAGAGAGAGTGAAACATCTGCGCAATGAGTATGTGGAGGTATGCATTGTTCATCTGACTATGGTGTGGTATCATGCACTGCTCATAATGTTCTGTCACAAAAAAAATACTGTGCTATAGATATTGAATAGCATCCTATTTTCTTTAATGTGTTTCAGAGAGTCTTGCAAATGGATGCTGCTGAAATTCAACATGAATTTATATATGTGGATGAGGCTGGATTTAACCTTGCAAAAACAAGAAGAAGAGGGAGAAATGTAATTGGGCACAGGGCAATCACCAATGTGCCAGGGCAGCGAGGGGGTAACATCACCCTTTGCGCTGCTATCACACAAAATGGGGTCCTCCACCACCATGCAAATCTGGGACCCTATAATGCAAATCTGATACTTGCATTTCTTGACCGATTGCATGAGATTGTCACAGCATTACACCAAGTGGACCAGATGCGGTACATTGTCGTTTGGGACAATGTCTCATTTCATCGGGCTGCTCTGGTCCAGAACTGGTTCCATGATCACCCTGATTTTGAAGTTTTATACCTTCCCCCATACTCCCCCTTCCTGAATCCTATAGAAGAATTTTTTTCAGCGTGGCAGTGGAAGGTATAGTTGACTAGACTAACCTAAGACAACCGCCATCTGTAGGTCTTCCCAAATGGAGGTTTTTGTAGGTTTGGTTAGCTTCTGGGTATAGGCACACAAAGATAAAGAAAGCTTATTTGCATCCCTGACACACCCCTGATGCACAGGAATGAAAGTATATGCAACATTTTTGGGCCAGAAGCCATTTTGCCTGTTCATTGATAGCAGCTGAAAGGAAAACATATCACTTAAATCGTCCTTTAATGACAAAAAAAAAAACATGCTCTTACCAGTGATGATAGCTCTTCCCCGAGGATAAGCATAGATCTACTTAAAAAGCAACAGACATTAATGCTGACGCATCCTTTATTCACTTCATAAAAATCTATTCAAATCAGATGCCAGAAGCCCTAAGGCAATCAACAAACTAAGGCCTGTGTCAGGGTCTTGATCTTGGTAGCAAGATGTAACAGGAATAACAGCTAAAAACAGCGAGAGAGAGAGAAGGGAGATTTTACTGTGGATCTTGAGCCCTAGTCTGCCAGGACTAGTTTTCTAAACAACGTTTGAGTTACAATTCTTATCACTTGACGTCTGTGATTTTATGTACTTATTTGGAAGGGGGACTAACTTCTCTGTTTATTACAGAAGTGGGAGTGTGTATTTTCTAGACGTGGCAGTTACAGAAGGTCATGCACTGTCACAAATGTCTTTTAATTTATTATTTGTTGATATTATTTTAATTTATTATAAACTTTGTGGATTATTTTTCCCCACTGAGCTTGTCAATGTATTTTGGGATTTCCTCATCCGCGAAGGATTCATGCAACGCTGTCTTTGAATATGGCCCATTCAAGGTATCTTTGAAGGTAGCGTAATGTTGCTGCCTACCTATAGCAACTGCCTTCACATTGGAGGCACAATTAGAATTTCTTAAAATTCTGTCTAGGCACTTCACTCGGTTGAGGAAGAGAACTATAGTGTCAAAATGCCAAACCTTGGCTGAAGCTCAGTATGAAAATGGGAAATACCCTCATTTTTGTCTTGAAGCAGCTTTGACAAAAGGTAAAAACAAATAAATTAATAAATACAATAAAATAATTAAATTTACCATTTCAATTTGATAACGAGGAAAGAAAATATTTCTGTAATTGGAATAGCTGTAGAGTTGTAAATTATTGAGAAATTTATTTAGTGAACGTGCACGATTAAAATCCTCTTACATGGCCACTCCAATAACTTGCTTCTCTCAACTCATTAATAAATTAGTCAAGAGAATATGTGGAGGGGATTTATGTTAAGGGATTTTAAATAAAGCAAGAGGAAATAACCTACATTCTTCATGTTCTTCATGAGATGAATGATGAAGAATAATTTGCCCATTTTAATATGCACAATTATTTCCAAAACTCACCCATTTAAGAACTTCTCACTCTTCATTTGCTATTTATTTCTAGTGAAGTAGGATAAAGTTTAAATTAATCAATTAAAATTCCTGAATGAAAAATTTGATTTCCCATACTTATAATGAAGTATCCTCTAGTCAATAAAAGCTCAGCTCATATTGAAAGTGTCCTCCTGTGTGGTACAGTGTCATTACTGAACTTAAATTAATCTTCATTGGGTCTGGGGGTATGGGCTTTGTACTGTATAATGCACTAGATTTCTCAAATGCTTTAATCCTGTTTAATATATCATTCTGTATACAGTATGTAATGTGAATAAGGCACTGCTATTAATATTTTGTTTACATCTACCTATTTAAAAAAAAAATGTTTTCACAGGTAATCAATAACAATTACAATTTTAACAATATTTCATAAAGTTAATCATACTGATTTCAAAGTTAAAGGTACAATATGCAAGATTTGTTTTGCCGCTAGAGGGCGCTACATTCCAAACAACAACAATGGCGTAGCTTGATGACGATATGAAGGAGCGTGGAATGATGGGACCTGTCGTTTTCAACTCCACCGTGGATGTAAACCAGTCAGACGGGAATCGAAAAATCATGTTAAAGGATGAGGTAAAGTTCTATTTTTATAAATGTTACGTTTAATGACATGTTTTTTGTGGCGAGGGGGGCGTGGTTCAGCGCGGTCTGTAAGGGGAGAGAGAGAAACGAGATGAGAGAAAGTAGGTCAAGTGCAAATGACAAACACCTGTGTCTTATTGCAGTAATGGAGAGACTTAAGCGTGGAGAGACCGCTTATAAGCCGCGCTAGAGAGAGAAAATAAATTGGACGCAGAGAAAAAAAAACGGTGGATCCGAGCTCTCGTTTTTGAACTGTTTTGTGCCGTCGCGGTGTCCACGGTGAATGCGCGTTGTGCGCGACTTTTGTTTGTTTTGTATTATTTTAATAAAGTACGAGTCCCAGTCACGCCCAACCCCTGTCTTCTTCCTTCCTGACTCTTGAACCTTATCACACTTTTATTTCATTAAAATGAATTAACCGCAAGAAAAGTAAGGTTTAATACTACTGTATATTGGTTATCATAGATGTTACTGTATTTGTCTAATTCATTGTTGTGATAACGCGGCGCAGTTTTACGTGTTCTAAACAATTGTTGTAAAAGTACATTCGAACACCCACATCATTTGCCAAAATACTGATTAATCTTTATGTATAACACATGCTATATTTATGTACATGGCCATAAACACCAGACGTAATAAACAATGTCAATGAACTAAACACAAATCTAAAGCAATATTACTTTCCTTACATAAACATAACTATTACCGAATGCTACATTTGGAAAATATAAAATTAAGCATGCTTTGTCGACAGAACCAGCTGCAATTGGTAAAGAATAATTGTGTTCCATAACGACTGCGCGAAACAAGCTAACGTTTGTTGCTTGATAGACGCTACAACTACAATTTCCGCATTTGTCCAGGACTCCACGCAGTACGAGTGGAAACCGAGGGTAACGCGGATATGACGCCATTGACTGGCGACTCCCAGCTCACCCCTGCTCACACGCCCCGTTTCCTTGGTTAAAATCGCAATTTTCTCACGATTTAAAAATAGTTGGAAACTAGGGCTGTCAAAGTTAGCGCGTTAATAACACGTTAACGCAAAATCATATTAACGGCACTAATTTTTTTAACGCTCGATTAACGCAGCGCGTATTTTCTGTTTGACCCGTGGCCCAAAACCTAGTAGGAGAAATGGAGATATACAGTGTTGCCAACTTAGCGACATTACAGACCCATTTAGCGATTTTTTTTTCCCTTCAACAAAGCGCCCAAACCTTATTTAGTTTCTGAGAATCTACCGGTAGCGCCGGTACTGCTCTCCCAGCACGCGCGCGCGCCTCTCTCTCTCTCTCTCTCTCTGCATCTCGCGCTGGAGAGAGGAGCAGCGCTTTAATTCAGTTAAACACAGAATTTATGTTGCTTCTCTAATTTTACATGCAAGTATAGCCGAAATCAGAACACAGATATTGTCTTTATTTTATGTGTATTTGATTTCACCAGACGACGGCTCGATTATCAGGATTTTTTTGCAGATTAACATCTTGGAAGGGAGAGCTGGTTATGTCTTAATGGGTCGCGTTTCAGTCACCATTTCATATTCATTGCGTTGTTTGACAACAGAAACAGCAAAATATACCAATGAAAACAGTTTTATTGAGAATTTAGCTTCATCAAAATGGGCACAGAGAGAGACAAACTATAATGTAATAATAAATAATAAATGTACATTTAGCATTTTCAGAAGAGCTGCCCTGTCATGCAAAAATCTAAACATGTTTGTGTTAATTGCTCAGTGCAAAGAAAGAGAAGTAATGGGAACCTGGTATTTCTTTGTTCTTTCTACATGTGTCTAATAGACATGAACAAGTTCTTTGAAAAACATCTATGACCTTTGAAATATGTCTCGTCTTCATGCTCTATGTTGACTATGGTTTCAATAATAAACATACATTTGCATAAAGCATCCATATTTATCCATGCCCACGTTGATTAGAGTATTACAAACTTGAAAAGTATTAATTTAAGGTACATTTAGAACAAATAAAAAAATGTGCGATTAATCGCGAGTTAACTCATGACAATCATGTGATTAATCGATTAAAATTTTGAATCGATTGACAGCCCTATTGGAAACATTTGGGATATTGTAAGTCAGGGCTATTCAATTAGCTTCAATCGAGGGCCGTATTATCAAATCGAAAAGTTGAGGTGGGCCGGTGGGTTGGTTTGGGGGTTTAGCTTATTTATTGAAACATAACATTTTCAATAAATAAGTTAAAGTAACCCTAAAAAAGTATGGTATTTACTTGGAAATGTGGTACCCAACAGTATGCAGATATATAAAACCATAATAAATAAACATTTGATAATTTACAGCTGTGTACAACTATTTTCCTTGGAACAAATAAATTAATTATACAAACTCATGTACTGGTGAGAAATAATAATAATTTTATTTATAATTGTTATGCTTGAAAATATTCTGACAGTGAGACTTGATAACCACAGGCTACTCCCTCCCACTCTATAAAAAATGCTGAAACACAAGTTAAAAACTATACACACCTTTACAAAGAAACTGACATAATTTCATAACAAACATTAATTATATATTCCTCTACCCACCTAATAAATCTGATGCAATATAAATCACTATATTTACTATTATACTGTGTTATATTATAGTTATAGTATATATATATATATACTATATTTATTTATTACTACATAGTATTCAATATTAATATTGCACATTTCTGCCCAACCATGGTAAATTACTACAGTACATTCATGGTAAATGTTTGTAAGGGTGATTAGGGGATTTAAAGTCTTCTAATTTCGTTCATGCCACAATGTTTCTCCTGCTTTCCTCATCAGTCTTGTTGGGAATGTTGAGGCTGTTTCATCCGATTTAATACTGGTTAAATCATCGAGTGATTTGTGGTTTGTAACAGAGAGGTCTCTGTCGAACTGAAACGCTTCCCACTGGCTGTCGCAACGCTGTTTAATAATAGTGTCCGGGACGGGAGTAAATGCAACTATTTGTTGTTACTGACCGAGAAACCTCTTCAGATGATTCAGCGACGGAGCAGTCCAAATGAATCCGAATAGTTTTAGACCGTTACTGACCGGCCACTTTGACGCTCTCGCCGGCGGCGGTGTGAACGCACATGCAAGCGCGTTTAGAAATAATCGAACCAAAAGAATGATTCATTCACGAACGATTGGTATCGCTGGTTCAGTCGACATAAATTCGGGACACATCTAATAACTGCTGAAATATTCGCACGTAAAACGTTTCTCAGGTCAATCGGAGCAAGTATCAAACTAAATTAGCCGCACCTCCAGGAAAAGAGGAGGAGGGAGGTTGGTGCCGTCGGGCCGGATGGAGATGATTGGCGGGCCGCCAATTGAATAGCCCGGTTGTAAGTAATCAACTTAACAAAATATATAACACTGGCCTTGAGATTTTGGGATATTTTAATGCAAAAATCTTACGTATTGTACCTTTAAGGATTCATTAGTTTGACTATACATGGAACCAAACACTATAATAACAAGTTGATAATTCAGTATACTTTATTTTAGACAAAACATCCATGTTTTCGGTCGTGACGGCACATTTTCTGTAGTGACAGTAATGTTTTGGTAGCGACCACATCACATTACAGAATTTTAACTCGCATACTAAAACACTACTAAAACATACTAAGATACTAATTTGCATAACTGTACTAAAATTTTGCTTATTTCCCTCAAATAAATGATTATGTGTTCCCTTTTGTCACTACCAAAACAATGATGACATGTTTCGGTCATGACTGTTTCGGTAGTGACAATTTAAGATACTTTTGAGCCTAACTCAAAGATGCTAATCAGCACATGATTAACTAGCACAGTGCTGAACAGTTGTACACACACACAAACTAAATTTAACGAATAACACACACACAAAAAAAAAACATGATGTCTCTACCGAAACTTCACCACATGTTTCGGTAGAGACAATTTAAGATGCTTTTGAGCCTAGTTCAAAGATGATAGCCAGCACATGGTTACCTAGCACAGTTCTGAACAGTTGTACACACATAAACATTTTTTTTATTTTTTTTATGGAATTACACCCAAAAACGTTTGCTTAATTGCAGAAAAAAGGTGTTTGGTAGTGACGTCCCTTAAAGTTACACACAGATTTTCAGACTTTTGAACACATTTCCCTCAATATGATAGAACCTATCTATAATGAAAGAGAAGCTATGAGAGAGAGGCACACAGGAATATTTCCTGATCAAAAATGTAGGGGTGTGGTTAAATTCAGTCTCAGCCAATGGACACTGTTTTGGTAGTGACATGAAATTGCGGAACACATTTTTTTACATAAAGTTTCGTGATTTAAAAATAAAATATAAAATAAATGGTTTTTTTTTTGTTTGTTTTTTTAACTTTACTTTTTAAAATAAATTTAAAAAGATATTTTTAAAAACAACATTAGAATAAAAAAAAAAAAAAAAAAAAAAAAAAAAAACATTTCAAGATCATTTTCACAAGTTGAAATTAAGGGGTTAGGGTTCGGGACAGCCACCTCCCAATTGAAAGTACCCAATAAATGATGATTTTAGCTTACTTATATTTTAAATATTATTGTGGGATTCAATAGATAATAGAATGATCTTAGTAAACATCTAAAATTTGAATACTTAAATGCTTTTTTAACATAATTTTGTGTGCATGTGTGTCCGTTCAACGACAAGGAAATGCAAAAGAGCAATCAATTCGGTGTTCGAGCGCTGTCTGAAACGTGCCTCTCTCTCTCTCTCTGTGTGTTTTTTGGTTCTCGGACAGCAGTTTGCACCAATTCTGTAGAATGGCATATACAAACTGTTTTCCCACTATTGTCTATTTTATGTCATAGTGACAATACAGTTAAGTTTATGCAAGATTTGTGAGTATGGGCTTGGTGTAAGGTAATTTAAGCTTGGATATATAGTTATTAATAACAGGGAGTGTGTTGTGTTTAGACAGACAGACTGAACACCAATTCAGTGATAAATCATCATTAAGAGGGTGTTAGAAAATCTGACTGCTTCTTAAACTAATGGTACGTTTTCACGACAACAATGTACTAAAAAGTTTGCTTTTTCAGGCCCCCAAAACACCAGTGTCGTTTAAATGAACAGCCATAAGTATTGCATAAAAAGTTTTACGTTTTTAGCTGAAAATGGTGTTGTGTAAACACCCCCTAAAATAACAAGATTTCTAGGGCAATTACTAAGGCTTTCTTTTTCAAAAAATGACCTTGTTACTTTTTTTTTATTATTGTTTAAATCAAATTGTTCAGATACAAGACAGTCTAACATGAGGTGAAGGTAGAAGAGCTTTTCTGAGGGCCTTAAAGGGATAGTTCGCCCAAAAATGATATTTAAGCCATGATTTACTCACCCTAAAGCCGTTCGAGATGCATATGTCAATCTTTTTTCAGACGAACACATTTTCAGTTATTTTAGAAAATGTCTTAGATCTTTCAGTGGTTATAATGCGAGGCAATGGGGTCCAGCTGATTTACGTTCGAAAATGTACATGCATCCTTCTCAAAAATAATCCATCCGGCTCCAGGGGGATAAACAAAGGCCTTCTGAGGGTAATCCGTGCAGTTTTGTCGTAAAAATATACATATTTAAAACTTTATAAACTAAAATAACTGGCTTCCGGTGGCGGTCGGTGCGCGTTCACAGAGATGAAAAGCGTTGTGACGTAGAACGAACGTTGAGTTTTGTTTTGCTCTGCTCTCTGGCTGCGCTGTCACGTTCGTTCTACGTCACGACGCTTCCTACGCTACGTCTTACATCATATGCCAGCAACCATCTCTGTGAACGCGCACCGACCGCCACTGGAAGCCAGTTATTTTAGTTTATAAAGTTTTAAATATGTATATTTTTACGACGAAACCGCACGGATTACCCTCAGAAGGCCTTCGTTTATCCCCCTGGAGCCGGATGGATTATTTTTGTGAAGGATGCATGTACATTTTCGAACGTGAATCAGCTGGACCCCATTGCCTCGCATTATAACCACTGAAAGATCTAAGACATTTTCTAAAATAACGGAAAATGTGTCTTCGTCTGAAAAAAGATTGACATATGCATCTCGAACGGCTTGAGGGTGAGTAAATCATGGCTTAAATATCATTTTTGGGCGAACTATCCCTTTAACACTGACAGGTGTCAAAAATACCTTACTTCAGTCTTTTCCCATATTAGCACTGTCTGTTTGTATTTACACTCCCCCCTAAAAAATTAGCAACCTTTCATTGGTTAAAGTATCCAGTATTAACATTCTGCTAGACTGGCTGAAACCAGCCATCAAGGTCACAAAGCACTGAAGCATTTCTTCCATTTTCAGCAGGATTCATTGAGATTGTGCTGTTTGGCTCTTGTTGTCATAGTGTCACAGGTTGGTTTCAGTAAAGGGAAGTGGAGGATCTGTTTGCAGTCATCTAACTTTGTAAAAAAAAAAAAAAAAAAAAAACACTCTGGCACCAGAATACTACTCAAAAGTAAAATAAACCAGACTTCAACATTAAAGAAACTAGACCAAAAACTGAACTAGACCATTATACAGACCAACCAATGGGGCTAAACTAGACACAGGTCAACACAACGGGTTGCTATGGAAACAAATGGAGAGCGGGAACATGGGGAACAAAGGAAGCAAACAAAAAGTGAAACAAACATGACACTGTTTTCAACTAAAAATGGAAAACGTCTCGGTTACGACTGTAACCTTGGTTCCCTGAAAAGAGAACGAGACGCTGCGTCGAGAATTGAAGCTGTGGGAACGCTCTGCGTGAATGCGTCCTGAAACACGTGTGAAATCAGTCCAGGGAGCTATAAAGCGCAGCCAGACCAAACAATGCCAGCTTCTGATAGGCTGAAGCAAGTCGATCACAGACACGCCAGAAGTATGGCAGGGCAACGCAGCCTCTCGTTCCCTTTTCGAGGAACCAAGGTTACAATAGTAACCCAGACGATCCCTTTCAAGGGAACTCACACTGCGTCGAGAATTGATGCTGTGGGAACGTTTTTACCCACGCTGCCATACTGAACAGTACCTGTCCTCCTGATCTGACGCACCACGGAGGAAACACCAATGGGTTTCTCCCCAAAGACACCACCCAAAGGTGTGTAGTAAGCAACTAGGCCGCCACCTAAACCTTCAGAGTGGAGGGGGAAGACCCTGCGGAGAATCTTTCCTGCAGAAATTCCAGCACTGTACCAACGGGGCAGTTAACTGGATCCAGCTGATGATTTCTACAAATTTCCTTATGCAGGGAGCTCTGGGGTGAACGTGGTCTCAACAACCTTAATTGAGAGACCTGAGTCTATGAGTTTGGCCCCTCAGAGGTCCAATTTAACTAATCAATATTTAACTATTTAAAGTATGCGCACATTCACTTTTAATCTAAGGGGGTGATAAAAGCAAAGGAAAACCCTTTTTTGTACATCGTTGTCGTTGCATCGTCACATTTGTGGAAATGATAACATATTTTCAAATTAAAAATGGTGAAATTTGATTGAAAGAAAAAAAGCTTTTAAAGTAATTTACATCACTGGATATTGTCGGTAATTAACCATTTCTATTGTAAAAAAGAAAAGAAAAAAAGTTGTCAAATGTTAAATGTTTATCAACTTACATTTTACCACGCATTCTTTCACTGTTGAAACTAAATAAAATTTTATGTAACAAAGTCCGGGAGGAGCACGTTCAGGTAATCAACCAATCAGCACAAGAGGAAGCTGGTATAAATATAGCCTTCCTTAACCTCTGTCCCATGACAGTTTCACAGCATCCCTCCACCACCCCATCGCCTCACTCTTGGCTGGTTTACTTTCCCAGTCAAGGAGGTGGAGTACTCTGGGTTCTGGCCAAATTTCCGAGCTTGGAACCCTCCTCTGGACAGCACGCCAAATAAACATAATTTAATATATCTGATTTCATGTAGGTGTGAACTGAACATTGGCTGTGTCCCCATTCAGAGGCTGCATCCTTTGAAGGCCAGAACGAGCGTTGTTAAATGGGATGGTCTAGCCTACAGAGGATTGTTCTTGTTGACAAGCGGCAGTAATGTTTCTTAGCAAGATTTCAACATTAGTAAGTTGAAACCCAATATTTACATTTAATAGGGTTTCTCTTAAAAAAAATCCTGTCGTCAGAGCTGCACAATGAATTCTGGGGTAGGCAAGGCCACGAAGGATCCATCTGTTATATCCTTCATTGCATGGGACACAAGGGCCTCATTTGAAGGAGCCTTTGAATTGGGACAGCCTTCGTCGTGCTGCTGTGCAATCGGCCTTCGAATGCAGCCTTTGAAGGATGCAGCCTCTGAATTGGGATGCAGCTATTGACGAGCGATGTGTTAGACCTCTGAACTTTTAGGGCCAGATTTACTAACAGCTTGCGCCAGCGCAACTACTCTCTTGGCGCTCTCTTGTCAGTAGATCATTTTCAAAATTTTCCACTCCCATCTGCACATTTATGGGATTGCGCTCTCACGCTAATTTGCCATTTAGTAAATCTGGCCCTTAGTCATCCTAACAACAAACAGAGTGGTGCATGAATCTTTTATTTACATCTACAGTTTATTGGCTACAATGGCATGATCACGAAAGTGTAAAACTTTGTGAGTCTGCACAAAACAGATCTTCAGTGCAGGGACTGATGCTGCTCCTGCCGAAAAAAATACAGAAAACAGAACACACTCCTGACACCTAGTCCTTTCAGATAATAGTACCAGCAAATGGTTTAAGCAGCACTTTATCACAAAAACTAGAAACATGTATACATTTATAAATATTTTAAGTTGTTAAATAGGCCTACACATAATCATTAAGTTGCTCAATACAATGTAGTTCACCTTAGTTTTGCATGTGATTTTTATGTCAAGATATGGGATCAGCAGATCTTAAATATATTCTTAAATTTGTATTCTCACAGATCGAACATTATGACAATAAAACACTAAAGTAAGCATGTTTTTGATATATTAAAATCTAATTTGGTTTGTTAAAGGTGCATTTTTGAAAGTAGTAATTTAGAACAGTGATTCCCTACTTTTTACACAGGGGACCTTTATATATATATATATATATATATATATATATATATATATATATATATATATATATATATATATATATATATATATATATAGTCATTTGCTTTGCCTGAGTTTATTCTGGCTTTGTCATCCTGTTATGTCAGCAGTGATTTTAGTGATTGACACATTTTATGCTGTTTGTGTGCCTTTATTATCCAAATGGGTTACTGAGTTCATTGAATTGAATTTTTTACAGAGAAAACAGCATTTACTTTTTCACATGAGCTGCATTCTGTCTGGAATTTAGCCATGGCTTTTAATGTATTATGGCCATTAACAAATTTACAAAGCAAAAAGCTAAAAAAGAGTGCAAATGAATAGTGTGTTGCAACAAAATGAATAAAGATGAGCTTCTTACATATGAATACACTGATCAACAATTAAATAGTAGCACAGACTCAATGCAAGAACACGCCCAGTACTCTGATTTAACTTCAGTGGAAATCCAATGTTGAGTTGTATACTAATAGCTCATGGTTTGATTATTAAACAAACCCGCAACTGGGTTTAAATATGGACAATGGCTTGACCATTGTCCTTCATCATTGAAAGGTGTGTGTTAAAAGAACAATGAACTGTTGGAGTGTGTGCTGCCATTTGATTATAGCTTTTAGGGTGCTGAAAATCAAATGTTTCCCTGATATAGGGCTCATCCTTTAGACAAACAGCTGTTTTCTCTAATTTTGGTTGGTATGAAAGCCACAATATACCTGTTGCTATGGCAACTTTCCTGAAAATATTGGATCTGAAAACAAACTGAATGCTGTGAAAGCAAACAGAGCCTTATATACTAAGTCTTGACATTTCCAGTCATAACTATACGTCAACAATCCTGGCTTGCCTCTGGTTAGAAACTGGATCATTTTATAATGGCATGTTTAGACTTTAGACATTATTTTCCAGTTAATCACTGATTGGAGCAATGGTCACTAATGTGGAAGTCCTTCGAAAAATTGAGATTCGGAGCTAAAAGGATGTCGAAGAAGGTGTGAGAAACACACGGAGATCAGTGCACATTGTAATGCAGTGAAGAGCCTTCACCTTAAGATGACTGGAGGGAATACTTACTTTAGAGGTACACTCTTGTGAAAGACACTCCAACCAAACGGTGAAAGTTAGATCAAAGCTTCAGGCCTGCCTATTGATATGAGCTGCATGCTAACATCAAAAAGCCTGTAAATATGGAAAGGGGCGATGTGAAGACAATGAAATATTTGAAACAACAGCTCGTCATAGATGAATTCAATTGTCAATGACATTAGACTGCAAGAAATTGAGATAGATATTTTGCCATTTTTTTAAAGGATTTCTTAAATACATTTCTAAAAAATGTACATTTTATATATCAAACTTTCTTGTCCCTCAAGATGTTTGCTTGAACTCTGCAAACACAAATCAATGCAGTTGCACAGAATGAAAGACAGTGGTTATGAAAGCCAATCACCACATCAGAGCCTTACATCACCTCAAAGAGAAGAGAAAGTTCCCGGTAAATTCTTCATTCACTCATTAGTACTTGGTTGAAACTCAGCTTAGTTGAAATACTAAGCCTTGAGGTAGAACTCCCAGAAAAGATGGTTGTATGTCAATGAGGCAAACCTGATCATTCTCAAGTTGCTCACTCTCAAAATGACTACTCCAAGGTTCACTAGGCCAAGAGTTTGATTTGAATTGAATCACTCATGCAGCCATTTTATTCTGCCATAATAGAAGTGAGAGAACTGTTTTATAAAGCACAGGAGCATGAAAGAATGAATCTCATTTTGTGCCCGAGACATTTGTCATTCAGTTTTGAACTGAGAGCAATTACCTCAGCCTTATTGTATTACCACTTTCACAGCATCCCTTCATTCTTCATTTTCAGTGTGGTCCAAAGGCTCCAAAAACTTCCATTAGCACCCTCCACCACTGAGGTGACTACTGTAATTCTCTGTCTCCCCGTCTCTTGCGCGCTTTCTCTCTGTGTCATTGACCGGGGAAAAATTGCAGTTGGAGCACAATGATGTGATAGGATTGCTGATGATATCCACACTCATTCCACTCTGAACTGCACTCCAGCGCTAGTGTGCTGCTGTGAGCCCATCAGCATTGTGTCCTGAATAAGCAGCCGGCTTGAAGATGAGATCCTGACCTAGTATTACAAGTCAAAAGCAACTGGGTATAAAACAAAGGATTCCTGAAAACATGCAGGTCGAAAGTATTGTCAAATCAGATTTATTGATGATGATCAGGTTTTTTTAAGGCATGTTTATTGAGGCGTTTACAGGACCCTCCTAAATGAGTGCTCTTTGGCTGTTAGTGAACTATATAGTTTTCAAAAAATGTACTTTGATGAAGAAGAATTCAGTGTCACTGTCAGTGTCATTACCATCAAACCAAAAACAAGAACGGAGCTCAGCAGCCCTAATGCCTGCGATTTCTGCAATCCTATAAGATCGTTACAAATCACACTGTACGACATGGATCTAATAAACTTGTGTACAACATGTATGTAGACTGTACAGTGATGTCACCTATTGAATAATAGGCTACGACACAAGTTAGTATTGAAGAATTAAATGTCATCAGCATGCGCTAGTGGTAATCAAATAGAGCAAAATTTATTGCACTTTAGCAATTGAAAAATAGAGATGGCGAAAGAGGAGAATAGCAGGTAAGCATTTTTAAGTTTTAGCATCATGTCGCGTTGATCAATATGCCATTTCATGTTATATTTTTATTGGCTAGTCAGCAGACGCACGTAGTAGCAGACACCGTCACTGTCAGAAAATGATCGCAGGCTATCTTTGGTCACAAGACCGTGACAACGGCCGTCATTGAACGTCTCTCACTGTACGACGTAGGACCTTCTTTTAGGAGCCACGACTACAGAAATCGCCACGATTGGTCATCTTTCATCTAGGACAGCCCAAAATCGTACAATGTGTACCGGACTCCGGACATTCAAGGACAAAACCAGACCAAGAACACTAGAAACGCATACTTGCATACGCTTGTGAAAAAGAAGTACACTTTAGACTTAATGCGCTTAAAGGGGTGGTTGAGTATGATTTCACTTTTCTAACTTTAGTTAGTGTGTAATGTTGCTGTTTGAGCATAAACAACATCTGCAAAGTTACGACGCTCAAAGTTCAAAGCAAAGGGAGATTTATTTTAAATAAATTGCTTTTTAGGGTTAGTGAGATCACCAACCCTAGAATTTACATAAACCCCGCCCTCTGAACACGATTTATAGATTATCATGACAGAATATGCTAATCAATGACTAGAAGATAACTACACATAAACTACATAAATTCACCAACTAACCATTCAGAAATGTCCTGTTGCTTCTACATGTTGTCACTTCTTCTTGAGTCTCTCCATCTTTCTGACTCCGGTTTGAACATAAAAGGCTAAAAGTTTTTGAAATGTTCAGTGCATGTGTGTGTGAGGTAAAATGACACAAGCTGTTGAAGCTCCGCCCCCTGTGCTGGGAGCAGCAGCTCATTTGCATTTAAAGGGACAGACACAAAAACGGTGTGTTTTTGCTCACCCTCAAAATGTGACAACTAACATGCTATAGAAAAATATATGTGGGGTATTTTGAGCTAAAACTTCACATACACACTCTGGGGACATCAGAGACTTATTTTACATCTTGTGAAAAGGGCATTAAACCACCCCTTTAAGAGTGAACTGTGTTAGTCCATACATCAAGTGCACTTCCTTAAAGCATGACAAAATATGATTAAAACATGATTATTTATGTAGGGTATAGGGGCTCAATTTTGGACCCAGCCCAAGACTAATGGGGAGAACAAGGCATAGGTTAGAACAATCAGAAAAGGAAAACAGGACAAAAATAACCCAAAATTGTGTGAAAGTTTAAATTTGTGTAAAAGTAACCTTAAAAGAGTGCATTACAGATGATATGTTTAATGGAGTTAGTTTGCCCAGTAGTTGCCTTTTTCATTCATTTATTTTTAGTCATAAAACGGATAGTTCCGGTCCTTGATTCTAACTGGTTGAGCCATGTTCAAAGCTGTAGTAAGTTTTACCTCATTGCATCAGTATTCCTGCACCACTACGTCTATGTGTTGCTGCGGTTCCATATTATGTATATCAGCAAATACTGTATAAATAACTGTTTTTTTTTGTTTTTTTGTTTTTTTATGTAAAGTATAACTGACCACTGCTGCCGTTATTCACCTTTAAATTTGAGACCACAGCCTTTTCCCGAATAAAGAAACTCCTCTTATGCGAGAGGATTGATATGCGTGTGTGTGTGTGGAAGGAAGCTCACAGTTTTCGAAGTGCAGGGAAAATAGTATTTAAAAGTTTTCTGTTTCAGGTATGGTACTGTAAGTTCAAGTTACACTGTTTAATGATACTTCTTATAGACGAACAAATATATGCCACGAACTGGCCTAGTTTAAACTATAAGAGTACTCTGCTGAGAGGTAAGCAGATAAGCAGGACATACATATGGACCCTTTTCATGTTTCCGGGTTTCTCAGAAGCAGAAGTCCTCATAGTTGGGCAAACTTCTATAGCGGTGAATGAGAGACTACATTAAATATTATTATTGCATGGCTTGGTTGAATTCTAATGTAGAATGTGGTCTGTTATTTCTTGATAAGAAATCAGTTATATTTATTTCGCTGCTAAGTATAACACACCGTTGTACAATGCTGTTGTACATTATTCTCCTCCGCTTCGCGTCGGGATCCTGATAAGCCTGTCGGGGTTGTATTCGCTATAACAACCGCCTCGCTCTACATTATCCCTTAATTATTTTTTTGTGTTCCCATTTTCTCAAATAGCAAAATAAAAACTCCACAGAAGTGTTTTCACAACTTTCAAGAATATGGAAAAAATAGTGAGAGATTGATAACGGCAGTCAGAAAGATGTCAATTTTAACCAGGATTTACAATGTTCCAGTCTCTGGTTTTATTAAGGCATTACACCTAATAACATTCTGTTGTCGTTTACTGTCACTGTCAGGGACTATTTTTTAGCGGAAGGATGGCATTTAATGACTTTAATAACTTTTAAAAAGTAACATATTAATACATATATTTTGCCTTTCATACATGTACTTTTTTAATATTTAATTAATTTTTTATTTTTATTTTTATAAAAGCAACAAGCCCTGTGAAGCCATGGTTTACAGTGAATTTAGAACAACTAAGGTCCGTTGTTTAGGCACGATGCATTGCCATGGCTTATGGGTCTGACAACAATGGATCTTAGTCAGGGCAAACACCATATTTTATTTGCAAAAAAAAATGAGGCTATGAGAAAAAACAGATATAACAAATAATTTCACTGTTTTAATCATAAATAATGCTATGCATGTAAATTGAATTGCTTCATCAAGTATCTTCAAAGCAACACTGCTGCAACTAAAATCCTACTCCGAAAATCATCGTAGAGTTATTTGAATGGGGCACATTACTCTGATTAATGTTCCAGTCAGAAAATGATATTGTGTGTGGATATCAGCTGAAGGAAACGCTGACCTAAGATAGAGAAGAGGGGGGGGGGTAACCAAGGTAACTGACAAAGTACCTGATCAAGGCTGCGCCAGCAGCCACACAAAAGGAGAATAATAATAAACAACCTCTACTAAAGAAGCATTCAAATGGTGAGACCTTGCTTTCTACTTAGTATTGTGGTTATCATATTGATTTTTCAAAATCGAATAACATCATCCAAATTGAATGCAGTCTCTCGCAGACCTTTTGCATTGGAAAGTATGCTCCACTAAACATTCAAAAAAGTTATTCAAGAGATTAATTTATGCACAAAGCAATTTTGCAAAGCATAATAAACATGATCTTAGGTCAGTCATGAAAGGATGTGTATGAGTCAATGCCACATTATAGCTTTTCATTACCAGAACATATCTATGTCATTTTAACGTAATTATTGTCCATTCATTTAATTACATTTCACTTTATCTTACATAAGACTGTATGTTTCAGGAAGGATGCTGTCTGAGTCTGATGATGCAGATGAACACAATGGAGATGTAGCTGGTCATCAGGGAGGAAATTATTCTATGAACTATCAATCGGACAGACATTTGATGAGTTTACCCGTTACATATGATTGTATTGACATTAAAATAGGAATCTGATAAGCATATTATCGAAATACTTATGTATGCTATCCATAATTCATGGAAAAACATTTTTCAGTTAATACAATTCTTCTGACTAGTCACACGAATAAACAGGAATAATTCAAACCTAATTATTTTTTAAATCAGCATTTAGTACTCACCGTCATATCATGTCATTCCAAATCCATAATCTTGCCCTCAGCCATAGCTCTCCGAATCGTTAACTTGTGACATCAAAAGGTGTGGCTAGAGCATAATGCTCTTTCTGTGAAATATCTCATAAGATTTACATGCCACTTTCACATTGTGTTTATTTGGGGTCCCATCGCAACCCAACATGTATTGTAATAAATTGTATTCAGAAGTTTCTTAACTCAGTATGAGCAACCCGATCTCATGAAATGCGTCTCTATAGCACGCATTGTATTTATCGAGATCAGGCTGGTATGAGGCAGCCTTGCATGGATAGCTGGTTTTACTATTATGTGTTTAATATTATATGTTTCGGCTTTTAGTGCTTTTGTCTCCAGTGAGGCGCTTCTTGTGGACTTAAGTGGCCTTTAAGATCAGCTATTCAAGTCACAGAGAACAACATTAATGATAATATTCGGGTGGCAGAAATAATATATACATTCCAAACATCCATCATGATGGAACTGTGATTGAAATGCAGACTCTGACAGCATATTCCTTTAGCTTTTCTTACCCTCATATTTTGCATGAGCTTATTGCCTGGATGCTGCATGCAACTCCTTTATTGTTGTCAGGGTGTTTTCTTCAAGATACCTTCTGTATCCCAGAGGCGATGTGCGTTTGAGATGAAAGGCAGTGGGTATTATATCTGACAGCTGTTTTTGTCTATCAGAATCAATGGGTTGATGTTCCAGAACCTTCTCTCCATGAAATGCCTGGCATATCTGGCTTCCCTCAGAATGCGATATGTTCAACAACAGACTGATTTTAGAGACCTTATGGTGATTTGTTTTGTGTGCTGACATTCACATATTGATCAAACTGTGCTTAAAAAGGCACTGTCATTTGATGTCTTTTAAATAAATGTTGCGCATATGTTGTTACAGGATTCAGCTTTCTAAAATACCTCATTCGTTTTTTTAGAAAGCATGCGGATGCTCATTAAAGATTCACTGAAATGGTTACTTTTCAGGTAGGGATGAAATCTGAATTAAATTAATCTGGACTGTTGGTACCCCTTTAGAGCACTCTGTAAAACAACTGCATTTAAGAACAATGTGCATAATTTGCATATGTGGATAGAAAGGCATTACGAGTGTATTTATGATGGGGTGAGCAAGCAGACTGCAACTGTTTTAGGTCAGTGATTGTAACTCAACCCATGCAGCAAACATTATAGCCGATGCAGTATACTGTACCATGCAATTAAGATTTTATTTTAAGAGGTTTAAAGGGTAGTTCATGCACAAAAGAAAATTATGTCGTTAATTACATGTCATTCCAAATCACAAATGAAGATCTTTTTGATTAAATCTAAGAGCTTTCTGTCCCTCCATTGACAGCTACACAACTACTAATAAGATGCTACAAAAGTTCATGAAGAGATCGCAAAACTAATCCATATGAATTGAGCAGTTTAGTCCAAATTTTCTGAAGAGACTTGATCGCTTTATATGATGATTAGATTCTATTTATGCATTTATTTACATATAAACATTCATCAGTTATTGTAAACAGAAGCTCAAGCATGTTTGCTTGATATGCGAGAACCAATGAGGTCCATCCTCATGTTACACAGCACGTTTGAGCTTCCTCAAGAACCAATGAGGTCCATCCTCATGTTACACAGCACGTTTGAGCTTCCTCAAGAACTAATGAGGTCCATCCTCATGTTACACAGCACGTTTGAGCTTCCTCAAGATCCAATGAGGTTCATTCTTGTTACGCAGCACGTTTGAGCTTCAGCAAGATCCAATGAGGTTCATTCTTGTGTTACACGGCATATTTGTCTTACTTAAAGGAACCGTATGTAAGAAATGTATTTCAATTAATCATAAAATGGCCCTGATATGTCACTAGACATTAAGAAATCATGTTCATTTCAAATACTTATATCACTGACAACAGTAGTACGGCCAGGATATTGTCATTTAAAAGTGAAGTTGCAGCCCTCAACTGATGTTGATGTTGTCATGTTGTGTTTTGGCCTGATGCCCCACCCTCCACCTATCTACCAATCACGAAGTCAGTAGTGTTTCGGCATCCGGGTTGCCAGCTCTGCTCTAGTTGAAAGCTCCTTTTAGCAGCCTACGTTCCTGCTGGATCCTGCAGCCTATCTGGCAACCTCGAGTCAGGGGGGAGGGGAGGGGATACACCGCTCTACAGTAATTTGAAAGTGATTGCAGTACCAGTTTTGGCCACAATCTTACATACGGTTCCTTTAAGTTATTTTTGCAAATTTGGACTCCTTCTACTAATACTCTAATGCAACTCACATTAACATGTAGGTGCAACGCTACTCCTTTCAAGGAAAGTCTGCTCACTCGGCAGCCATATTGGCAATGCCTCCAGGCAACTATTTCAGGCCAAGTCTTATCTTTTTAAATGGGGGAATCCTGAAATCTCATAAACTGCTTGCTAAACTCACAATTGAATAACATATTTCAAATCAGCAAAAGAATCTGACATGAACTGTCCCATATATATATTTATTTATTTATTTATTTCACGATAGACCAGCCAGTGTGAATGTGCAGTCATAAGTGCCCGTCTCAGAACACTGACAGTTTTTATAACAGAAGCTGCAGGGATGTCATGACTTTACCAATCAGCAAACTCTTATTTATAAGGCTGGACTTCTACCATATTTCGCCCATTCATAACTAATATAAGTGCACAGTCTTTCTATATATAAAGTATTTGCTTTTAGTCAACAGGATGTGTAAATGTTACCCAAAATTCAAATACTGTCTGTCCATAGAACACAAAATATGTTGTTGTTTTTCTTCCCTGCTACTCTTTTCAGTAGAATGAAAGTGAACACTGATTGTTACTGTCAGGTAAAAAAGAAAAATGAAAAGATAACTGCAAAACAGTTTCATAAAAGTCAGTTCAATTCAAGTCAATTCAACTTGTGCATTAAATTCCTAATCATCCGAAGTGATTCAAACTTTATGCAAGGAACAGACGATAAGGGTTTAATGAACACCTACAGATTAAAGTGAGAATTCCAGTTATGGTGGTGCAAGACAGAAGTCGGTTTTTGCCTGATGAGACTACTATGAATCTATGCAAATGATAAACTGTTTTAGTTGTTTTTGTTCTTGCTGTCGAACTGGAGGGGCTTGATAAAGAGATCTATGTTTACCTTGATATTTAATTATGAAAATAAAGATGGGGTTGAGGTGAAGGATTGTGGAAGAAATGTTAAAGAAACGAGGGAGTTGCATATATATAGTTTGCTTTGGGATTGCCTGGATTAAATTAATATTCTCCTCCTGAATTTTCTCTTATAATGCCATAACACGAGTTCACATTCATATAATCTATGAGAGCAAAGGTAAACTGATTAGATTTGCAGTTCACGTTGCTAGAGCTCAAGCAAGAGACATGATTCAAGTGCTGTGTTCTACCATGTGTGCTCTCCGGATGTGTGGTGAGCAACTTTAATTGGACGATAGGCTTCCCCATAGGGCATGGAAAAACTGTGCATGACCAGTTTATGAAAGTTGAAAAGAATTAAATAAAGGTACTTAATTAGGAGCATTCAGGGCAAAAGGCATCAAATTTGCATCAATGATTTCAAAATTTCCTCCAAAAGGGGAGGGAGGACTAGAGAGACCATGATGCTCTTTAATAGGAGACACAACACCAAAGAAGAAAGCTCACTTTCAAATGGCCAAACAAAAGTCCTACTTTATTCGAATGGGCAAAATGACCAAAATAGTTGCTCTAAGTGATGTCATGGTCGTTCAGAAAGGAAACGTCCGTTGAGTGGTTCTAAAAGGTTAATGTTCTCCTACACTTAACCCTACCTTAAAAGCCGATAGTGTTGGCAAAAGCAAACGTGAGAGAAAAACTAATTTGATGAAGCAGGCATGCTGTTTTAACCTACTTCCATGAGGCTTTGAGCTCTTCTGAAGTGTACCTGAATGCTCTGCAATTTTTCCAAACGTCAGACTGTATTATTTTAGAAATTATGGTAAAAGTGTTTTCAGTCCACAACTAAGTCTTTAACTAAACAAAAATAAGTCTTTATTAATTGATACTCTGTGGCTGAAATCATAATTTGTGTGAAAAAGAACACAAGTTTTTGGCCTTTTACTGCTACTAGTTGTCACGGGCTGTGAGTGCAGGCAGACAAAGACGATAAGGCAGAAGGCTCAAATGTAAGAGTTTAATCAAAGACTAACTGAACTGAAGGGAACTAAATACTAACACTGATGAACAGAAACAGGTGAGACAGATGTTGATAATTAACAGGACACAGGTGATTTAACTGAACTGATAACAATATTATGTATGTGACCCCTAGGGGGCGCTCCAACGCACACAATTTGGATATCTAAACTAGAAAACCCAAACAACTATTTAGACAGGTTGTATCCAATGATGTAATCAAATATACTTTTATTAAACTAGGGTGACCATATTTTTGTTTTCAGAAAACAGGACGGGGGTGTCGTTTGGGGAGGCGTGGTTAATGGGTGGGGGCGTGGTTGGGGTGAATGCATCAAAAAATACTTGACAAATGCATTCACAACCTCTATGTTATTGTACTTTAATACACAAAGTAATACATCCTTTCCATTCAATGTTTGGCCCGCAACAATAGAATACTATTTTTTTTTTTTTAAGTTTAGCTTTTAACACATTTTACATGACACTATTTCTTTTCATGGCCATAGCATAGGTTAAAAATCTACTACTAAAATAAAAGATCTACTACACTATTTCAGTAAAAAAACAAAACAAACAAAAAAACAATTTCAATCCTCCTGATGTTCTCTTGTAGCCTATACTTTCTTTATGTGGGCCATAATGTCGCTAGCACATTTATTTGACACTGACACGTGCGTGCCAGCTTTGCAGTTGATGCATTCTGCTTTACACAGATCCCGACCGAAACGAAAACACGGGAATTTTCTCTGTAAATCATCTGTGAATTTACATCTGGGCTTTTTTTTTTTTTTTTTTACGCTGTTAGCTACTTACATCTTATCTCACACTTGACCGTAAACTGAAGCTCGCTGCTAAAATTCTGTGAACGTAAAGTCCGCCTACTTTGATTTGATTGGTCATTTCAAATATTCTGACATTGACAGACCAATGAGGCTGAGATGAACACACACACACACACAGGCCTCTGTATCTGACGTGTTCTCTGCTTGCCGCTGCGGATTGAGGAGCGCGCTGATTATAACAAGACGGGGCGAAGCCGGTTTCATATGTTTTGTGTGCAAACTGCAAAGGCAAGCGCCAGTCAATTTAAAGTACACGCGTAATGTCCGAATGAAAAATAATGAAAACCAGGACATTTTCATCACTTTATAAAAAACAGGCAGGACGGCCAGGACAGGACGTGAAAACAGGACATGTCCTGGGAAAACAGGACGTTTGGTCACCCTAATTAAACACTAGGCAATCAGAGCAACAAATATTCCCCGTAGGCAACAGTGAACAATTCTACAATAAATAAATCACAGTGAATAAAAGTCTCATAGTAAATGAGGTACAGGATATAAAGTCTAACAATATCACGGATCATTTCCGTCATCACTTCCGGTGAGAGTATGCTGTGCGCGCCTTGCTGCCGCTTCTCGCTGGAACTTTTTGTTTGTTTGTTTTGAACACTGTGCTGTGTTTCGCGGCTACCGTGTCATCTCCCTGCTGAGCTGGACGTTTGCTTGGACTTTATTGCTGTCACGACTCACTTTCCTCTGGATCTTATTTCGGATACAACGCAGACACGGACTTATTCGAATACAACGCAGACACGCTGTAACTTTTGTCTGTCTGTTTTGAACACTGCTCTGTTTCGTGTCTACCGTGTCATCATCTTCCCTGCTGAACTGGACGTTTCCCTGGACTTTATTGATTGTCACTTACCTCTGGATATTATTTTGGATACAATGCAGACACTGACAACTCTTCAACTCATCACTGGCATTCATCCAACTCACACTACTCATCTGCTGTTTGCCGATCCTCGCACTACTCCACTGTACCTTCTACACAGTAACGTGCGGTGAAATCTTGTCATGGGTAGGCTGTGACCTATCAATGTGGCATATATTCATTCAGTTAATGTAGCAACCCAGGTTCATATCAGGCATCATCACATCGCTGCCTGCATACAGCAAAGTCAGTCATATGTGAGGCTAATGCACAATCAAATCTAATAATCAAATTAATGGACACATCTATCTTATGACTTATACAAATGTTTTGTGCGGGACACAGTAAGAGGGAGGCGGCGCGGTGTCAGCGAACCGACAAGCAGCCTAGTCACTATTGTGTAGTTTGTATTAATGCCATGGTTCAACAAATAATGTAAAGGTTAAATAATAATTCACTTAGACTTTATAAGAAGCAATTGCGACTTTATTTCACACAATTCTGACTTTATATCTTGCAATTCTGACTTTATAACATGCAATTGCAACTTTATTTCACGCAATTCTGACTTTATATCTCGCAATTCTGACTTTATAATACGCAACTTTAAAGTCGCAATTATCCTTTTAAAATGTTTTATTCTGTGGCGGAAACAAGCTTCCATACCTCCTGGCCTCTTCCTCCCATCCATTCTCCCTGACGCATAGCTACCGGGCCGGCCCAGCTATCGGTAGGCGCCGGCGGTGCCGCGGTAGTTACCTGAGAAAACGTTTTGGAAAAGACGGGCTATGGACCCAACCAACTCTATAGGAGGGGAGGGGAGAACTCCCTCACATGGTACAACCTATGCAGAGGCTGCGCGCTCCAGTGTCAGAATGCGGAACGTGTGTAGCCTAATGTAACTAACGTGACAAATGTGGAAAAAAAAAAATCCTCGACCGGCCCAAAAGTGAAGCAGCCCACCGGGAATTCTCCCGATTACCCACCCCGGGCCTGTTGACAGCCAACGCTAGGCGCCGCTAGATCGGGAAGCACGGATTGAGTGAGAGTGAGTGGATCACGTGACATGAAGCAAGCTCGGTCTCTGCCTCAATGTTGATAATTCAAAACAGCATGAGAACTGACTGTGCATGCGCAAACCTACGTAAAATACATTCTATGGACCAAAGAGGCACTGCTAACCTCTGCCTCAATGGCCATGGCCTTGAATTTCCTGCATGAAACAATGGTTTTAGTTTAGTTTAGTTTTAGTTTAGTTTATTTTTTATATAGCACATTTCTACTGCCTCAAGTGCAGCCCAAAGTGCTGTACAATTCCATCAATAAAACCAAACAAAGAGAATACAAAACACAACAACATAAAATTAATATATTTAGGTCTCTCCTGGGTCGGAATTAAATGCCAAGCTATAAAAGTGCTTCTTTAAAGCCGTTTTAAAAGAATTCAACGTGGGGATGGAGCGGATGGCAAGAGGTAAGGAATTCCATAACCTAGGACCGGCTATCGAAAAGGCTCGATCACCTTTCCGCTTGAGTCGGGACCGCGGTACCCGGAGCAATAATTTATCCGCCGATCTCAGATTCTTTACTGGCTGGTGCAAAATAATAAGATCAGATAGATAGGAGGGTGCGAGATCATTTAAAATTTTAAAAATGAATATTAAAGTCTTGAAATCGATCCGGAATCTGATAGGTAGCCATTGAAGGGATGTTAGAATTGGGGTAATTCTATCACTCTTTCTCGTATTGGTCAATAGTCTGGCAGCGGCATTTTGAACCAGCTGCAATCGGTTCAGCAATGACTGAGAGAGTCCCAAATATATCACATTACAATAGTCCAATCTAGATAGTATAAAAGCATGGATGAGCGTCTCCAAATCCCTCGATGAGAGCATAGGTTTCATTTTCGCTATTAATCTTAAGTAGTAGAAGCAACTTTTAACCACAGCGCTCACTTGTTTTGTAAAATTTAATTCAGAATCGAAAAATACACCCAGATTTTTTGCACATGGGTGAACATTTCTAGATAGTGGGCCCAAATAAGTAGAGATAAGTGGTGAAAAGCCAAAAGGGCCAAAAACAACAACATCCGTTTTGCTCTCATTTAAGTGGAGAAAATTCTTAGCCATCCAGCACTTTACCTCATCAAGACACTTTACAAGATTGGAACAAGACTTATCAAGAGGATGTAGTGGGACATACATTTGAGTGTCGTCAGCATAACAGTGATATGTGATCTCATATTTCCTGAAAATAGAGCCCAAAGGTAACATATATAAGGAAAATAGAATAGGACTCAGTATGGACCCTTGTGGGAGTCCGCATGATAGTGGAACTGAAGGTGATGAGTAATTGCCAATTTTAACTGAGACAGACCTATTTGAAAGATATGAATAGAACCAGCGTAAGACCATGCCGCTAAGCCCAACCTCCTGCTTTAGACGATCTAAAAGAATATTATGATGGATTGTATCAAAGGCGGCGGTTAGATCGAGCAAAATTAAAATAGCGGAGCTACCCGAGTCCAAAGTGAGCAAAAGGTCGTTTGTCACTTTAAGGAGGGCAGTTTCAGTGCTATGACGGGTCCTAAATCCCGATTGAAATTTATCAAGGAGATCTTGGTCTGTTAAGAATGCAGAGAGTTGGAGAAAAACAATCTTCTCCAACACTTTAGACAGAAAAGGTATTGTGGAGATAGGTCGAAAGTTATTAAACTCAGATGGATCAAGACTTGGCTTCTTCAAAAATGGCCTAATCACGGTATGCTTAAAACAGGATGGAATAATGCCTGTACATAATGAACTATTCATGATAGTCAAAACAGATGGGCCAATTACTCCTAACACCTCTCTAAAGAAACGTGTTGGCATAATGTCCGCTGGTGAGGTGGTCGGTTTCAGTTTTAAAATTAACTCTGTCATTTTAATAAGATCAATTGGATTAAAATGTGTTAGCTGGACCTTATTAGGGCTAGAATTGGAAGAATTAGAGGCATGATAGCTGGGGACAGAAGAGTATAGAAGTTCAATCTTATTCCTAAAGAAATCAAGAAATTGTATGCACAACTCAGGGGTAGCATCTGGGTATGAAGAAGGCTTCGGATTAACCACTTTATCAAAAGTATTAAACAGTACTTTAGGATTATGTGAATTTTTCTTTATAAAATCTGAGAAGTACTCAATTTTAGCTGCTTTGACAGCGCATTGATAGGTAGACAGGTGGTTCTTGAAAATCTCAGCTGAGACATGTAGCCTATCTTTTTTCCATTTACGTTCTGCTTTACGGCACTCCTGCCTGAGAGCCCGGGTATGATGATTAAACCAAGGGCGAGAGCTGCGTTTAAAGCGCTTTGATTTTAGTGGTGCAAACAAATCTAAGATATTTGTACATGTCTCATTAAACAACATGGTAATTTCCTCAGTATTGAGGTTAAGCGATGGGGCTTCCAAAACAGACCTTGTTAAAGACTCTGTGTAGGCATTAGAAAACTCAATTACAGTAGAGGGAATTATCACACGAGAAAAATGTACATCCTTCTCGTCGTTAGGAGGTAGATATGGCAGTATTATATTAAACATGACAGACATATGATCCGACAGGCAGCTTTGCTCAATATCAATGTTACATACTGAGAGTCCATAAGTTAAAACAAGATCAATGGTATGTCCGTGTTCGTGTGTAGGGCCATTAATATGTTGGATGAGATCGAATGAGTCAATGAGTTGTAGAAATTCCTTTACCAGGTGATGGGAAGGACAGCAGACATGAATATTAAAATCACCCAGGATTAGCAATTTATCCACAGTCGGGACTATATTAGAAAGAAATGTCCCAAATTCCTGCATAAAGTCCTTATTATATTTTGGTGGTCTATAAATAAGGGCACAAGTCACTGGGCTGGATAGCTGAATTGTGAATAATTGCAATTCAAATGTATGATATTGGGTGGCAGGCGAAAGCCTACACCTAAAACGTTTTTTAAAAACTGTAGCCACGCCTCCGCCGCGGCCCACTAGCCTAGGAGAGCTAAAATAGACACAATCAACTGGAGATAAATCAGTCAGAGAATCCAGCTCACCAGCATTGAGCCAGGTTTCCGTCAAAAATAGGAAGTCCAGGTCATGAGATGTAAAAAAATTATTTAAAATAAATGATTTGTTGCAGATGGATCTTGCGTTTACCAACGCCAATTTCACCTGTTGTGGTCCGGTGTCCGTAAGTACAGCCGGTGGTTTGACATATTCCAGAGTGCGAAGGTTCCGAATGTCGACACCTCTGTTGACGCGGCGTTGTCTTAACAATTGGCGCCAGGGGGTCCATGAGTCCGAGAGGACTGGAACAGGACCGATCGTCTGTAACTCCGAGGCGCTGTTGTGTCTAGGCAACCGATAGCTTCCAGGCCAGGCGTGGATAATCCGTGGCGATGAAGCCCCGCGTCTTTTTAGCCTAACAAGAAGTCCACTGCGTTTTCCTCGTTTTCTGGCACGCTTTTTACGATGCAGACAGCAGCCCGTCGAGTGACAGCTGATCGCAGGAAAGATAGAGGAGGCCCGTGAGTTGAAGAAATAATCCTCAATAGGGATGCGTCCGCAGCAGTCCGCCGAAGAGAGACGTAAATAAAGAAGGGCTTGACGATCGTAGGTGAGTACAGCAGTGGTTTCAATCACCGACCAAATCGAACAAATCGCCCATAGCAATACATATAAAACAAATGGCATTGACATCCGACGGCAAGCCAGCAAACAGCCCGGCGCCATCTTGAAAATCACTTTATGTGATTATTTATTATTTATTTTAGGAGAAAACAATGGCAAAATTAGTATATTATGTGTGTATTCCTGAACATTTTTGTTACAAAAATTAATATTTGGAATAAAATAAATCATAATGTGGTGAATTAATAAAGTTCTTGGAATTAATAAATGTAATGTCAACATTTCCTTTGGTGAGGTACTGCCTACCCAGCCTACCCTGACCGCACGTCCATGCTTCTACATAGGTGGCCGGTGAGTCTCCACTCCCTCGCTTATCTATCGTGGACAGTCTTTTGGATGGTTGGTTACCCCCAGTCATTCAATTTATCTGAAAGGTCGTCATGCTGTGTTGATTGTGCACAATTAGCAACGAGAGTACTGCTGCTTTCTTGCATTTTTTGCAAGAAAAGTACGTTTTTCAACTGCCAGTGATGTTGTGTTGTCCCGCGGTCTGAATATGCATATTATTTGCAACATCTCTGCACTGCTTGGAGTTTTAACTCTGGGTTTTTTGCTCAACTGTGTACCTATGGCTTTCAACTATTCATTACTCCAACTGCGTAGCCTAAAATCTCATCCTCGTCTTGATGTGACTACATACTACATTGCTAGGCGACCGCGCTATGTACATCGTTCCTGTCGTCGCCATTTCTCATCGCGCTGCCCATCGTCGTTAGCCATTCCTTCCATCTGGTCGAACAGATCGGATATCTGGAATTCTATGCTGCCGTCTACTCACCGTGGTATACATCTTACCTCACTAATAACGGTTTCCTGTGATCTGTCTCTGACTAATCCAGATACACGCAATAATTGCGCATTCGATCCTGCAGTTGCGCTGTTTAACTGTCGGTCTCTCACAGATAAGGCTACTGTTCTTTGCGCACTACTAACTGAGAAAAACTTTGACTTTATGCTCCTCACTGAAACATGGCAAATTCCTAATGACTATTTCCACCTTAATCTTCTCACTCCCTCTGGATACAGCTACCTGGCCAAACCTCGTCTGACATCAAGGGGTGGTGGTTTATCGCAACAGCATTTCTGTCAAAACTATTGACTTTCATGTGACTTCAACCTTTGAATATTTAGTTCTCAAAGTTTCCGGCACATCTCCAATGCTCTTGATTCTCCTGTATCGTCCACCTAAATCTATGTCAAACTTTTTCAGTGATCTACATGAACTGTTAACCCTTTCATCTGTCTTATCTCAATGTGTTATATTACTTGGTGACTTCAATATACACGTTGATACTGATTGTGCTGAATCACGCGAACTCTTGTCAGTATTTGAATGTTTCAATCTTGTACAACATGTCGATTTTGCTACACACTCAAAAGGTCACACACTTGATCTCGTCTGCACTACTGGTTTACATAATGTTTCTGTGCTTGGTTCTCAGATTGGACTGTCTGATCACCACCTCGTTGAACTAAAATGTGAAATGCCTCTTCCCCGCCTCAGGGTGAAATCCACTATAACATACCGTAACCAAAATTCTGTTGATCCTATACTGTTTTCTGAATCTGTACAAACTCATCTCTCTGACATCACTGAACACACAAGCTCACTTGATATCCTTACCAAATATAATGCCTGTATTTCCACTGCCCTCAATATCCACGCCCCTCTTAAAAGTAGATTTGTGCCTTCTACGCACACGTCTGGCTGGTTTACCCCTGCACTTCGCAATCTAAAATTCTCATTTCACGACTCTCTGCTCTTGGTATTTCTGGAACTGCCCTATCCTGGTTCACCTCCTACCTGTCTGATGGCCAGCATTACATCTCCATCCGCCAGTCAAAGTCCACTTCTGCCTCTGTCCTGCACGGTGTTCCTCAGGGTTCTGTTCTTGGGCCTCTTCTCTTCATTATCTACATGCTTCCACTAGGTGATATCATCCGTCATCATGGCTTCAAATTCCACTGTTACGCAGACGATACCCAACTACACATCCATTCCCAATGCAATGCTCCTTTCCCAACGCTTTCCATATCAGCTTGTATTGATGAAATAAATGCTTAGATGACCAGTAATTTTCTCAAACTCAACACAGACAAAACAGATTT
This sequence comes from Vimba vimba, assembly GCA_022828995.1. NCBI lineage: Eukaryota > Metazoa > Chordata > Actinopteri > Cypriniformes > Leuciscidae > Vimba > Vimba vimba. Next base: position 3,858,536 of record CM040830.1, read on the forward strand.
ACTTCTTATTGGTTCACCTCAAACTACATCCCGGGTCTGTGTTGACAATCTTAATATTGCTGGAGTTCCGGTTCAACCTTCCACCACTGTCAAAAACCTGGGTATAATCTTTGATTCCTCTCTTTCCTTTCTTCCTCACATCTCCTCTCTCACTAAATCTGCCTTCTTTCACCTTCGCAATATTGCACACTTACGTCCATTTCTTACCATCAGTGATGCTGAGACCCTAGTTCATGCTTTCATCAGTTCACGGCTTGACTACTGCAATTCTCTTTTCTATGGCCTACCAAATTCATCATTAAATAAAATTCAATATATCCAGAACTCTGCCGCCAGAGTCCTCACTTACACTAAGAAATCTTCCCACATTACTCCCATCTTACGCAGTCTACATTGGTTACCCATCCGCTATCGCATTCAGTACAAGATACTCCTTATTACATTCAAAGCACTCCATGGTCTTGCCCCAAACTATCTCTGACCTCATCCATACACACCTGTCCGCACACTTAGATCATCTGATACCGGTCTGTTGACAATCCCACGGCACAAACTTGGTGGAAGGGCTTGTTGCACCGCTGCGCCAACTCTTTGGAATTCAATTCCACAACAAATCTGCAATCTCTCATCACTACAAGACTTCAAAACCCACATTAAAACACATCTTTTTGTCACTTGTTTCCCTGACCCCTGAATGTTCTGATTCTATATGTACTATACCTCTACTATGTTATCCCTCACAGTTATGTATCATCTCTATGTCATGTTTCTATGTTATGTGTATTTGTAATTATTGTAAAGCGACCTTGAGTCCTCAGAAAGGCGCTATATAAAATAAACATATTATTATTATTATTATTATTATATCAAGTCTACAGTAAATAAAGTTGAATAAATAGATACGTTCACATACACACACACTCCAACACTGCAAAAGACACTTCAAACCAAATCGGCCGTGCATACACTACACAGAATTTCACACTTCACTCTAGTGAACATTGCAAAATAGACACTGTCCCCAAAGGAGATATTGCACAATGCCCATAGGCCGAATATTGGAATATGATGATTGCCAAACAGAGAAACAAAAACAAAACAAACAAAACGTTTAGATTAACAAGCTACCACTAGCAAGACTCCATCCTAGGCCCACCTAGGTCCAGGTCATCACAGAACAATGGTAGCAGATCCCCAAGACACACACACACAAACATCCAAAGAAATAAGAAGTAAAACAGAATGATTAAACCCAGGAAAAACAGTGTCTAGTGACAGACGAAGGCAATTCTCCTGTAAGCACAAGCATAAGTGGTTTATGATGCAATGTTTGATAGCATTGTGACAATTTAAAACAATATTACATCTCTGATTGAAAGATTAGGACAAAACAAGACAAAAAAGATAACTTACGCTTTTCTTTGGACATCAGCCTAGATGAATCACAGCTATATGCCCCGTAACAATAAAGTTAAACGGTGTGGATGACTAATAGCTGTGCACACTCTCACCAGTGTTGCTTCTATTCATAGACTATCAAAGAAAGGAAACGATCAGCGCTAAACATTACGTTACGTCGGAAAGAAAAAGGGTTAATAAACTTATGTTGCTGCAAACCCATATAGAATCACTACTCGCTATTATGTGAGCAAGTTTCTGTAGACTCGTAACTGCTGGTACCATTTACTGGTCACCATACACGCAGACGCCAGACCGAGCTACAAACAAACAATGAGCCGTGTTAAGCAGTTCTCAATGAGTTTAGTATTAAAGGGATAGTTCACCCAAAAATGATATTTAAGCCATAATTTACTCACCCTCAAGCCGTTCGAGATGCATATGTCAATCTTTTTTCAGACGAACACATTTTCAGTTATTTTAGAAAATGTCTTAGATCTTTTAGTGGTTATAATGTGAAGCAATGGGGTCCAGCTGCTTCAAGTCGCAAAATGTGCATGCATCCTTCTCAAAAATAATCCATCCGGCTCCAGGGGGATAAACGAAGGCCTTCTGAGGGTAATCCGTGCAGTTTTGTCGTAAAAATATACATATTTAAAACTTTATAAACGAAAATAACTGGCTTCCGGTGGCGGTCGGTGCGCGTTCATGGAGATGGTTGCTGGCAGTGTTGGGCAAGTTACTTCGAAACTGTAATGCATTATTTATTACTTGTTACTGTCATTTCAAAGTAATTCGTTACATTACAATATTACTGTATTTAAAATGTAAGGCATTACACTACTATTGCATTACTTTTAAGTTACTCTCACCAAAATAACTGCAAATATGGATTTGGCAATCTAAATGTAGTGTATGATGCTCAATTAGCTCATTACACATCCAGTAGAAGGTGATGTGGTATCCGACTGAGCTTGGACCCATAAGAAATTTTACCATGATGTACTATAGTACATACCATGGTATACCATAGTAGTACCATGGTAGGACCATGGTACCTTAAATCTAACCATGGTACATACTATATAGTACTTCAGATATTATCATGGTACCATGGTACATTGCATGGTACTGTAGATGTTACTATGGTACATAGTATGGTACCTCAGATTTACCATGGTACATGCCCTAGTACCTCAGATATAACCATGGTACATTCTGCCGTACATATTACCATGGTACATACTACCTCAGATATAACCATGGTACCTCAAATATTACCATGGTACTTTGCATGGACGCATGGTACAGACATCTTTTTACTTTAAGCCCGGGGTAAACTTTAGGCTTAAACTTTAGCAAAAATAAAAATAACTAATGAATAATAACTAAGCCAAATATTTTTATTTTATTTTAATTATTATTGTGAGTGACTGCAGTAGTGTGGGCATAGGCCATTTGGTCTATGAACGAGTCATAGATCTCCAAAATCAGTTTTAAATGTATAATTTAATATTAATGAGATTTTTATTTAAGTAATGTTCTAATTCTAGATGTTTGTAAATGCTGCATGATTTTGACGTGGTTTAATCAATGGCCGTGCGCGTGAACTTTGAACATTCATGTCGCTTTCAAACACTGGAGCGGCCGTGGCGCAGAGTTGCCATGGAAACGGCGCTGGACCACTGCGACTGGTAAGCAGGAAACTCCCTCTCTCGCTGTTGAGAATGTACTATCCGCTGCAGGCTCACTCATCTCGGCTCTGTCTGATTAACGTACAGGAAGTGAAACATTTTGCGCGGACGTTTCTCTTCTGCTGATCTCGCGGTGATTTTGGCGAATTTGTATGAAGAAAAAAAAAAACTAACACTTTATTCCAGGTTAACTAACAATGCTTGTAACGCGCGTTACTGACATTTGTACCGAGTAAAATATTACTTTTTTTCCCCCTGTAATGCCTTACATTACCGCGTTACAGCAAAAAGCAATGCATTACAGTAATTAATTACTTTTGTAACGCGTTACTCCCAACACTGGTTGCTGGCATATGACGTAGGACGTAACGCAGGAAGCGTTGTGACGTAGAACGAGCGTGACAGCGCAGCCAGAGAGCAGAGCAAAACAAAACTCTACGTTCGCTCTACGTCACGACGTCATTCATCTCCATCAACGCGCGCCGACCGCCACCGGAAGCCAGTTATTTTTGTTTATAAAGTTTTAAATATGTATATTTTTACGACAAAACTGCACGGATTACCCTCAGAAGGCCTTCGTTTATCCCCCTGGAGCCGGATGGATTATTTTTGTGAAGGATGCATGCACATTTTGCGACTTGAATCAGCTGGACCCCATTGCTTCACATTATAACCACTGAAAGATCTAAGACATTTTCTAAAATAACTGAAAATGTGTTTGTCTGAAAAAAGATTGACATATGCATCTCGAACGGCTTGAGGGTGAGTAAATCATGGCTTAAATATCATTTTTGGGCGAACTACACTGTAAAAAATTTGGAGTAAGATTTACTTGAAAAAAGCTTGCTAATTTTTTTCACTCAGAAAATGCTAGTAAATTTACAAAGTTTGCCAAGTAAAAACCTAAACATATTCATCAGTAGCTTTAATTAGAAATCTTTAAGTTAAATTTACTTGAAATATGGAATTAAGTAAACTTTACTTAACCTAGTTAAGTGAAAGTAACAAAGATAATAAGTCATTTTAACTTGGCTAGTAAATGGTTGATTAATATCGATTTAGTTGAAAATTCCTTTGCATTACATTTCACTCAAACAATAATATTGAATTATACCAATCATTTATAGTATGTGCTTTACTTAGATTATCTAAGTAACTTATACTACATCATGTCAGATGTTAAGTCTCATGTGAATGCAAATACAGTACCTCAATACTTCGTAGACAATACACAATGACGGTAACATTTGATGGATCATTTTTGTGTTTGAATGTGTCATTTTGAGCAGAAAATTTACTTGAAATGTCACAAAATGGCAAGTTACTAATCCTGACAACAAAAGCAATGATAAAACAGTGTAAATACAGCTGGAAAACAGTGAAAAATGAACCTCATTAATTATTCAAGGTCCAGTGCATGATGGGAACCCCAGTATCAGAAAAGTTGAGTAATTTTTACTTAATTTTATTGAGTTAATATTTACGTTTCCATTTCTACTCGCTTGAATTAAGTACTGATATGGAATTTACTTAGTTTTTTTAATTCTTGCCTGGACTAACTTTTTCATGTAAATTACATAGGTTTTTTTCAGTAGTATTTACTTCACCAAAAAATCATTTTTTACAGTGTATCCCTTTAACGACACATAGGCATGACCTTCCAAAAAGACTCACGTTCTCCCGTTTACACAGCCAATACACCAAGAGGCTCACTCTTCAACTCACAGCGCATTGATGTTTTTCTGTTCATGTCTCACGACACATTTAAAGGGACTTACGCCACCTAGATCCAAATAATCAGTGCCAATGAGCAGGCCTTAAAGGTACACTTCCCATCTCAACCACCCTACCCGGTACATATAGAAATGGGTATATGAATGCATGTAGACACACAGACATGGTTAGAGAAAATATTGAGTAATGTATAGCAATATTCAGCGCTCATTATTTTCTTTCTGGGTGATTTCAAGCAAGCTAGAAACTGTGTTAGCGGGTTTTGAACAATTTGTGCGCTGTGACACAAGGAAAACTAACATTTTGGATAAATATTATGAAAATCTATATGTAGCTAAGTCAAGCCCCCTCTGTCCAACTCGGATCATAATGTTGTACATCTGATTCCTTATAGTCAGTTTTTAAGTCACGTAAACCAGAGTACAAAACGTTTAATATATGGACAGAGGATTCCATGGAAACACTTAAGGGCTGTTTTTTGTGCAGATAATGTGGTAGAAAAAAAGGTTGTTGTTTATCCTAACAACAAGCCCTATATTACAAAGGACAAATAAAGAGTGCATACATTTTTTTTTTTTTTTTTTAAACTGGCATTTAGGAACAGGGATAAGGTAGGACTATTAGTGGCACAGAAATAATTAAAATACCATTTGAAAAAAGCAAAGGAACAGCGCAGGCAATGAATGGAACACAGTTTTTATACTTCTAACACAATTGGTCACTAACATGAACCCTGCTAAGAAACATATTACAACATTAGATAATTTACAAAGAGCAAATGAGCTAAACGATTTTTATTTGAGATTTGAGACACAAAATGATTTATAGGAATGTCATTGCATATTACAATCAATGCCTGATACTAAAGACACCCCCTGGCTGGAAGTAGACCCACGTGATGTGCAGCACCGTTTTAACATGGCTACTGGGCCAGATAGGCTACCAGCTTTTTTGTTAAAAACCTGCGCTGAGGAGCTTGCAGTAGCATGGTGTCCCTTATTTCAGTGATCTCTTGAGACCCATACTGTGCCAGCAAAGTGGAAAAAGTCTTACATAATACCAATTCCTAAAAAACCTGGTGCTTGAGCAAATAATGATCTTCGCCCTGTGGCTCTAACTTCAAATGTCATGAAGTGTTTAGAGAAAATTCATTGCTGGAAAAAGAAGTAGTCACTATTGGACACTTGTCAGTTTGCCTATAAGCAGAAGAGAAGTTCTGAGGACGCTGTTCTTAGCATTGTTCATCTTGGGTCTAAGCATCTTGAGAATACTAAAGCCTATGCTCGTATTGTATTCGTTGAGTTTAGTTCAGCACATCTGCTTTTAGAGAAGCTGTATGGTATTGGTGTCAGTGCTTTTTTTAATCAAATGGTTTTATTCTTTTTTTAAGTAACAGAACTCAGCAGGTTAGGGTCAATGAAACACTTTCTGAAGTCAGATACAGTAACACGGGAGTGCAACAAGGTTGTGTGTCATCACCTGTGCTTTTTGCTTTGTACAAAAATGATTGCAGGAGCACATATACTAATAATTATATTATGCAATATGCTGATGATACTGTCATTTTGAGTCTCTTACACAAATATATGGACCTATTGTCACAGGTCGGGGTGGGCCAAGCCAGACTGCGCCCACCCCTAGACCACTGTCACCCAGAGGAGCGTATCAAGGAGGAGGCAAGAGGCAGGAGTAAAAGGAATGGCAACTTTATTTTATATTAAAAAGCAATTAAGAAATCCTAATCTAAAATTCCTTGTCCTCTTCTTCCCAGGGACTCGGAGCAGCACCGCCGCGGGTATGGACCGGCGGGTATCTCAGGTGAGTAAGGGTATCGAGGCTCACTTCCTTCACAGACTGGTGTCAGACTCCCAGTGGGAGAGCGTTGGACAGGTGCGTATCACAAGCGAGTAGAGAGAACGGGGATCACTTCCTTCACAGGTGAGTGTCAGACTTACGGTGGAAGGGCGTTCGACAGGTAAGTGTCACAGGTGAGTAGAGGGATCACGGCTCACTTCCTCACAAACTGGTACCAGACTCGCAGTGGGAGAGCAGTAGACAGGTGAGTATCACAGGTGAGTAGAGGGTTCAAGGTGCACTTCCTTTCCAGACTGGTGCCAGACTCGCAGCGGGAGAGCAGTAGACAGGTGAGTATCACAGGGGAGTAGAGGGTTCAAGGTACACTTCCTTTCCAGACGGGTGCCAGACTCACCGTGGGAGTGCAGTAGACAGGTGCGTATCACAGGTGGGTAGAGGGTTCAAGGTGCACTTCCTTTCCAGACTGGTGCCAGACTCACAGTGGGAGAGCAGTAGACAGGTGAGTATCGCAGGTGACAGAATCGACTTCAACAGCAATACACAGTTCTCCCATGGGTTACAGGAGACGGGTAACGTCACACCATGCAGGTAGGCTTAAAACTGCAGCAGACTCAAGTCGCAGGCTGAGCGGGGCTTCTCCAGGACAGACAGAATCAACTTCAACAGCAATACACAGTTATCACGTGGGTTGCAGGGGACAGATAACTTCACCCCATGCAGTTGGGCTTCAGGGCTGCAGCAGACTCAAAGTCACAGACAGAGCAGAGCCTTCTCTAAAACAGACAGAATCAACTTCAACAGAAATACACAGCTCTCACGTGGGTTGCAGGGGACAGATAACTTCACACCATGCAGTTGGGCTTCAGTAGACTCAAAGTCACAGACAGAGCAGAGCCTTCTCCAAGGCAGACAGAATTAAGACTTCACACAGCAGTATACAGTTCTCACGTGTGGTGCAGGGGACAGATAACTTCACACCATGCAGTTGGGCTTCAGGGCTGCAGCAGACTCAAAGTCACAGACAGAGCAGAGCCTTCTCTAGAACATACAGAATCAGCTTCAACAGCAATACACAGCTCTCACGTGGGTTGCAGGGGTCAGATAACTTCACACCATGCAGTTGGGCTTCAGGGCTGCAGTAGACTTAAAGTCACTGATAGAGTAGAGTAAGGCAGACGAAATTAAGACTTCACACAGCAGTATACAGTTCTCACGTGTGTTGCAGGGGACAGATAACTTCACACCATGCAGTTGGCTTAGGACTGCAGCAGGCTCAAAGTCGCAGGCTGAGCGGGTCTTCTCTAGAACAGACAGAATCAACAGCAACACACAGTTCTCACGTGGGTTGCAGGGGACAGATAACTTCACACCATGCAGATAGGCTTAGGACTGCAGCAGGCTCAAAGTCGCAGGCTGAGCGGGGCTTCTCTAGAACAGACAGAATCAACTTCAACAGCAATACACAGTTCTCACGTGGGTTGCAGGGAACAGATAACTTCACACCATGCAGTTGTGCTTAGAACTGCAGCAGGCTCAAATCGCAAGCTGAGCGGGGCTTCTCTAGAACAGACAGAATCAACTTCAACAGCAATACACAGTTCTCAAATGGGGTAATGTTGTCTCGCAGAGGTTCTTCTTCCTAGACACCGCACGTAGATGTAAGCAATCTTACTCAGCTCTCACGGTAATAGTAGACCCCCAGGACACATGGGCGGTTGCACAGCAATAAAAATATTCTTCCACACACACACACTGCAATCCAACTCTAAGCATGCAATCGTGAGGGGAAACATCACTTTAAACACTGCAACTTCACTCTTCTAGTGCGCATAAGGCCAGCACTCACCCGCAAGTCCTGGTCTACCGCACTGATGATCGCCAGGGGCGGACAGAACACTCGAGAGATTTTTCCTCACGGTCACAGACGGACTTCACTTTGCTGAACTCCAATCGGGAAGAGGAGGTGAGAGATCGACAAAGAATCAATATTTCACTCGGTGAAAGGTGTACACATGCTCCAAACACTTCAATCCAATACCCAATTTAGTGGAGAACACATGCAATTATGAGATTCGGTTTGTTAACTACTCATCTCTCTCTTCTCCAGCTCAGTCAGCGCATTTCATTCCTCTGGGCCGTCCTCGCGTCCTCTCAAACAACGCTCCTCTTCCTTCAAGACAACCCCTCAACTGCAGTGCCCATAACCAATTTTCCACGAGAGAGAAACCACCAACGATCGGTGGGAGGACGATCCAGATCAACAGGGCAGAAGAACACCACAACACCACAGCATGGCACAGCACACAACACCCAGCCTTCTCCTCCTCGTGTGTTTTATCCTCTCAAAAAGCGGGAGTGGCCTCAATCAGACGCTCAGAGTGAAGTCCCTACACCTGTCGCCAATCTGCCGATTAGTTGTCATGACGACAAACACTCATACAGCTCTGGAGCTGTTTGTCACCCCGTGACACTATCACCCTACCACAGTGAAACAGATACTTTCATACAGTGGTGTGACAAGAACTGTCTTGTGTTAAATGTAAAAAAGAGACACAAGAAATGGTCCGTGACCCAAGAAGTGTATCTGAATACAAGTCTGTGATCATGAAAGACACAGTGATTCAGCAAGTGACATCTTATAGATACCTGGGTTTTTATATGGACAATGGGCCTCATTCACCAATATCTTCCTAAGAATTTTCTTAACTTTGTACTTAATAAACTTCCTAAGAAAAGTCTACGTCAGATTCATGACATGTTCTTAAACAACAGAATTGTTTGCGCCTGTGTTCTTGATGAATCCCACGTCTTCGTACATGAAAGCGCGTGCCAGTTGTTCCTAATTAGCATAAGAAAACGCCCCGTAAATTCCCATATAAGGACATGACACTTCAGGGCCATGTGCAAAAAAAGTTGGAGAATGTCCAAAAGACGCACAGATGGTGGTGGTCCACCGATCACCAAACGAAAAAAGAACTTTGAAAAAGAAAACTGCAGTGTTAGTGTTTCTTTGCATACCATGATTTTTACTATCATAGTACAGTAAAATACTATAATTGTAAACGACTGTTGAATTAAATACAATGCAGTAACCAATTATTTGGAGCAAACTGTCATCACTCAAATGTGCGTAAGAGTGCTATTGAGTGTGCGTAGATTTTGTTCTTAGCTAAGAACAAATCCAAGATAAGAAAACATTAGTGAATGTCAGAATCTTTGTAAAAAGTGCGTAAGTGGGGTTTAAGAACACATTTCTTCGTAAGAACGGTTGGTGAATGAGGCCCAATGTTCTTTGTTGGAAGACACACATTGATAGTCTGTGCACACGACTACAACAGAGGCTTCATTTCTGAAGAAGACTGAGACTGTATGGGGTGAGTAGCCACATCTTGCTTGTTTTTTTACCGAGCCACGCTTGAAAGTCTTATCGCTATGGAATCACAGCCTGGGTTGGAAATTTGTCTGTTCAATTGAAAAATAAATTGGCCCATATCCACAAAAAAGCCATGAAAATCATAGGAATAAAACAATATGAACCCATACAGACTTTATACAAAGAGGCAGTGAAGAGAAGAGCAATGAGTATAAGTATTGACTCCGAACATCCTCTTTTTAGCGAATACCAGCCATTGGAATCCCGTTGCCATCGGGAAAGAATGCCAATCTGTAAAAATAATAGACTGAAGTTTTCATTTGTTCCTGCCTCGATAAAACTGCTGAATAAGACCAAGAACAACGCACCTATAGCACATTAGCACTTTACTGTGTTGAGCACTTCACATCACTGTTACAACACTGTTGTGTTTTAATGTATGTTTTTTATGTTTTAACTGTGTTGTTTGCTTAGTTGTTATTGTATGGTCAGAGTAATACTTTAGCACTTTGCCCAAGATAAATTTACCTTCGGAGACAAATAAAGTTTATCTTTATCCTTATTAACTTTATGTAATAATACCTTTGTTTTTGCTTTTCGTCAGTTGTTTTTTATTCTGTTTTTGCCATAATTGACACAAAAACATGATATGCTCTCGTTGTGTCGTGGCCAACATGTGAACATGATGTCAGATTGCCTGGAACTCACTGAGGTCTAATGTGGGACATTTAATTTGGGATATTCCCACGTCAGATCTCATCTGGAATGCAGCATAAGAGCAAACAACCTTCTTTTAAAATAAATCGCCCCATAATAAATAATAACACAAATGATTTATAATCTGGTGTAACAACATATCCCTGCAACATTACGGTATAAGTTCCAGTGTAAATTCCTTGTCCCCAGGAAGTGCAGCAAAGTGGATTTGCATCCGCAGCTCTGAAAACAGCATCTTCTTGACATGTCGACAGCAGGAACCAAACTCTCCCAGGCCTCAGCTACAACAACACTGTTTGAAGGCGGGTCAAAGTAGGCGTTATTTGTGGGCAGCCATTGAAAACCATAGACTGGCATTATGCAAATCTATGTAGGTTTGAGCAGGAAGTAAGACTGGAATTACTGACTACTTGTTTCAGGTAGACAACTATAATTATAATTTTTATCTGCACTTTGATTTTTGAAACTTTGTAGACCTTTTACATTCACAAACAGCTCTATTACACACTATACATGAAAGGTAATATCCCGAAAAGCATAACAGGGGGCCCTCTAAGACGCTAAAGATACCCATATATACTGTATATATATATATATATATATATATATTTATTTATTTATTAGGGGTGTAACGATACAAGTATTCGTATTGAACCGTTCGGTACGAGGCTTTCGGTTCGGTACGCATTACAAACCGAACGATTCATTGAACCATTTTTCCCGCCGACCAAAATTTTGTTAGAAGTCACGACGTTGCCCAACATCAAATGGAAAATGTAATTAAAGCGAAACGAAACTGCGCTCATCATTTGTGCTTAACGGACCATTTGCGTTTATGAGTTTGGACCAATGTCAGTGCAGCGCAAGCCGATCTTGATCAAGCGACACTGTTACTACAGCGCAAAGAGATCCAGTAAAACAAGCATTTGAATTCGCCACAGAAGTAATAACATCGCTGCGAGATTTATAAGCATTACAATTTCTCCGTTATTAACCGTAGATCTCTATTAGATCAAACAGCGCTGATGTAGATTATAGGCTGATACTAGTTATAGGTTAGTCCACAAATCAGCAACATTCACCATGGATTTACCGTAGTAACACAAACTGTAACCATGGAAGTTTGGCAGGAATAGTGAAATGCTTTCAAGTACGTCAAACATCTTTTTCCAGCACTTCAAAACTCAAATATTATCATATATAAATTTTATGTTTAATGTGATGACCAAAACATTATTTATTGCACTGAAATATACTACTGCTTCAATACAAATGAATATAAATGAGCTTATTTTGAGTTGAAAACCCAGCTAGGTACATTTTAGAAGAGTACTGTCCTTTTATTAGTTGATTGGCCAAACCTGTCTGAGAACACATTGTGTTAGAATCTGACCTGTCTGCTTATACATTTTACTAAGAAAATTGGTATGTAAATCTCAATGACAATGATTTCCACATAACACTGGAAAGTCATAATTTCCCAAACATCATGCAACATCTCATAAAATTCTCATAAAAGTCTTATGCAATGTAAGGGTGTAGTGGAATGCAGGGACTAGCTGTCAGTATATTACATGATTCATGCATACATTAATATAGTGAACATAGCATGTTAACTCTCTTCAGTGATGAGCCAAGCTGCTAAAGATATATATCTTTTTCCCAGAATTTCCCAGAAATTCCCAACAGTCTAAGGTGAATGAGCAGGGCTTATTTGCAGACCTTGCAGTTGTTATAACTTTGCATATGCCTTGCATGCATCCTTCAGATGTGTTAGCTAATTGTCATTCTGTGAAAACATGGAAGCTCATTATCAAACCCTGAGGCCGTGAACAGAGTTGAGAGAAATGGGCCACTTTGTTTGCATAATATTTACCCTAATGGTTTTTCCATTAGGATAAAACTATCATCTGCATAGTAAAATGGATTTAGGAGGAAAGGGTTTTTTTTTTTTTTTTTTTTTTTTTAATCTAGCAAGAGACACTGTCTCCTGGAGCTGGATGGGGAAACAAAAATATGCTCATATTTATTTTTATTCCAAATATAATTTGCAGGCTGTGTTTTTATCTGAGGGATTTAATACAAATGAGCACATACTCTTGCAAATACTTTTAATTGTAATCTGTTCTTCTGCATGAATTCATCCTTTTCTTAGACAGATTTGCAAAAGCTCAAATAGTTAAACAACAATTTAATGTAGAAAATTTAATGTTGAAATACATTATTAAATCTACTGGAATATATTCATCATAATGAGACTGAACTGAAAATGTTGGTGTTTGGGGGATCTTGCCCAGCTCGCTGTTAGTGCTGGTAGATTAGCAAGTTAGCGCTGGTTGGAAGAGTATTTCAAAACAGTCATTTTTGTTTGATGATGGAAGTGGTGAAGAAATGACACAACCAACCTTTAGTTGTATTTGTCTGGACAAATACAAGAATACTGCAAGGAACAGTATAAATGGTACTGTACACCTACCGCAGGGTAAAAGAGCCCATTTTAGCTACAGTACAGTACTAGTGCATGTGTCGTGGGGCCTCATTTATAAAATGTTGCATAGAAACCATCCTACATTAATGAAAGCTTGTTTCCGCCATGGAATAAAACAATTTAGAAGATAATTGCTACTTTTTTTTTTATCACACAATGCAGACATTTTTTCTCAGAATAGCGTGACAAACTCACAATTGTGTGTTATAAAGTCAGAACTTGTAATTCTGAAAAAAAAAAAAAAAAACACTCTGACTTTACTCACACAATTCTGACTTTATAACATATTTGTGACTTTATATTGAGCAATTCTGACTTAATAACTCAAAGAATTGTGAAATAAAAAGTCGCAAACCTACATTTTTTATTTTTTATTATGTGGCGGAAACAAGCTTCCATATTTATTTGATCTAACGATCATTTCTCAAATGCGTACGTCTCTCTCTTAAAGATGTGAAATCTATAAATCTCAAATGATCTTGAAATCGTGCGCAGCTGAATGGTCTCAGATCTCCGCTTTGTAAACGCCCCTAATTAATTAATGTCACTGACATATAACAGAGCACCAGTCAATGTCCAAATCCTGTACTTGAGAACGGAGAGCTGCAATAATTGCTTAGATTTCCAAATACCTGCAGTACTCCGACTCTCCGCCACAGAAGAAAAAGTGTGAATGTCTGCTTGGACATTTCCACGTCAAAGATCATTTTAATAAATATGAACAAAGCCATGGATTGTAGCGTAATTAAGTTTTATGAATGTGGCCCCTGGATGTATCAAAATGATATCATAACAGAAAGGTTATATACAGGGAATATAAAATACAGCAAAGACTTCTTTTTTCCTTTCGGTATCTAATACCTGTATTTACTGTAGGCCTATGTGTTTAATACCCTACACAAACAGACATCTGCACCTAATGATCAATTCTGTAACAAAAAAAAAAAAAAAAAATGACTTTCGTTCTTTTTAAAACTTTTATCTTTTGGGTATTAAAGGATAATTACATTTGATTGAAGTCTTGTTCGGTAAGTTTCTTTTTACCCTGCAGAGGCTCAAAATCATCAGTATGCATTGTCAGATATTTGATCCACTTTTCAGGCATGGCAGAGTACAGACCAATTCATCATCTCACTAACAGATATTACAACTACCACATTTGTCTTCAGCTGCCACAGACGAACGCTTAAGTGAGAGAGCCATTGACTGTGTGTGTGTGTGTGTGTGTGTGTGTGTGTGTGTGTGTGTGTGTGTGTGTGTGTGTGTGTGTGTGTGTGTGTGTGTGTGTGTGTGTGTGTGTGTGTGTGTTTCAGGTAAACCCTACGTTATGGGGTTACAATGTCCCTACAAAGATGGCAATATTTGAAATCCTTGTCCTTGTGGGGACATTTGGTCCCAATGCTCATAAATCATTAAATTATGTTTTTTGAAAATGTAAAAATGCAGAAAGTTTTCTGTGATGGGTAGATTTAGGGTTAGGGGATGTAATATACAGTTTGTACAGTATAAAAATCATTATGTCTCTAGAAAGTCCCCATAAAACATGGAAATCCAATGTGTGTGTGTGTGTGTGTGTGTGTGTGTGTGTGTGTGTGTGTGTGTGTGTGTGTGTGTGTGTGTGTGTGTGTGTGTGTGTGTGTGTGTGTGTGTGTTGTGTTTGGGCTGTTTTTATTCATTTATTCATTTAGTCTCTTACAGTAAGTGCACTGTAATTTATGTTTTGGTAAGCCTACATACTGTAAGAATGTCTGGTGAAGCTTCCTTTCCAAGATAGTTTTTTTTTTTAACTTTGAAAGTAATCTACATTTGTGTTCGGTATTTAAGAGCTTCAAATTCAATACAGATTATCTAAATAACAATAAAACATCATTCACCTGCTCAAGTGCCCTGAAACTCTGTTGTGTTTATGTAGGTCAACATCCAACATTTCATGCTGGCTAATTCAATAAGGCATGCATTCATGCAGATCAATATAAAGGTCATGGCAGTAATAAACCAATGCTGAATCATCCGCACCACAAGTTCAAATCGTAGGTTCGGGAGAAGCTTAAACATTCAGTTCTGTCAATCATCACAACGAGCATACTCTATAAGCAGCAGACACCACGTCACCTCATTGACAAATTCTTCTGGCAGCCCTCCTCCTCCCCTTCTCCTCCAGTAAATTATCTCTATCCTCTTATGCACAATTCCATCATGGGGGGGGTTAACTCGGAGATGAAGCCGAGCCTCGGGTTCGAGCCTCCTCCAAGGACAGCAAGCCAAGTTAGTTTACTATTAAAATTTAAGGCTGAATGGGCAGGCAAACTAGTGAACTCTTATTGGTCCCATTCAATGCCCACAATGCGTATATAGTGGATCACTTTGAGACTTGCTGTACGCAGGCCGGAGCCAACGGGGGCATTGCCCCCTCAGATCTGATTTGTACCCCTCAGTTTAAATGGAAACTTATGGAAAATGGAAATTTGGAAGCCACTGTTGGTGCAAACCGATAATAATTGAAAAATTTAACTTGTTTTGCATACAACGAATGAGTAAAAAAATGAAAGGATACAAAGAAACAAAAAGAAGAAAGTGAGATGGGGGAAAAAACAGCTAATTTAATTTCTGTCAAATTTGACAGGAGACATATGTGTGGCTCGCTGCTTCTCTGTCAGCCTGTGGGCAACCGAAATGGATGTACTGGCTCGGGCTGGTGGCAAGAGCAGCCAGATGATTGATTTAACATTCAGTTAAACAGAGGGTAAATAAACATAGTAGTGCTTGTTTATGCTGATCAGGGTAAGAGCAGCACTGTTGAAGCAGGTCCCAATGCCAGAGCTGTCCCCCAAGGACAACGCAAATATGATGTTGATAAGGAAAATGAAGGAGGGGAGGGGGGGGCATGGATGCTTTGTCCTGGAATAATGAAAGACAGAAGTGTCTCTCGTGTTCCAAAATGGACTTGTCAGCTGAAGGGCTATTACCCGTGCGGTCACTTCATTAATCTGATAGAAAAGGTTGGCGGCAACAGGGACTGAGTCTTTGTAGGTCCTTGAGTAAACAACAGATCGATATGGCCGTTCATGTATAGTGCTGGTACACCTCTGTTAATCAACACATCTCCATGTTGTTTCACACCCACTGAGTAGTGCAGCTCATTAAGCCAGGCGAGAGAAGAAAAATAAGACACAATGTTTATTTGGGGCTGAAATTTATGTAAACTAAACACTAGGGGTGCAACAATATATATAATAGGGGTCTCACAATACAAAAATGCAACAATATGTATCATGGATAGAATCGTGACATGAGGGTATCGGTACACCCCTACTAAACACATGTTCATGCACAAAGCATGTATTTAGATTTACATTTTTTCAGTTAAAAGACATTTCTAGAATAAAAAAAAAATAAAAAAAAATTCAACATACACAAGGTTTTGCCCCTGGTATTGATTTCCAAGTGCTTCTTGTTTAACCTTTTATTGGCAGTTTTTATAATAACCTTTTTAGTATGGGATCATTTATGTGCCTTTTTAATTTTATACGTAACTTTTCAAGAAACAAATAAAAATATAAATTAGGGATGTTAACCGATGACCGTTTGACCGATGATTGACCGCATCAACGTTAACCGGTCAAAATTGTCGGTAGTCGGTTAAAAAAAAGAAAAGAAAAAAAAGTGATCTCTAAATTAGGCTATAGACAGTGGACTAAACGCTACTACAGTTAGCAATCTCATTCCAAGATCTTTTTGTGTGAAGTGAACAAATCCCTCACACTCAATTTTTCATAACTCGCCTGTTTGTTTAATAAACCAATAAAAACATTTGGCGCGAGGTCACTGCGTTTGGGTTTGCGCGCTCACAAGGTTTGCGAAAAGTAAAGGCTACAGGCTAAAACACTCGAGGTTAGAGCCAGGGCAGACGACAGGATGAAGCGTGCAAAGAAAAGTAGTGTGAGGGACCATTTCACCAAAAAGAATGACACAGATGTAAGTTGCAACTTGTGTGATACAGTGCTTGATTTCAGTGGTAACAGATAAGGTGATGATGATCATCATCTTTCTTTATTATTGTTAGCACTAACTTACCTCAAACTAAAGCGGCGTCTCTTCGGAGCTGTCATTTTCTTAAATGAGCCGCGGCAATGTTTCAAATGAGCTTCTAACGCTAGACAAACGCCTTTATTTTCAATGCGATCACCTTGTACCCAACACCATTTCGAAACTAAGGAGCCATTTATCCTCCATTTACATACAAGCTCCTCGGCGCCGCGTTTGCGGGACTCATGTTTCGCGCTGTAGGGGATTTAAAAAAAGTGACGTGAGTGGAAGGGCGGCAGAGAGATGCGACAGAGTTTGCAGGCGCGGCTCGAAATGGCTGTTATTTCAAATAGCGTATATTTTAAACTAATCAGTTAACCGGTTTCAACCGGCTAATGAGTCAAGACATTTTTTAGTTTTCGCCATCCCTAATATAAATGGACACTGAATAAAAAGTCTTTGAAACCCGAAAAAAAAATGTACCGCATGCAAAAAAAAAAGAAGTTTTTAATACACTGCATGTTTTACTAACTGTTTTCTCTTTTTTCTTTCGCTGATCTGTACATACAAATGCACTTCCAGAGTTTTCATTTACGCTTCTGAAGTTTTCGTTTACACTCCCTGAGTTTTCGTTCACCATTCTGGCACATAACTCTCGTGAGGGCGGGGCTAACAGAGGTGTGTTCTCATTGGCTGCTAACAGAGGTGTGTTCTCATTGGCTACTGAGTTTTTGATTGACAGATTTTTGACCTGGAAGTGAAGATATCAGTGCTATTTACATGTGAGCGTCTGTAAGCTGCTTCCCATTTCATTTTAGTGATATTAAGTTAGGAGTTTTGTTTTTTAATTGTATCTTTATGTATCTTCTACTGCTACTATGTCAGCATAAGCTTTCAGGAGCAGTATTTGTTTGCGCGAGAGAGAATGAATGTCTAGAGGTATTGTAGTAGGCTACATTAAAGGGGTCATGAACTGGATTGTTTTATTATTTTATAATGTTGCCTGGGGTGCCCTTATAATGTTAGTATGATTTTTACATCAAAAATTGTCATAATTTATAAATAAAAGCCATTTTTCCAAGCCTGATTTCAGCCTCAGATTTGAACGCTCCGTTTTAAGGGGCGTGTCTGCTGTGAGACTGCAGTGCAAACGCCCACTGGTGTGATTGGCTGACATGCTTGCATATGAAATAGCTAGTATTACATAAACTCTCTCGAAAACTTTTACTACGTTTTTACTATTACAGCTATCGAGATTAACAAATCGTGAAAAGTATCGTTTAAAGCATTATATTTAAATCTATTACATCGCATGAAAGGTTGCAGCATGATGAGCACTGAGCAGATGACAGACAGTCTGTTGATCGCGTGAATAAAGATCTTGCAACGCAATTTTTGCACTCTCACAAATGCTTACACCAAATCACAATGCAAACACGATGTGAATACACAGTAAGAGCTTCGTTGTGTAGTGTAACAGTGTCATTATTTCATCACGAGTTTGGTAAGTGTCCAGATAAGCTCTCGCGGCGCGAATGGGTTCTTTGATCGCTTTCTGTATATAATTTAATAACAGTTTAAAAAAGATTATTTTCATAATACTACGAGAAATTATGTGAAGTTGATCGTTTAGTCACTGATGCATAAACAGTATTGAACGATTTTAAAGGAGAAGTTCACTTTTAAAATGAAAATTCTGTCATCATATAATCACCCTCATGTTGTTTCAAACCTGTATGAATTTCTTTCTTCTGCTGAACAGAAAGGAAGATATTTAGAAGAATATCAGTAACCAGACAGTTTTTGGGTCCCATTGACTTCCATAGTATATTTTTTTCCTACTATGGAAGTCAATGGGACCCAAAAACTGTCTGGTTACATGACAAATTTAAATGCATAATTCTTCAAATTTTGTATAAAATGGATTATAAAATTATAACAATAATTGTATTTGCTTCCATTCACTTACTGTTCAACCTAGATGTGTAATTTCCCATCTTTATATGATAATAGTTCATATCATATCTAACAATGTGATATCATACATTTGACTTCAACTATAGCATATGTAGATAAAATAACAATTGGAACAAGAATGCTGACTGCAAATAAATTGCCGTGGTCATTGAGATTTCCTAGTTAAGACTGCACTGACCTAACTTCATATGCAAAGCCTGTAACATTTTAAATGTAGGCTACCAGTAGTATTGTTATATTATTTAAAAATACTACAATTACATATCTATGAAGGGTGGGAAACAGTTTGAGAATCCGCCATTGAAAAAATATTTTGATGACCACTAATCTGAATATTGAAGGGATGTGTGTTCCTGTTCCTGTATATATATATTTATTTATTTATTTATTTATTTATTTTGAAACTAAGAAGTAATCTTTAAAAAATAAAAAATAAAAAAAAAATCAATAAATATTCTTCCCATTTTCAGGCAAAAATGGCACAGTTACCCGAGAGTCACTTATGTTTCTGATCTAACAGTCGTATTCTGTCACAGCTCATTTACAAGTGCTAAGTGATTTACCAGAACAGCTTTTGAACAGCTCTCGGAAGTCCTCGTGAACGGCTGATGTTCTGGACATTTGCAGTGGAGTGTTTATAGGGGTGAACTGAGCTCATGTGATCAGCCCATCCTTTAATGAAGCCGGATGGAGTTCAGCACAATCTGCCCTGCACACATTACATGCCAGCTCTGGCACGAACTTCTCTGTGAGCTTTTCCGACTTCTTCCAGAGCAAGTAGGCTGATAGGATTGCCATGAACCATCTTGGTGAATGCAAAGATATGAGTGTCAAAAAGCTGCAGCAAAACAGAGCATGGTAAGGTTTGTCAGGCACTGGGGGGAATAGGAGCAGAAAATTACATTTAGAATTTCCTGCATGAGACGGACACTTTTTATTCACAAACTGTGACACTGTACATAGCACAATAACAGCAGCTCTGAAAAATAAAGAAGGGTAACACTTTATTTTAATGGTCCGCTTTAGACATTCTACTTACTATAAGTAACTTTTAAACTACATGTCAACTAACTCTCATTATAGTATTAGTAGACTGTTTGCTTAATATACACTTTATTGTGATGCTCCCCAACAGATTCTACCGACTGTCTAACCCGAAATCTAACATCAAAACCTACCTGTGACGCACTGATCTAAGGAAGAAGATGATGATGATGATGATGATGATGATGATGATGATGATAACTCACAATTTATTACAAACACAGAATAACAGGCAAACATGCACGACAGTGTGCTAACGCACAGACAACAACCAGCAAAGACTACAACAAAGGAAGAACTTAAATACATAGAGATGATTAACTAAAAGACGAACAGCTGTGGTGATTAGTGTCTATGGTGAAGGATGATAGTGGCGGGAAAATAAAGACAAAGAAACACGCGTGATGAATGAAAACAAACTAGAGTCAAGGAACAGAACTAAAAAGGAACATAATGTGACACTACCAGTCTACCAGTTGACATGTAGTTGCAAAGAAGCATGCAAATTATATGGATTTTACTGTATATAATTTAAAATTTGTATTTTTAATTTCATAAAGGTGCATTTGTTGTTGTATACCATAAGAATATTTCTATTATCACTGAAGTTGGTGATTTGAGAAATCACACCTGTTCTCTGTGACAGGACTAGACAATAGATGTGCATCACACTCTGAGATGAGTGAATTCTCTGCTGTGAGGAAAAGTAGTAGTGAGGTTTTGTGTTAATGAGGTTTCTGTGGCTCCATTACACATGGATGGTGACAAAAAGCCAGCCTTCTACATGCAAATGACCATTTAATAAAAGCTGTAGCATTCAGAGGAAATATAGCTGGGAGATTATGGGCAGCACTTTTATTGCTTTTTGCATATGTATTAGATCATAGGGACTATACACAAACACTTCTTATACTGTATCTAAAATACTTAATTCTGCAGGTTTACCCCCTGTTGTCCCCTGCTGAAATAGAAGTGCACTTGTAGTGTACTTCAAATGTTAAAAGTGTGTATATATATATATATATATATATATATATATATATATATATATATATATATATATATATATATATATATATATATATATATATATATATATATATATATATGTACTTGCGGACAATAATAGGCCTGTTAATTAAATAAAAGTGTACTTGCATGACTATTATAGTCACCTATTATCACATTTAAGTACACTTAAAGTGCACTTTCCAAAAATGTCAAAGTACATTTAAATTCACTATGAATATATAATAATCTTTTAATTGTATGTGTTGACTAACTAACCCTTATGTAAAGTGCTTGGTTTTAATTTTAACTTTAGTGTGTTATTCAAGATTACAAGTAAACATATTTTACAATTGGACTGAAATGCCTGTCAGTACAATCAGCAGTACACTATAATCTTTTTTTAATGACAATAAAAATAATAAAGATGAACTTACAATAATTCACTTGAGTATGCCAAAAGCACTCTTTTCTAATTGCATTTATTAGACATTTGAACTATTATACATTTCAAATAACATGCAATAAATTGTCTGAAAACATTTACACTAAAGTAAAAGTTTAAAGTAAAGTGTACTTCTTCTTTTTTTTTATTTATTTTTTTACCATGGGTGTCATTGGAATGGGTGAGTTTTGCTGAGTGTTTTCAGGCACCAAACCACGCTAAATAAACACACTCAAAACACCTGATATGGCTCCCAAAAACTGCATAGCAACACCATGACAACCGCCCACAATCACCCAGCTCTCAGATGAGTTTTGCACAAGGTGCACAACATTTTTTCCAGGGAAAATATAAAAAAAAGTTGTCTAATCTAAAGGTGCATTGGTGTGTTTCTGTCTGTTTGTGTGTAGTGTGTTTACTGCATAAGTGCATGCGCGTGTTTGGATCCTGTGACATGGTTTCTGGGGTGAATATAGAGCTGTAATTTTCTTCTATGCTGCGATAAGGGGTCAACCTGCCTGTGCCTCCGTGAAGAATCAGATATGCCTAAATTGCCTGAATATTAAAAGCGTCTTTTTGTGCAAGATAAAAAGGTGGGAATGGGAGAATGGAAGATTTTTTTTTTTCCTCTAGAATCATGTGCTGGCCCACAGTGAACTTCTTGGCCTATATATCTAAAGCCATTAATTCAGGAGAAATATGACACTGAAAGCATGAATGCAAGTCAGGTCCACATGGATTTTTGTAGTTAATGTTATTTTGCTTTTCTGTAGGATTTATAGATATTAAACGATTATATTTGATGGGGTTTTAACCCAAAAATGGGTTACAGGGCTGTTCCGCTGCTTCTGATGCATAATCGCACATGGCTAGTCAAGTGAAATAAATAGGTCTATCAATTTTTATCAAAATGTTTCCATATCATTCATTGTTTATATTAAAAGCTGTGTGTCCAATCAAACTCTAAGATATTCACTGTTTATCATAAAATGCATGAGGATGCAAACTCACCTGTCACTTAGTAATGTGCATTTACAATTTTTTAAATAATTTTGTATAAACATTAGCTGCATCATACTGATCGTTACAGATGTTTTTACAAATGCAACCTGTGGTCAGTTATTGGAATTGGGAATTTCTTAATTAACACCATGACAATTTATTTAATTCATGCAATGTTTTCTTTCAGACAGTGTTAGGTTAAATATTTCCACTGGCTTTCCCTTTTTCTGATGTCAAACTATTCCTCATAATTCCTTCATAATTTTTCTGTCGCCCAGTGATCATCTATTATGCAGAAAGAAACCGTGTCAGAGGAGGATTATGTTTTATCCCCAGGGATGAGTACTCTTTCTCAAGCAAAAATGTGTATTGGAATAAAAATCTGTTTAAAAATCAATGACAGCCTCATGCTATTAGAAGATGGATAGTAGGCAAGCATGATTCAAAATAATAAAGAGCAAGAGCTGTTATACCCCTAAATTATGGTTATTATTAAAAGTGAAATGAGGCAGTCCATCATAAATCGTCACTAACACAGAGACTAATGAGTGATCGGTTGGGCTGATGAGGAATCTGAGGTTTTGCACAGGCAACACATTTACCTGGATCTGAGAGAGTACATCTTTTTTATTATTGGCAAACGAACAATCTGTCACATTTACAAACACTCCTCACTGTCTTGAGATATAATAAGAATATAATTTCTAGATTAATCTGTCTTCTTTTTTTGTGATGTACTTTTGCAATTTTCTACAAATTTATACTTAAGTTTGCTTATAGATTGCTTATATCGAGATATAGATAGGGGTCATGAATTGCATTTATATATTTATATATATATATATTAATTGCATTTATATATTTTTTGCATTTATTTCTACATCAATACTGTCATAATTTAGAAATGAAAGGCCATTTTCTACCCTGATTTTAGCCTCTGATTTGAACGCTCTGTTTGAAGGGGCGTGTCTGCTGTGAGACTTCAATGATTGGCTAACATCTTGCATATGAAATGATAAGATAATAATATGTATTACATGTGGAACTCTCTCAAAAAATGTTACTATGTTTTTACTATCACAGCGGTCGAGATAAACAAATAGTGAAAAGTGTTGATGATCTCCTGCTTTCATCAGTGCAAACATGAAGTAAATAAGGTAATTATTGTGCAGTAAAGCGTCATTGATTATAACGGGAGTCCAGAATTCAGTCACTGATAAACTCTGTTTTATTGACAGCTCCAGCGATTATAAAGGGAGCGTTCTTTGATCGCTTTCTCTATATAATTTAATCACAATTTAAACAGATTATTTTCATGCTACTGATAGAAACAATGTGAAGTTGATCGCTTAGTCACTGGTTTGATTTACTGACATAGAGACAAAGAATGTATATGAATCACAGATCAGGCATTAGAATTAACAGGGTTACTTGCATGTTGTGGCATTACTGTCGGGTCCATACCTTACAGTAAAAGTCTATTTGCAAAGCCTGCGTCGAAATTGCGACTGATTTACCAAAGAATCCACACTGAAATGTACCAAATAAACAAATAATAATGCTTTACTTAGACATACACATAGTTGAAAATAAATTTGTAAATATGTAAATAAATATGTAAATTTTAGGGTTAGTGATGTCACTAACCCGGGAGGAATGTTGTGTAGTCCCTACCAGCCGTTTGTTGTAGTCCTTAAAAAGTGATTTCTGTAAAAGCAAATATCTCCCTTTGCTTTGAACTTTGAGCGTCGTAACTTTGCAGATGTTGTTTATGCTCAAACAGCAACATTACACACTAACTAAAGTTAGAAAAGTGAAATCATAATCAGTCATCCCTTTAATGTAATTTCTTCTGAAATGTCTGTCAAGTACAGTATTTAAATATATTTTTAATTACACAATTGGAATTGTGAAGTTGCAATATAGTACATTTAAAACATATTCCAAATATATTCCAAATAAATAGAACATGTAATGTCAAATAACACTACAGTCAAAATTATAATTAAGTACTTTAAGTTTGCATTAATATAGTCAACACATTAAAATAAGGGTATGTTTAAATGACAACGATATGCTTAAAACGGAGACGTTTTTCCTTTGAGTGTTTCATGTATACACAACACAATTGTCAAATCAATCCCCATTCACACGGATCCAGGAAAACAATTAAAAACACTGTATTCTGCTGCCAGGCCAGTAGATGGCGAAGAAACACTATAGATTGAACACGTAATACGCGTGTGCATGACGTCATCGTCTTCACAGATTAGTGTTTTTGTTGTTTACACAGAGACCGTTTTTTAAAAGTTTGCGTTTTTAGGCACCCAAAACGCCGTTGTTGTGTAAATGAACGGCCAAAACGCATAAAACGTTTTACGTTTTTAGTTGAAAACAGTGTCGTGTAAACGGCCCCTAGGTGTATTTCTTTAATGCACAACAAAAAGTTATTACACAATAATTAAAAATGTTTGAAAGTGTGTTAAGAAACATGAAAGCATTTTATTTGAAAATGTGCAGATTTAATGTAATTAAGCACACTTTTTTCTTTGTTTTACAAGGGTTCTTCTTTAATGGTTAAGATGGGAAAAGACCACATCTTCAAGCTGTGCTGCTTTTAGAGTGAAAACTGCATTGCAAACCTATAATAATAAAGGCATGAGCATGAAGCCTCCCATACGACAGATGAATTTACTCGCTCTGGAAATCTCTTTTTATTTATTTCTTATTGTGTAGACATGCTCACAGAGCTGATTTTTGAAGTAGAAACACAGTATGAGTTTACCCAGAAAAAAAAAAAAAGATGCAAGCCTCGGTTAACTCGACAGTAAAATAGCAGTATTTCTCATGGCTTCATTTTCATTCATATCCGAAGCAAAAAAAAAAAAAAAAAAAAAAAGCAATGAAAATGCAAGTAGTGATAGCAGACACAAACCCATTATGAGCCATGGAAGGATGATCATTTTTGGGGAACATAGCTACGGTTTTAAACAAGCTCGAAACCAAGAAATGTAATATCCTGCACCTGCTACTGACAGAGAGCAATGACTCTCCGTCATATTCTCTGTGAATATTTGCTTTTCCTAAGAGCTGAATTTCAAAGCATCCTCACTCACTCGCCTTTCAAGCCGCGCATCCGATCCTCAGGTGTTTTAAGACCAATGCAAAAGGGGAATTTTTACAAAAATCATACTTGGATTTCTTAACATTTTGAAGGATGTTTCTCCAGGTTTCAATACAATACAATACAATACAAAATGTATTAATAAAGCACATTTAAAAACAACCAAGGCTGACCAAAGTGCTGTACAGAACAGAAAAAAATAAATACAAATAAAACAACCAATAAAGAAACACAAAACAATAGATACACAATAATCATACCTAAATCAAGGAGTATTAAAAGTCGAAGAAAATCAAGAAGTCTTTAAAGAAGATTTGAAGGTGGAAACAGAGGGAGCTCATCTAGACTGCTCCGAAGGTTTGGGCCTGCAGTCTCGCCTCGTTTTTCTTCCGTTGGGTTAGTGTTGTCTCTCTGGAGCTCTAGCTGGAGTGGCACTCAGCTGTAGGTAATCTGGTCATGCCCCATTAGGCTTGTGTGGGACAGGTTTAGTGTAATCTGTCACGCCCCATGGGGTTTGGGAGGTCCTAGCTCAAGTGTAATTTGGGATTATGTCTGTAGCACTGATGTCTTGGGATTCAGGAAAGAATCAACATTTGTGTCACTTTCTGTCTCCATGACCTTAACCTATGGTGCTTCTGTGCTGTTGGGATTTATATGTTTTACAAGAAATATAAGGAGAAACGGGTCTTGCTACACAGGGAGGTTGTCACAGTATCTCAGTGTGGAGTTTGATATGAACACAACAGTTGGCGGTAAATCTTCCATTTCTTTTCTCAGTAGAGAAATAGATTTTTAAGGATAACACCTACCATGATTTCATAGCTTGTTGTTTTATTGATGAATTTCCAGTGAAGAACTACACTACCCATAACCTCAGAGCGACCGGCCAATCAGAGATGTCGCTGTTACCATGGAAATATAAGTGGTGCCACAAAAGCTCAGAAGTGACCGCCCATCATATGAAGTATTGGATATGATGTAGTCACGTGTAAATCAATCACATGATTTGATTTTTTTATCGTTCAAAATGCTTCATGGGAAGAGTGATTCATTTTCAAATGTAAAAATGTAAGTGCACAGTCTTTCTTTCTTTCTTTCTTTCTTTCTTTCTTTCTTTCTTTCTTTCTTTCTTTCTTTCTTTCTTTCTCTTCAAATCAAACGTTGTAATCTACGGAGCCCCTAAAGGGACATGGTGGTGGAAAAAATCTGGGATGGGAGGAAACATTATTTTTTAATGCTTTTGCGTCCTCTCGCAAAAATCCGTATTTTCTCTAAAAGTGGTGTTATGCTGTGGTGGTTTTACTAAAAATATTTTTCATATGCTTTAGAAAATGTTTTAGAATAATAAAATTTAAATATATAACTATGACACAATTAAAACTGTATTTAATGTTTAAAAGTTAAATGTAATAATAATGTTTTACATTTATATATAAACACATGGAAAAAAAATGTAAGTAAAAATTAATTACCGTTTTAAGTGGCAAGTAAAAATATATATTCATTATATATTATCATTATGTATACTTCATTAAACGGTAATACATTTTTACTTACAAAAATGTTTTTCACTTGTCTCATATGGTAACACAACATACAGTTAAGTAACACTGTGTTTACTGTAAGTTTACTGTGGATTTTTTGTTTTGATTCTGTTAAAATCGTTAACTTTTAAAAAATATATATGGTGCAAAGCATTTGTGTATCGCATTTATGAACTCTAATCAGTTTTTATTTGTGTTAACATATAATGTGGGCTATTTTCCCTATGCTGAAAAACTAGCTCATTAAAGCACTTTACATTTTTTTTGTGTGTGCGTGCGTGCGGGTGCGTGTGTGTGTGTGTGTGTGTGTGCGTGCGTGCGTGTGTGTGTGTGGCCCTGTTGCCCATTCTCAGCAATTCCATTATCAGATTGATGTTTTCACACAAGGTGGGTTTAGCTGGCCGCTAATCTTCACTCTTCCGGCGGGGCGAGTGAAAGCTCAGCAACTGATAACAAACATTCATGCCACATAGAATTAATTGGCTAATTATCATGGTGGATGCAAGAGCAGAAGAATCTAGACATCTCAAGTAAGCTTTGTCCCTTGGCATCCTTCTCATCAAGTCGAATCCTATTTATCAATTAGCAGTTTTAATGAGTGTCATGTTTCAAAATCAGTGTTTCAAAACTGAATTTGTGTACTTACACTACCATTTACTTACTAAATGTTTGGAATATTTCAAATTTCTTGATGTTTTGTCTCTTCTGCTCATAAAGGCTGCCTTTATTTGATCAAAAATCCAGTAAAAGAGTAATGCTGTGAAATAGTATTACAATCTAAATGAGCTGTTTTCTATGTGAATATAGTAAAATGTAATTTATTCCTGTCATCAAACCCGCCCTACATTTGTTCTTCCAGGGCCATTTCACATGGATCTGCATCGCAATAGTGAAGAAAAGACAATCACAACTTCCGTTTAATGAACGTTTTTTCAGTGTTGCGGTAAGTGAAGCTAAATCACGTCCTTGAGGTGAGTATGTGGAAACGAGTGATGTTTGTCCTGAATAAACAGAGGGAAAACAAAGGACACCACAACCCAAGTGTGCTAACTTTTTTTATTACTTCCTTGAAACTTGTGCATCAACTTAAGACAGGAAACTGTGTGCACTTCATTTTATTTTCACAATATGGTCAAAATTAGTTTGTATCTGAAAAAATCTTTAAATACATCGTATCCATTTGAAACCATTTACACACAACGTCTCGGCACTGAGTACTAGCAGTCTATTAGAAACCGGGGGCATTGAATATGAAGCACATTAGCAGTCCTCTTCTCTGTATATATGTATATATCACACGTCTGAATCAGTTTTGTCGTTTCTATTCATCTCAAGTAAAAATATCTTTCTTTAAATATGTTTCCTTTACATGATAAAAATAGGATCTGTCCAAAATGTGTGTGTCACATCAACACTACCAGGCATGCTGGACACTTCCCCATCCCGTGTGTGTGTGTGTGTGTGTGTCACGAGCGCTGGCGCAAACGTGTCCTCATGGAGGCCAGGTGAAATGATCCGTCACATGGGGCTCATCCGTGGGGAAGCGCATCGTCCCGTCACGACCACCCCCCCCCGCATCGAGAGAGAGATGCCAATGATTGATTCGTGTTGATAAAAATTATTACAAAATGTTGATATTCTTTAATTGTACAAAACACCTTATTATTATTATTTTTTATAGAAATCTTACACTTGCACAAGTTTACATGTGGATTCTGTTTCTGAAATCACAAAGTACAAACATGTGACATTAAACTGAAGTGTGATTATCGAAAAAAAAAATACAGACAAAATATTAATATCAGCTAAGTGTGTTTATAGTTGCTGTGACCATCATAGAGAGAGAGAGAGAAAAGAAACATTCGTAAACCAAACGATAAATGTTTTAATAAATATTTTGCAATTTGTTTAAGGAATTTATCCAAATTTTGGAGTGTTTTTCAAGTGAAGCTCATGAAATGTGATATTTTATTAGCAGGTGCTATATTACACCTCAAAAAACAAAAACAAAAAAACAATCAATACCAATAAGTATCATAGCATAAATGAAATTAATCCTATTTTAGGACCATTACTTTTATTTATTCTTTGTGATAGTATTGTCATAACAGTTAAAACATTTACCTCTTTTTTACTACAATGCAAAAAAAAAAAAAAAACTCACTACTATAATATATATGTAAAATATATATATTTTGTATTTGTTATCACTCATTTTACTGCCTTTAATGCTGACTGCATTATATATTCTGTAATGAGATTCACTAATCAGCATAATGTAAATTACAAAAAAGGGGGTTTGTGTTAAACAACAAAAGAAAAATCAATACGGTTTCACTTTGCAGATATAATTTAAGTCTTATTTTCTTATGCAATTTTGCTTCTCCAATAAAATGATCTTATTTTAAGAATGTTTACTGATTGTTATTTTAAGTGGGTTTTTACTGAACAAAACTGACCTTTTTATGCAAATCTGAACAGAAATTGCTTAATTGTGCAATACGCTTAATATGTTTACGCAATGGTCCTGAAAAAAAGGCCTTTTTAAAATAGATTCTATATTTTTTGTCTTTAGATTTTCGGTTGAAATGTGTTTTGGGCCTGGCGTGTTTTCGTGAGATTCATCATTAGTCGTCGTGACGTTCAGCAGGGGGCCTGAAAATGCCAACGAATGAAAGTGGTGTATTGCCTGTTGCTCTGTCCTGCTTCCATTGCTTGTGTGTGTGTGTGTGAGAGAAACCTGTTGAATGATTTCAGTGATATTGCTGTGGCGCTCAGCAAACAGTCCTGCGAACCGTTTCCGAGTAGCTCCTAAAAGTAGCACAGGTACCCTATGTATTAAAATCTTCTGTATTTATCAGGATGCGTCTCCTCGTTCTCTCTAAAGGACTCAACAGCCAAGAGCATCATCAAACCTAAAATAATACGAACATAATGAGCAGACAAACCTCCCTCATCGCACTCCTCTAGCTGTGTGTATTTCCTGCTAAAAGTTACCGCTCAGTCTTTGCTCTGGTGGTGATCTGGAGCCATGAGGGAACTCAAATTTTGCCCAGATTCAAGTTATTTCCACAGGAAATATGTTTCAGTTTCTGCTGTTGTTTGCAATAACTAATTGTTTGAAATGACATTTAAGATCCCTTCCCCGAATAGAAAACCGACGTCCTCCCCGCCCCAGATTTCTCCCCGTCTCCAGGCTCAGGAGAGAGCGAGCTGGTGTCCGTGTTAAGCCATGGTCTCTTTGCCCGGCAGTCTCCGGTCATTGAAGGTGTGCATGTTGATGACTTCGTCAGTTTTGACCATGACGGGAGGCTGAGGCTTGTGTTTGAGCCGGCGCTGGCACTTGAGGGAAACCCGCAGCTCGTCCACCATGGCACTGCAGAAGGATCTCTGCGCACACAGAAACACACAGATGACTGGATGTTCCTTCACGTCTAACACACATCGCGGAGAGGTGGAGGACAGCGGGGTCAGTGGGGGTCAGTGGGGGTCAGTGGGGGGGGGAGGTGTGGGGTGATGGATAGCAGGGGTGAGCGGGGGAAATGGAGACGGGATGGGATGATTGTGCTGGTGTCCGTGCGGATGCACAACATAACGAAAGCCATTTCTCCGTGGCAGATTTCTTCCTCCTGCCAGGATGCGGCATGATTTATTGATGCATATTATTTTCCTTCAGATTCAAATCCTGTATGGTCATATGGCCAATTAAACACACACACACACACACACCAAACAAGAAACAAATGGTGGTGTTTTCAGCTGTATAACGGTGAAGCAAGCAAACGTGTGATTGTCATCCTGCAATTCAGCTTAGTAAATTATTAACATTCACATTATTCAAAAGCCTCATCCTTTATAGAGCCTTATGACTTATTCAGATTTGTTTGGAAATTAATAAGAGCAACAATAAGTATAAAATAAACAGTAATGCACGAAAAAGTAAATGTGCAGTATGTGCGATGAATAATTTCATCTTGCTGCTCACTGGAAGTACTTTGTGCTTTTGTGAACGATCTGACTTCATTTACAGCGTTTGTGAGTGACATGAAGATATGAAATAATAAAGTGCTTTCGATCAGTGTCCTTACCCAATGATCTGCTTTCTTCATATCGACATCCTCCACAATAGCCAATAACAGAACATTAGCAACTAGCTTATTATTGCTGACACACACTTTGATGTTTAAAATTCAGATTCTGGGTTCAACATGAGTTATGCTCTGTGTACAGCATCATGTTGTTGATTTTACCACAAGAAATAATATTGACTCTTCCCTCATTTGCACTAATGGAAGTCTATGGGGCAATCGTATCCCACAGGAATAAATAGTTTAATTTATTCTCAGAAATGTTGAGATAAATCATATATATATATATATATATATATATATATATATATATATATATATATATATATATATATATATATATATATATATATATATATATATATATTTGATACTCCAATTAAAAATAAGTTAAAAGGCTATGAAAGAACAACCTTTAAACACTAAAATTTTACTTTGGATCCAACAACATCAGAAAGTTGTGAATAAGTAAATCACAAATTGGATATAGAACATCAAGATATCAAACAAAAAAAGAGGAAACATACATTACATATGTACATGCTTCCAGTGCGGACAGGGGGGATTTTGGTTACACTTTATTTCGAAGGTCCACTTTAGACATTCTACTAACTAACTAACTAACTAACTAACTAACTAACTAACTAACTAACTAACTAACTAACTAACTAACTAACTAACTAACTAACTAACTAACTAACTAACTAACTAACTCTCATTAGAGTATTAGTAGACTGGTGGTGGGTTAAGGTTAAGTGTGCCAGAATAAGTTGACATGTACTTGGACAGTTACTTATAGACAGTAGAATGTCTGTTGAGGTATTAAAACAAAGTGTTAACAGATATTAAGCAGTTCAAACTACAGTAAACTGAAAGCAGAAGTGGAGGAATATGAATGTAAAATGTGCAAAAAAAGGAAAACAAGAAGCAGAAACATTATAGTAATCTTTTTATTTAAACATTAATTTATTTGTGTCTTTGTTTATGTGTATGTGATCTATATTTGAGCATAAACTATCAAAATAAAGATGCAGTGAACAAATATTCATAAACTCCATAAATAAGCCATGGGCAATTCTACAAAATATTGAGTCGTTTTCATGCAATACTTGTCATATTTACTAAAACAATATACCATTCTGATGTTGAACCTGTGAACCTTTTATCCACAATGTAAATTATTTTATCCAGACGTAAATAAATCTGTTTTTGAGTTCCGGTGGTGGAGGGAAAAAAACACTAAAAAATCTACATCACATTATGTTAGAACCATTTATACATTTTTATCTAAAGCTATAAGATTGTTGGTCAGACTGTTGGCTCTTTCCTAATCTTACAAAATAGAGGCAATTATAAAATGCAAATTTCTGTGGGAATGTGTTGCTGAGGAGGAAGAGCCAATTCCATGTGATGTTTTTTTTCTTCTGCAGAATAGTTAGAAGGAAGAAAACGGAACAAAAGACAGCAGCTCAAGTCTTCTACAAAAATACTTTAATTGCCTCTATCATTTTCTCTTGCAAGATATGATACCTGATTTACATGCTCTCAAGCGTGTGTTTGCATTCTATAGCATTGCTATATTGAATTAAAACACTGACAAAATCAATCATCAATCTTGGGTTTTCACACACTCTGTTTGACACCATATGCCTCATAAATTCAAAATGTTAAGACACTTTACAATAAGGTTGTTTTAGTTAACGCTGGTTAATGCATTAACTAACAAACTAACAATGAGCAATAGCTTCATTTGTTATAGTATTTATGTTAACGTTAAATTATGGAAATGCAACTGTTCATTGGTCATGCTAGCTCAGGTCTATTAAATACTGTAATAATTTTTTTGGTTACACTTTATTTTAAGGTGTCATTGTTACAGTGCAATTATATATTTAAGTACTGAGTAATATTAATTAACTACATGTACTTACTATTGGGTTAGGGTAGGATTAGGGTTTGGTTGAGGGTTAGTTGCATGTAATTATGCATACTTTATTGTAATTACTATGGTAAGTACATGTAACATATGTAGCAAGGACACTGTAAAATAAAGTGTTACCTATTTTTTTTTGTTTATGACGCATGATGAAATATTGAAATGAACATCAACAAAGATGAACTAATGTAGTTAACTAACATTAACAAATGGAACCTTATTGTAAAGTGTACCATGTGTTGGGACCTTTGAACCCAGACTCGCAGCCAACCCAAGGACCCTCAGTATAAACAAACTACATTTTCTAACATGTAATAACTCTCATTAAGAACATTAACCAACATTATCTACACCAGTGTTTCTCAACCAGTGGGTCGCAAGACCGTTTTGAGAGTGTGTACTTAAAGAAACAACGACGACAACAAAAATGAAATTCTAAATGTTTTTCTGATGTGAGACTTTTATTTTGAAAGAGGTGCGT
The DNA here is from genome assembly GCA_022828995.1 of Vimba vimba. Lineage (NCBI taxonomy): Eukaryota > Metazoa > Chordata > Actinopteri > Cypriniformes > Leuciscidae > Vimba > Vimba vimba. The sequence continues at coordinate 3,892,430 of CM040830.1, forward strand.
GGAAGCTGTTGACTCTTCTGTCAGACGCAGTTTAAAAAACACTTTGCTCTGATTCAGTATCTGCGGTCAGATAAGATGTCAGGCTTTATGTCAGTGTCATTATTCAAATGTCATTTTTGTAACTTGTTACGGAATAAAAAAGCGCAAAAGAAATTACGAGCATGCAATTTGTCATGAAATGACCAAAAAGTGAATTAGGTAACTAGTACGTTGTGTGTTAGCTGGGAAGGATTTGCATGCAGTTCATTCTATTCATCAGGATCATATAAATGGTTCATGTTAGTATTGTGTATTTATTATGGTAACTGTAGTTTTTCAGTCAATATTTTTGGTGACTGGTGGCTCATACAGACAAAAACTAGCTATTTAAGAACCTTACCTTATACTGTTTATTTATCTGTGTTAGTGATTTTCTTACAATTTGTGTGTATGTTAAGTAAAGTAGGACTTGTTTGAGTGTCATTATTTTTGAGAAATAAAATGGTTACACTTTATTTTACAGTACATACACTTACGTGTACTATCAGCATACTTACCTAAGAAAGTAAGATTAAGGTTAGGTTTAGGGGTAGGTTCAGGGTTTGTACCTAGTTATTACACAGTTATTGTAATAACTACGATAAATACATAGTATGTACATGGGGAAAATTACTGTAAAATAAGTGCTACCAGTAAAATTCCTAAAAATTTGGGTCGCGGCTTAATGACCATGGGAAAATGTGGGTCCCATGGCCAAACCGGTTGAGAACCACTGATTTACACAACATATCACATATTCAAATTGTTAGACATTTCATGAACCATATGTCTTTTTCTTTCTGTATGTCTCCACAGACATCATTGGCCATTTGGCTTATCATGTCAATGTAATCATTAAACAAGGATCAGGCAGCAAAGTAACGCATTGCCAGAATAGTTGTGAATGTCAATACGATGGCTTACAGCAAACAAACAAAAAGCACTTATGAGATCGATACAATGAATCCGAGATGAGTATAAAACACACTTCTTCCACTGAAAGTGAATAAATGGAGCTGTGCTTTCTGGGACTGAAGCTATACTGAAGCTGGCAGGTTGATGCTGTCATTGTAGTGGAATAAAAACAGCTTAAGACAGTACTAGTTATCCATATTTAGGGTGCAAATTTTGAATGCTTCAAACAAAAAAAGACCTCTTTAAAAAATAACCCAACTTAGACCATCTCGGTGTCCACTGTGCAGTTTGCTCGGCATGTGCAATGAGAACACAGTGCGGCAGGTTCATTTAATTTTGGTATTTGCAAATTATGAATATTTTTGGCCATTACTGGCTTCCATACTAAAGTAATTCAACTACATGCAACTAAACCCATGTTTGGGTCAAATATGAACAAACCCAACCATTGGTTTAAAATTTTTAATTAAATTTTTAACCCAACGGTTGGGTCTGTACAAATTTGACTCAAACATGGGTTGAAACAACCCAGCATTTTAGTGTACTATTGAGTGTACTATTTCCAAACCAACCTCATTGGAACCTCATTGTGCCCTCATTGAGCCTGTTTACATTTCTGCAAAACTATATTACGTTGAGTCTTGCATGTTTCGTAACACTTTCAAAGTGATGGTAATAGCGTGTTCAGCTTAATTAGAAGCATATAAACGTGTATAAAAGTTATATTGCGTTGGTTGTACATATCACAGCAGTTCTGGTTTGAACTGTCTGGTGAGTGGCACTAAAAGGTCAATGCTCTATTTAGTTTGTTAATAATGAACCACCTACACTAAACCCCAAACACACCTGATTGTGTTTTTATCTCACATTTGCTTTTGCTGAAGCAATAGTGCAATTTTAGCTGCTTCTACAAGTCTTTGAGCTCTTTTATCATGACTCGTGCTTCACGTCAGAAGTGCACTGCTGTATCAGGTGAGCTACTGAGCAAGTTTACTACATCAGAAATATGGAGCTGATTATGGGATGGAAACTTCAAAATGTATTAGTTTACAAATCATGCACTATGGCACCTTTATCTGAGGTCAGAGACTAAAGCATTTTCAGTATTGTGCAAGGAACCGCACAAAAATAAGTCTTTATTAACCGATATTCTGCCCTGCAATCATTATTTGTGTGAAAAGGAATAAAATGTTGGTGTTTTACTGCCTGTAGAGTTCATCCAGCTGGAAACGGCTGTAATTTGTATGTATTGGTACCTGTACGTGTTTGGAGTTTTGCAAAAATGTAGGTAGAGGCACATTTTTCCAATGGGTAAATTGCTGGTGATTACAGAATAATGACTATTCTAACTAATTTATTGACTGCAAAACACTGTTGTAAAAATAAACATGGACAATTGAATGCTTTCTTTCAGTTACATGAAAAAAAATGAAGGCCTGGTGGAGAAAGTGGAGAAATTATGACACATATATTATAATTGATTAGGTGTCTTTAACTGCTGTGTACTAACATTTAAATGAATCATTTGATACAATGCACTTACTCCCGACATACAAGATTTTACATTGTACTTATATTTAAAAAAAAAAATACCTGCATGCAATTACAGCTGTAATAATTTCTATAATTACACTGTTGAGACTTCCCTTCTACCTTAATTTAGTACATAGTAGTTAAAGACACCGAATATAAAGTGGGGCCTAAAATTCTAATATAAAGTGGGACCTAAAATTCGAATAGGACAGTGCTAATGCAAAGGGAACTAGATACTTGTTTTCGTCCACTCAAGTGGCATTTGGTTATTTTACAGAAGACTCAATAGAGAAAAAGATCAGACCGCATGGATCACACAGTAACTACATCATCAAATGGAATTTCCTGTGAAGTGAATAATAATAGAAAATGACTAGAATTACATAAAATCATTACCAACCAATAACTAAATAAAGAAATATGTACTATCAAGCAAACTTGCACTACAGTCTAGTGAAGGAATAGGCAGCGTTGGTCCTGCAGTGCCGCTGTCCTGCAGAGTTTAGCTTTTTAAAAATACTCACCTGTCTTTAGCCTTAGTAATCCTGAAGACATTGATCAGCTGGTTCAGGTGTGTTTGATTAGAGTTGGAGCTAAACTCTGCAGGACGGCGGCTCTCTAGGACCGATGTTGCCTTTCCCTGTTCCAGTGAGTGAAATCAGAGCTCATGTGTAGAATTTAATTTGCCAATAAATTCTGTAAGAGTCAATATGTACTTAAACATCATATTTGTGATGGGAGAAGCACAAATAGTGAGAGAACTGGCGTTCATCCATTTCCAAGCAGTTTTTTTTTTTTTTTCTACCTCATTATGGACTGTACACTCCAAGCATTTACTGGTTCAGTAGATCAAGTATTCGAGTGAAGTGGAAAAGGGAAAGAACAACACATCTGTTGAGGTGAGATGACACAAGTAAAGCCCAAGCCCTTCTGTCTTCAGAGACTTACATCAAGAAGGACTGTTTGCTCTCCAGAAACAGGCTCTGTCTGTAAAATATTACCAGTGAAATATACCTCACGCTTTGCTCTCAATACCACAACATTAAAGCTCATTTTAGACAGGATTAATATCGTTTGCATTGATCTGTAACAGACCCTGTCATACTCAGAGGCATCAGTTGGACTCATCTGACTGGCTGTCTTATATCACCCACAATACCCTCGCTGATGAAACACAAAATTGCGAAACCCATTTCTCATGATTATATGTGATTTGTTATCTCTAAAGGGACGTGCATAATAACCCTAGACTCTTTAAGTATATCCAAACAGATTACAAATGTTCATTGCAGTCCAGAATTGTGAAAGAGTTGCTTTACCTTTTCCAGCTGAGCGTTTTGTTTGGACTTATAGAGAAACTCCCCAACCGCCACAAACACAGAGAGGACGAGTCCCGCAGCCAACACTATGAAAATGCCCCCGATGTTCTGGACGCCCAGCGCACTGGCCTCTTTGTTCTCCTCCTCGGGACAGCCGTTCCCTCGCCACCACTTCTCCTTCATCATGTGCAGCTTCCCTTCTTCCTGAAGCTGCAGGATTGCGATGGTGATCTTATCTCGGTACGGGGACCCTGAAAGGTCAGAAAGGGGAAACTGATTTAATAAACATGCTGAGAATTAGTTCTGCTCAGTATGGAAGCGTATTTCTGCCACATAATATAAAATAAAAAAGGTAATTGCAACTTTTTATCTCACAAATCTGACTTTTTTATCTCACAATTGTGTGATATAAAGTAAGAATTGTGTTATAATGTCAGAATTGCGTGATATAAAGTCAGAATTGTGAGATAGAAACTTGCAATTCTGAGGAATTATTATTTTTTTTTTTTTTTAAAGAATTGGACTTTATAAACTAATTGCTAGAAAAAAAAGTCAGAATTGTGAGTTTATGTCTCTCAATTCTGACTTTATAACACGCAATTGCGACTTTATAATCACACAAATATTCTCATGAAATTCTGAGAGAGTCAGAATTGTGAGATAAAAAGTTGCAATTATCTTTTAAAATGTTTTATTCTGTGGTGGAAACAAACTTCCATAGCTTAGTATTTGCTTATATCTGGTGGACAATTGCGTGAAATGTCATAAAATTGTTAAGAACGTGTAATTTTCTTGACATGTTGGGGCATATTTCATCTCATAACAGAAAGAAAGAAGGGTCACACTTTGTATTAGTTGGCCTGAACTACTACATACTAACATTAAATACCTACAAGACTATGGATTCACAATGTAACTACATGTAGTTCTGGAAAATTCCCACATTTACTGCTAATGTTTGGTTTAGGACTTAGGGTTAGGCTTAGGGTTAGGGTTTTAGGGTATAGAGCTTGGTTTTGGGGTAAGGCTCGAGTTAGGGTTAGGGGTAACTACAAATGTTAATTAAATGCACATACTGTACTTTAAATGTTATTACAGTGCATGTATGTATATAATAAGTATATTGCATAAAATAGTTAAGCAGTTATCACTTTCCTCGCCAGCATTTTATTTTCAAGTTGCCAGCCAGCGCCAACATTTTTGATCATATTCATAATACTCTCATGACCCCAGAATATTTTTTGTATGAATGTTAATGTCAATATATCAACAGAAAGAACAAAACTACTGCTTTAAAACAAGCATATTTTTTTATCTTTTTTTTATTATTATCTACACTTGAATGGGTAAGGTTTGAAAGAAAAAAAAAAATTTGTGTTTTTATCAAACACTTTAACTGGATCAGATTCAAACGACGATCAAAACATAGATGGAGTAGATCAACACCCCAAAAGCTTCACAGTCATTACCTCTTTGTGGGTTCGACATTTTATTGGTTAACGTTAGGCAGTTTTGACTTATGTGCTCTTGTATGTTTGATGATCACATTAGCTTACTTGTGCGTAAACAACTTCTATCTGCTCCTACTTGTTCATGCAGATCTTCTTCATTGTTTTTGGATCTGTACTCTTACAGAAGATGCGTAACAGCGCCCCTACCATATAACAGTGAAAACATGGATTGCTAGAAATACTCGTCAATGGCAGGGAAACTTTGTGTCATAAATGACGGAAAATCTTGTCAACGAAGGGGAAAAGGTTAAGGCTAATATAAAGTGTGACCAAAAGAAGAATTATTTTGCCCTGTATATAAGTCCCCCTGTAGTCAATAATTATATCCCTTAAAACTCATCTTTGATCACCAAAATTACACATTTAAATGTTTTTTTTCCCTTGGAAAAAAATTCTTCATGCCTCAAAATAGCTTGAATGTAACTCGACACCCTTGCCTCATTTAGTATACGCAGTTGAATATGCAAATGAGCCCCGCCTCCACTCCCTCACTCAGCTCAGAGATCCACTGGTTGACGATCACACGTTGATCTGATTAGTTACAAGGTAGTTTGTGATGTCAGAAACACCAGCGATTTCAAAGCGTGTTTTTGAGACTGTCTTTGGTTCACTGCAGTTTTAAGCAGAAAATACTGGTTTGTCTTAAAACAAACATAGTTTGTCTTAAAACTAGGGCTGTCAAAAGATTAATCACGATTAATCCATCCAAAATAAAAGTTTGTATTTACATAATATATGTGTGTGTACTGTGTATAATAATTTTGTATATATCAATACACACATGCTTGTATTTATATTTAAGAAAAATGTGTAATTTATATATAAAAAAATTATATTTATACATAATATAAATTAGATATAAATATATACAGTATATGTAAGCAAATATTTCTTAAATATATACATGCATGTGTGTGTATTTATATATACAAAATTATTATACACAGTACACACACATATATTATGTAAACACAAACTTTTATTTTGGATGGATTAATCGTGATTAATCTTTTGACAGCCCTGCTTAAAACATATTAAAAACACCACATTGACATATAAACAACATTAAAAGTTTGATTTTCACCACAGGGGGGACTTTAAATAAAACAAAGACTATTTTGCTGAGAACCAGATCAGTGAACTTTTTTTTATTCATTTCCAAAGAATCAGCTGTTCTTGTTCACAAAACGAACAATTTGTTGAAGAAACTCACTGGCTCAGTGATCCGGTAACAGCGTTTCTCTAGTTAAGCTCACTGGAGGGGAAGATTATAAGTGAATCACAAATGAAATTTCAGTCTGTTGGTGAAATGCATGGCTTCAGACGACCTTGAACACAGCATGCCAGCATGGCCTACCTCATTTTGGAGATGTAAAAAAAACTTGCATAAAGACTCAGTTTCAACAATGTTGTGCAACAAAGAAATATTATTAAAATTAACATTGTATTAAGTATACAGTACCTCATGCTGGAGTTTGTTGTATTGAGAAATACATACCAAGAATAAAAGCTGATGTAAACATGTTCCATTCATTGCGCTACTACAAGGCTCTGAGAAAAGCTGAGACATTGAAAAAGAAACATGAAGTTTGTCACTTCAGTGGTGCAAGATTATGTTTCTCGCAGTACAAAGATGAGAAATACAGACACTAATGCAGTACGAGCCATAAAAGCCTAATGCTGTTTGTTGAAACACTGCTCCCAGGGTGCCATTGATAACACACCAATAAAAGCCAATTACATTCCAGGGACTGGCATTTCCCACTTTTATCTATTTATTTTCTGTCTAATTAAAACTTGTTGCTATTCTTAATTTGATGTAATGTTTCCTTCTGGGCCTCCTTGCGGGCTTCATAACTCTCCCCGATTCCTATCAGCCGTTTCACCTCCCTCGAAAAAAAGGTAAACAGGTCGTGTTCCCTTCGTTCAGCACAGATCAAAAACGGCTGGAGAAGTTATTTCTCATTTAATTTGAAATATGAGATAGAACGAGAGCACTCACGAATCTCGCCGATCCTTTCATGTTGTAATGGTGGTACTGCTGCAGATAACTCTCTATAATAAGGACTGTAATATTGCCTGAATAATTGAGAACTCAGCTGTTCTTTTGTTCAAATGCACAACACAAGTGCATGAAGCACAAAGTGCTCTTTATTTGCTCAAATCAAACTCGCATTTCTTTCATGCTTACTGTTAGCACTTAGGGTTTTGTATAATAGCAGTGCAGAAATTTGGATGATTTTGGAGACTATCATTTTCACCTACTGTATATAACAACAAATGCATTGTATATCATTGGACAAGATCCAATTTTCTCCATATTTTTTTTTTTTTCCAACATATATCTTTTACATTTGTATTTGTATACTGTTGCATCAAATGCCTTAAAAAACTGTCCAAACATTAGAATAATTTTGATTAATTAATTGACTTTTTGTAGTTAATATATTAAAGTATACAGTTCCTTTTTAATAAAAAAATAAGACCTAATAATATAATAAAAAGCCTAAAACGGACATATCAAAATCCCTATTCTGCAACATCAAAGACAAGTAACACAATGAATCCTTGATGCACTGTACTGCAAGGTTCTTCAAATACATGCCTGCATGTAGCAAATGGACGAGGTAGAACAGAAGATAGCTTAAATAAATGAATCTGATACTGGTAGCTCCTCATGCACAAGTAAACTCCTGACAGATGTTTGATGACATGGCGTTGTGCATGACTCTTCTTAATGACGCCTCCAGGGACGGGGCCCGTCCACAGGCTGAAAGCTGACTGGGGGCCATTCTATTTCCACAATCCTCAAGGGGCAAGCGGCACAGCCCCGAAACATTGATATAAACTGCAAGTGCTACACACATTTAGCAAGACAATGAAGTCACAAGTGGACAAAAAAGGAGCTCACGGTAAAGTGTGCAAGTGTTCCGATGATAAAACACTTCTTGTCACTACTATCTCAGATTTATGGAGCCCCGCACATGACATGCAAGAAAAAAAATAATAATCATGTGCACGATTTACTATTTCATTCCCTCAATTTTCTAAATAGAGCGGACGATTTACTAATTTGTTCCCTCGATTTATAAATCGTGCGGATGATATAGCAAATCAAGGGAACAAAATAGTAAATAGTGCACACGATATAGCAAATCAAGGGAACGAAATAGTAAATTAGTCAATTTTGAGGGACTACTGCCTTTCTAAAACACCACTGACACACTGTTTTGAGGTCTTCATGTTTATTTTAAAGCCACAATGGTTCATACTGGGTTTGACTTCAACATTTCACTTGCTGTCTGCTTTCACCTGCCTCAGAACAGAATCAGATATTCAGTTGTGCCAAGCATTAACATATTCTCATTTAAACATCTAATTAACCAACACACCAAAACGCAGATGGTCTGAACACTGACCCTGTCTGTTCCAGCGCAGGAACGCTTGCCAGAAGGATTCAGGCATCTCTCACCATCACAGTTTCTACATTAATGCATCCTGCCGACTGTGTGCTGCTGAAGTTAGGGAGATATATGCTAAACGCACGCCTGTATGCAGCCTGCCTGTGTTAACTGATTCCAAAAGGGTAGGATTAGCAATGGAAATGGCCTGTGCTGAGCTGTCTGAACGGCACACAGGGGAGTGATGATGCTAAACATCCTTGTGCATGTGCCCTGCATTTGCTCTACACAATGCAATCCCATGACACACAACTGACAAGCAAAAAACACCCTCACTGGGTCGTCTGTTAGACAGCAAACCTGACAGATTTGAACCTGCTGAGTGACAAAGCATTAACGTCTGTGAGACGAGGCACTTGATAGCTGGCTTTCTCTGTCCATGTGGAAAAGCCTAGATAGCATCTTAAACCAGCACACAGACCCCCAGACCGTGAATGGATTAAGATATTCTGGACTGTTTAGTGCCTGACACACAAGCAATTTACGTTTACATGGTTTATAGCGCAATAGTGTCAGAACACCAGCATGAATATTCAGAATTCACCTGTTTGCAGGGAAAGCATGCAGCCTTGGATCTACCAGTTTTATTACTGAAAGGCTTAATAGAGAGGAAGAACAAGGGAACAATGAGAAAAAGAGGTGGAACAGGACTAGGAAATGAGCAAACTCATAAGCACCATGCCTCACAGTGATAGAGCTTTGGTTTCAACATCTGCCCCCTTATACAATAGCTTTAGTGTAAATTATTTGTTAGACTCAGTCTCTGATGGCATGGCCACAGTCTGTTCAAGTCAAGCGAGTCATATTCATTTGCATAGCACTTCTCGTCTTATAAACAATGCATCAGGCTGACCGTATCATACATACTGCACACGAAGAGATTGGCTGGCTTCTTTAAGACCTCCGGGAGTCAGGGTGAACCAGTCTACCCAGAAACGAAGTCTTGTGAAGGTTGTGTGGTGTTAAAGTTGGCATGAAATGAATATTCACCCTATTATTTTTCTAAAGGAGTGCCTTTTTACACCAAGTGCAAAGATCCATCTTGTTGGCAGAGGATATTTACACTAACTCTGCCCACCAATGTCTGATTGAGCCAGACAAAAATGTCCAAAAGAAACCTTATTTGTTAGCAGATTTTGCCAAACTCATTCTTCTCCCTTTTCCCATCAGCTTGGAAAGTCATATGTTTTAAATAAAAATTAAAGGGTTAGTTCACCCAAACATTTAAATTATCCCATAATTTACTCAAGCTATCCTAGGTATATCCCAGATAGCATGGTGACATTTATACAATGTTGAGTTTTGACCAAACCATCATTTTGGTTGAGATTGACATTTCAATGTTTAAAGTGTGTTGGATCAGCATTGAAATTTTAATGAAAGCCAACAGCGCACATGAGTGGAGGCAGTGACATTGAACTAACAGTGATTTGTAGTTGATGAGCACAAGATCATTCAGGCATGCATCTCTGCATAACACTGGTGGGTGTTTCTCAATCAGTGGGGCGTTTTCAAACCACAATGTGCATTTTCAACCGCTTAACCCGATTCACTCTAATCCACTGGGGTCTTGGTTTTGCGGTGGGTCTTCATGATTTTAGCAAGTATGTTGAAAAATGGTTGAAAAACATTTAGGCCCTATTTAAATGATCTAAGCGCATGGTCTAAAGCGCACGGCGCAAGTTCGTCCGAATCCACTTTTGCTAGTTTAACGACGGGGAAAAATGGTCGGTGCTCCAGTCGCATGGTCTAAAAGAGTTGTCCCTATTCTCATAATGAGTAATGGGTGTGTTTTGGGATTTACATGCGTTAAACCAATCAGAGTCTCATCTCCCATTCCCTTTAAATGCCAGTTGCGCTCGTGCCATAAGATGTAAGATAGGGCCCATATTGTAGTTTGAAATTGCCCACTGATTGGTAAACGCCCATTTTGGTTTTGCATTTGCACTTCTCAGTAGTCTAATGCTTCCTCATTAGAGAGAAAACATACAGTAGGTGCATCCTATACAGAAGTATTGTTTGTTGAAGCACCTGACATACTTACATGAGTTCTCTAGCACAGTTTGGTGCATCTACCTTATTTCTATCCTTATTTATCCTACCTTATATAATCATTCATATTCCTGAATCTGTATTAAATTTGAGAAATGTAACATATTTCCATTCAGTCTAGCTTGTTTCCACTGAAACACAATAACAAAAAACATCTTGTGTTTTTTAAGAAAGTGACTGACATGGCTATTTTTGTGATATTTAAAGAGATTAAGGTCTACATAAAGTGAATCTGCAGCTTCAAAGGTATAGTTCAGCCCAATGAAAATTATGTCATCATTTATTCACCCTCAAGTTGTTCCAAACTGGTATGAGTTTCTTTCTTCTGCTGCACACAAAAGAAGATCGAAGAATGAAGAATGTTGGTAATCAGAAAGTTGATGGTAGCCATTGACTTCCATGGGATTTATTTCCTACTTTGGAAATCAGTGGCCACCGTCAACTTTCTGGTTACCAACATTCTTTAAAATATCTTATTTTGTGTTCAACAGAAGAAATAAACTCTGGTTTGGAACAACTTGAGGGTGAATAAATGATTACATAATTTTCATTTCGGGCTGACCTATCCCTTTAAAGAAATTTTCATTGAAAAAAACCTAAGCTCTTTTATACTACAAGATAAACGTGTTACTTGAATGCTAGGTAGTTTGACAGAAAATGAACTGAGATATAGTTAATGGCTACAGATCAGAGGTGTTTGTTCCTCTTCATGAAGAGTTTAGCTCCAACACACCAGCCTGGAAGTTTTCAATGATCCTAATGACCTTGATTAGCTTGATTAGCTTGATTAGCTGCCTCAGGTGTGTTTAATTAGGGCTGGAGATAAAATCGGACACCCCTGCCATAGTGCTTTCTTTTGATATTGAAGCATTAATAGATTTTAGAAAAATAAATTAGATTAATTAGATATAAAAAGGTGCTATTTATATTTCAAAAGGTTTTCCCCAATTTTGAAATGGTCAGGAATTTGTTGACGCATCATTGAAGTGTAGTTGAAATATTAATGTTGTTTCAACATTAACTTGGTACATCAGATGTCATCAACATTGTTTGACATTACTTTTCAGTTGTATTTTCAGTGTTTCAACAAAATGTATTTAGAATCAACATCACTTTGTAACATTAAACCATATTACCAATGATTATTTTTGTTAATTTCAGTGTTGATTCAACAGCAGTGATGTACATTCAACATCACAGTGTAACGTTGATTCAACAATATTACCATTGATTATTTGTGTTCATTTCAATATTGATTCAGCATCGGTGATGTAGAATTTTTTGGTCAACATAGTTTCAACAGTAACTGAGGGTGCAAAAGTGATGTTGATAAAATATCACTTTGTAATCCTGAATCAATACTATTACCGTTGATTTTTGGTTGAAATCTCAACATTATTTCAACATTAACTGAGGGTGCAAGAGTGATACTAAAGAAACATCACTTAGTAATCTTAATTCAATGCAATTAGCGTTGATGCATCAACACTGAGTTAACATTGTTTCACTGATTACATGCTATCTGTGATATGACTTTCTTCTTCCAGCCAAACACAAAGTTATATTTAAAAATATCCTGGCTCTTCCCAGCTTTGTAATGGGAGTGAATGGTACCTGAGATTTTGAAGCCCAAAAAAGCATCCATCCATCATAAAACTAATCCAGACGGCTCCATGGGGTTAATAAAGGCCTTCTGAAGTGAAGCGATGGGTTTTTGTAAGAAAAATAAATATATTTATAACTTTATAAACTATAATCACTGGCTTCCGGTAACGGCCATATACGCGAGTCGAGTTTCGGCGGAAGATTGACCTCTGAACCGACGCGTGATGAGTGACCTCTGAGCACTGACGAACGCTGAAACGCAGAGGATAGAGCAAAACAAAACACCGGTCACGAATTAGAAGCCTAAAAGGAGAATTTATAAAGAGAAATGTCGAGGAGTTTGAGTTTGTTGGCGTCTGCTCTCACCTAAGCTTAAGCTACTCCTACATCCTACATCATTTTTGGATGAACTGTCCCTTTAAGCCGCACATAACCACAAAATTAACTTTAGTTGATCAGTTCACTTGCCACTTACACAGTTTATTTTTAAATGGACAGCTTTTTCACTGAAAAACGAACCAGACTTTATACCAATATTTAAAGAGTCCAATTATTCAGTAGAATGTGACCCTAGATATCCGATCCTGACTGAGGATCAATGGTCAGCTTCATGTTAAGAAATGTTGCTGTCCTTCTTTTAATCAGAATATTTCTCACTATATCGGTATTGACATTCCCTGCAATACTGGCTCAGTAATATTCTCCTTGGACATTTACTTCCTCCCGGTCTAATGACTTGATAATGGTTCATGTTGCTTTTATCAATCGTAATGCAGAGAACTACTCTGCTACTGTTACCAGACATATCTAAAAAAGACAACCGCACATGAAATGCGAAAGTTATAAAAGAGGGGAATATGATCAGTGAACATTTTAAATGCTGGTATTTGTCTTAGACAAATGGTTTATATCATCTATGCCATGGACTACTTTTAAGGTGCTTACATATTGATCTTTTTCCCATTTCTTAAGCTTGGCAGTAAAAACCTCTATCCAGATTTGTTGTATGGAACATTTCCAAGAAGCTTGAATATTCTGTCTAAGATCACTGTTTGTATTCAAGCAAGAGCTACAATAATACAGAGTCAGAACACGAGTGAGTACAAGATGACAAAATGTTCATTTTGGGTCAACACATCCACTTATTTATATTGTATTCTGCCTTTTTTATGTCTGGTTCTCAAAGCCTTGTGAGGGTAAAATGTGTTTTGAACTTTCCAAAATTTGTGCACAGCCTTTCCAAAACACATCTTTGTGTTGTAACTTTGCATGCACATTCATGACCCTAAATGAGAAATATTCACAAAATTTCATGAATGAACATTAGTGCTGTAGTACTCAATGAGGTCTCGGTATCGACCACATTTGTACTCGTATCCGACTAAGAGGACTCTTAGGGGCTGTTTACACAACACCGTTTTCAACTAAAAATGTAAAACAGTTTATGTGTTTTGGCCGTTCATTTGCACAACAACAGCGTTTTGGGTGCCTGAAAACGCAAATTTTTGAAAACGGGTTTCAAAGTGCAAGTTTTTGAAGATGTCTCCGTGTAAACAACACAAACGCCAATCTCTGAAGACGATGACGTCATGCACATGCGTATTACGTGTTCAGTCTATAGTGTTTCATCGCCATCTACTGGCCTGGCAGCAGAATACAGCGTTTTTAGTCGTTTTCGTGGATCCGTGTGAATGGCAATCGTTTTGACAATGGTGTCGTCTGTACGTGAAAAACTCTCAGTTTTAAGCACATTGTTGTCGTGTAAACGTACCCTAAATTGCCTGTGCATTGTCTTATTTATTTGTTAACATCAATAATGTGATTGGATGTAAAACTTTCTGCTTCAAATGCAATAAATAACTTATATCTGATTTGATTTATTTTGTTACTGTTGTGCTGGGTCTGAAATTAACATTAACACCGATTGTGTCAAACAAGTCAAAGTAAAAAAAATTATTACAAATGCCCACAAAATTCAAGATATAATTGCAAAAAAAGTACTCGTATGAGATGTTTATTTGTTTATTTTTTATTATATGATATAATTAAGCAATATCACAAGAGCCAGAGAGCTGTTTTCACGAATATGCGCACAATTGCAAACGTGATATTGGTTTTATACAAACGTTCAATAAACCAGAAGTTAACAACTGACTTACATTTTAGACACAAAGTTTTTGCTCCATTTTGGCCATGAAAATAATTCCAAAATAAATCCAAAGCAGAAGTGTTGTGGTTCCGGTGCAACACACATCAGTGATTTGTTTCGGTGATCAGTGATCGGTTGAATTTCGCCATGCCTTGGTCTCGGTTAAGGAGGTCTACTAATGACTACATGTAGGAGTGACTACATCACCAATTAACATATTTGACACATGAAACCACAGCAAACTGAACACAATACATCAGTTCTTACACAGCACATTGAATGAGTGAAATAAAGCTTGTGGTTTTCTTTCATTTGGCTGATTGACATGGTGCCTGTGGTAGAGGAGTCTGGCTTCAGAGGTGGCCAAAAGGCTTTTAATCCTCACATTAAGGTGCCTTTTCCATTCTTGGTTATTTTAGTCCTTTCAAAGCAATTCTGCATGAAATGGATCGTGCTGTTTTATATCCAATACGATCACATGCTGAGGCCATTTGTTGCGTATGTAGCTTTGAGGTCCAAGTTATTCTACAACCATGAACTTCAGCTTTCTCTCTCAAAAACGAATAAATACAAAAGATAAATATATATATTTTATATTTCTCTATATGGATGTGCACTACTCTAAAGGAATGTGAAGAAAATCATAGAAACCTTAATTCCCTTTTCTACAAACGCGTGATAAGGAAAGTGTAATTGTGTTGAGATGTCTTACAGCAGTATCATGTACAATTCTGGATGTTTTTGGACTCAAGTCTTACTGTGAGGACTGACACAGCCCGCAGCCGCATGTATAACCAGATTAAGACAATCTGCTACTGAGACCGATAATCTTATGCACAGGAGGGGAAACGCCTCACAGTTTCTCTTTTCATTTATTTATCTCATCCATTCGTCTATTTCATGCACGTTTGCCTCGGGGTCCGCGTTTCTCTGCACATTCACTGAGCCGATGAGAGACGCTAACCTCAACCGCTTCACCTTCACCGACAGAGCCAGACAGTCATTAATCAAAATGAAATGAAGATTTGAGTCGACGCTGCAGTCGGAGAGAAACACACTTTGAGGAGAATACACTTCTGCATGGCAGAGATGTGATGATAAACGACTGTGTCTCTCATTTCAATCAGGCTGTTCAGTGATTCATGTTTTTGTTGAGGTGTATGACTTTCTTTCTTTTTTTTTTTTTTGGAAGGTAATGCCGCTGAAAATAAATATTTTAGCAAGATAGAAATGGTTTTGAATTGATTATGCACATGTCTTCAGATCTGGGCAAATAGCTGTAACTGATTATTGATTAGGGCAGTGATGTTTGCAGCATCAATTCAATCATTGTTTGAGATGCTGATTGACAACAGTAGAGCCACTGTTGCATTAGAGCTGTGGTTCCCAAACTGGGACACGTACCCCTGGGCCACGATAGGGGGTACGCTGACAAAATGCTGAATTTGGCCATTCATTGAACCCTTTTCAATGAATTGGGAGAGTTGATAGGTGTCTTCAACATGAAGTGGTGCTGCACCGGCCGATTGGTGTATGACATCAAAGTACAGCGAGAGCGATTAGAGAGTAGACGACTCTGTGAACTCTGTATTGGAGAGTTTAGCTCCAACCCTGATAAAACTCGCCACATTGTACATTTCTAGTAACGCTGAAGACCTTGATCAGCTGGTTCAGGTGTGTGTGATTAGAAATGGAGCAAAACTCTGCAAGACAGTTGCAGTGCAAAGATGGCTTTTGTTGATACTGACTCCATTTGATTGAAATAATTGATTTACTTTATTACTTTATTTATTATATTACTATTTAGGTAGGGTAGGCAATTTCAGAGAGGCTAGCAATAGCAAGTTAGCTTGAAAGCATGAGATCCCACCATCCCTTCAGAGCGTCTCCAAAGCCAAGCCTCCTCCAAAACACATGAACGCACAAAGCCAGAGCAGATTCTACAAAGCGTCACGAGAGACAGCGTTTAATTACCTCATGTCTCAAAGGTCAAAGCACATAACATCATATTAATAATGCATGTAAAAAAGTTACAGAGCTCTTATCTGTACCACCTGACTGCTGCAGATTTATTTTGGCGTTGATAGTGTTGACATATAAACACATAAATCCGAGTCCGAGGGTGTAAACAGCTCAGAGTAGAATTTCAAGGGTTGCCATCTCGTAATTATGGTTATGACATAGCGTGAACGCAGCATGAGCTCGTTGTTTTGGTTCAGAGGGTGGAGCTCGAGCCGAGCCAATCCTCGGGTTTGAGACTCCTTCGAAGAGAGCAAGCCAAGTTTGTTTACCATTAACTATTTAGATTGGATGAGAAGGTGAACTCATGAAATTGTACTCATATTTATAAAAATACCTCCATAAAAGAATACCTCCGTAAAAGTACCATCATTACATCTAGAATTTAAACCCTCTTTACCCTTCCCTCACCGCTTAACTCACCATTAAACCAACCCATAGCATCAACCTTACCCGTCTCCCACCTCATTAACAGCAAAAGTGTTTTACAATACAACATCAACACAATGCGTACTTTGCACCTTTTTTAATGCAAGTATATAGTAGTTAAAGACACCTAATATGCAGTGTGACCATAAAAATCCTGATACAAAGTGAAGGATCCCACTTATTACATGACTACATACCAAATAATAAAAGAAGTGCTTTTGAATATTGACATCAATTAAAATTATTTTATGCATGCAGAGTGATACAAGCACCATGAAACAGCTTTAGACATGGAACAAGAATGCAGTGTTAGTTAAGTAAATGATAAATTATTAAAATAAAACTAATATTGCAAAGTGCCTTACCCATTGGGGTGCCAACCCCGTAGGCCTTGGAGTCTATGAGGCCTCCGATCTGTGTGAGGTTGCAGTTGCGCTGGGTGACAAATTCGATGGTGGTGGACTCCATGAGGAAGGCATAATCTGAGGTGAGCACGCGCTCGATTCCTTCCTCGATACTCTTCACCATGACCGAATGCCTTCGACTGCTCATGAACTCCCACATCTTATCATACGTGGAGATCTTTGTTTTCTGGGAGAGAAGTCAAAATCATTATCAGACTTTTAATTCATAAATGCTTTTTGACCAATAAAATATGCTTTCTCTCCATTTTTAACATTATATTTGCACATTTCAATAATAAACAGCATAGACAATTTGGAATAAACAGTAAACAATATTTGAGCTTGAAACAACAACAACGATAATGCAAACTCCAGTACCATATTATCTAATCCTAAATCTGATATAAGAAAGATCTGGTTTGGATAGACACTGACATAACACAATATCAAAACATTGACAACTTCTAAAATTAATTAATTAATTTATTTATTTGTACGTATATACTTTAGAAATCTAAAAGTTGTAACTGCAATTGTCATAAAATTTGCAAAAGTGGCATCACGTGTGACAGATCAATCCCATTTCAGGACTCAGATTAATCACTAAATGACACAAAGTCTTTTCAGAGAAATACCCACGCATGCTCTTCAGTCATTTTTAACAGAATTTATTTTATTTTTTTTATTTCAGAATTTTTAACTTTGTCGAAATGATGTGAAACGTAGGTTTTGGCACTTGCTATGTGAATACAGAAAAAGAAAATCATAGACATGATTCCAAAAGGTTAAATGGTCCTGAAAGAAAAAATAAATAAAAATAGTCACACTTGTACTCCTCGCGGTTAAAAATGACTGTATTGGAAAGTAATGGAAAATTAATTTCATCTAGTGGAAATGTTTGGTACTGCACCCAAAAAAAATCTTACTGAAAGCTAATTTTTTGAGATATCAAATTCAAATGTGGAACACAACTTGATTTTCTCACGGTTTTGAGTTAAAATTAAAAAATACATACTTCATATAAAAATGTAAAATAGTATTTTTGTCCATTTTTCATAATTTCATTCTGCCAAGTGTCTTCTTTAAAAAGGGACCAAACTTCAGTCTGTGCTCCAAAGCATTCAAAATGTATGACAGTTTAAGTTGGAAATTTCATTTTATTGCATTATCATCAATTATAAATGCAATAAAATCAACCAATCAATTTGATGAACCTCAAATGATTTGTAAATATTTGTCCTTAAAGTTGTGTACCTACAAATACAAATGAGATCACATTTTATTACCAATAAACCACCCACAGACAAGCTTTTCTCGCTCACACTTCTCTCTCGCTGGGAACACAAAGCATATGCAGGTGTTTTTCAAAATAATCTTTTTTAAGAATAATCATACACCTATTGCTTAAAATGTCACATTTTCGCCCCCTTTACATGATTACTACGGCACAAATTGTGGCAGAAGCACACAAATCTGTTTATGACTAATCCTGACTAATCTCCTAAACTGAAATGTATGCACGCAAAATTCAGCATTCAAAATAATACCATCTTATTCCAGTGGAACTACAAATAAACCCATAATCAACTTAGATATTAAGGTTAGTAGCATGAGAAATTGTTACCGATTGCATAGAATCTTCAAGCATTTTAAACTCAGGTCTTTTTGTGCTTCTGAGAACACATCTGGTGGCATTTGAAACCTAATTAAGTCACATACTCAAGGTCCTGCCTGCCATTATTGTGTGTAATGACTTTTTGTGGCCGGTCGATATTTTAGATCAACTGGGTGATTTGCCAAGTGCCTATCAGAATCTTCTGGAGTTACCCTTGACAAATCAGCCGATTGCACATGTAGACTACGACTGCTGATGAGGCAAAACCATAGGGGCTGAGATAGACTGAAGAAAGAAGGGAAATCTCAATTTATAAAAAAAAAAAGTAAGTAATAAACAATGCTTTAAGTGTGACGTGACAAAAGTCACTCAGTGTCAGTTCTCCAGTGATCATCTCTCATTTTTACTTCTTTCTTTATCACCGTGATCCTATCCGTGCATTTCGGTTGATTTGAGATTGTTTGGATTGATTAGCAGTGATTTGTCGAATACTTTGATCATGTTGAAGTGTTCACAGATTGCACTACTTTAATCTGCTCTTGGTTCTCAATCTGTTCTGAGGCTTTGATTAATTTCACGCACACTACAATCAGACCTGAAGCATTCTCTGCTGCGGATGTTATTCTTAGATGACAAGACAATGAAAATGAAACAAATGTATTTTCTGTTCTGACACAGAGACAGATAGTAGAAAAATTGGTCGATCCTGAAAAATAGACGTTATTGTGGGAGTGATGTCAATGTAAAATAAGGATATGTTCCAGATTGAAAATATTTAACCAGCTTTTGGACTGAAAAGGGACATCCATCAACTTTCACTCAGAAACATCCACAAAACACACAACATTATTGATGTCTAGGATGTATGAAAGTAAACAGATGCCAGCCTGTTGTTGTTGACTGACTTCTATTGTCTACAGAGTGCTGCAGGGATGATGTATGTTTTTTGAAGGCCCAAACCCTGAAATGATCTAAGACCCTGATATACTGGTGCACACTGGTGTGCGTCATCTTAAACACTGGAGTTCGAAGCAGCTTGCCAAAGTGAACTTCCAGGAAAGTTCACTCTGAACTGAACTACCATTGGTCCGTGGTGATGATGTAATAGGTGGGTGTGGCTCTGAGGCTCCGCCTTCTTTAACATTGACATTCTTTAACAACTTCTAATTGAAAGCGACACTGACACGTTTTGCCATGTTTAATACTGAAAAGATGCTTGTTTTAAAGCAATCTGTTATATGCTATATTGAAAAAATGTGACGGGATGTGTCTGGAGTGCAAACATATCCACGTCACTATGATCAGATGCTTTCTTATCTGCTGTTTTCTCAACATTGTGTCATTGAGGGGAAAGCGAGCAGCACATATTTACATATTCATCCAAATGTCGCTCTCGCCAGTGTGGGGAACGTCGGGAACAGTATATCACAGCAAAAGTATATCAAACTTCTTTTTACCCCAAAGCGAAGAACAAAAAAGAACTTTGCAGTGAGTATATCAGGGCCTTCAGCATTTCAGCAATTCCAGTTCCTTCATCCTTAAGTCAATGGGTTTATTTTAAATGCCTGAAATTAAGGGTCGGTGGTGAACACAAGCTCAAGTTATTTTCATGTTATATTCAATGACATAAAATTCATCAGTAATACCCCCATGTGATATTTTTCAAAGCTTTACTTGTCTTAAAAAGTGTCTAAATGTGACTACAGGGGTTTCCTCGTTAAACGTCATCAAGCTGAAGAGGAAAACTCTTCTACTCACTAGGCGCTTTTACAGCCTTGATGAGTTTATATAGTATATATATATATATATATATATATATATATATATATATATATATATATATATATATATATATATATATATATATATATATATATAACTCAAACTTTCAGGGAAAATGTTTTTAAATAAAGACTGAAAGAGTTGTTGAAGCTTAATGATGGTGTAATTAATTTAAAGCCTGCGTTTAGCTTTTGACGTCTGCCTATTGTATTTAGTCTTCAAAATAAAAGCTGTGTTATTTTGTGAAGATTATCACGATGAACAAAATGTGTAAGAATCATCCATTTTGTTTGGCACAGAGCTTATTTTCTGCAATGATCCAAAAGCAAATGAAAAAGTCCTATTGGTTTGTATTGTGGAGGGAATCTGTGACACTGACTTCCAGGTTGGCTTAGAAAAACACATCATGTCTGCAGCGCTCTATTAGCGGAGACATTGGTGGAGCTTAACGAATGATGGGTGCTTCAAATTCCCTGACAATTAAAAAAAGTATGCTGCACCCATGTTAGCTAACCAAGACTTCATCCACGACTTCAAATCACCACATACATATTAAAATGACCCAATCTAAAAGAACAGATAATAATCTTAATTGATGTCTAAATGTGTCTATATCTCTGCTCTAGAAAGCAGGCTTCAAGTATCCAGAGCTGAATGTTAAGCTGTATGAGCCTACATTACAGTCAAATGGTCCATTATTCCTTATTAAACTTTAATGTTGTGTAGAACACATTAAACTGCATTTAAACTCTACTCATCACATTGTGATCGTGAAGTACTACTACATAACGGTGTCACATTAAAACAAAAGACTAGGACGCTTCAGGGGCTTGCGTTTCAAACTGAAATTCAATTTAGTTCTCACCGGTTTTAAAACGTTGGAGTAGTGGCATAAAAAAATAGAGAATAGATATATTTCATATTCAATTTATATTAGGTTATTACATATTTATTAACGTGTTATTATCTTGTAATAATATAATCATGATTAATTGAATCCATCCTCCTTAAGGGTGAAAAAAAAAAAAAAAATCAACTGATCTCAGGCATATCTCAATGGAAATCTTTAATAATTAAATGTTAGAATTGATTTTCAGTTCTGACCAGTATTTAAAAATCCACAACAGAAACTGTTATTATTATTACATCATATTAGATACCTGCATTAAATAAAACAATGGTGATCAATATATTTCATTAATTGCAGTTTTTAATCGTTAATTTTGACAACCCCAATTGTTATATATGAAATATCTCTGTGGTGTAAACAGAACAGATAACAAGACTGTATCTTAAATATCCTCAGTAAACATGTGTGAGAGTTCTGTGTGGATTGCTGGTGCTTTCTCTGTGAGATATTCCACCGAGGCCCGTGAGCAACGAAGCAGATCAGTCCAAAACAAGCATCTCCGGGCCGGACCCATAGCTCAGCACTGATAATGATGCTGGAAACTGCAGCGGGCAGGTGGCTGTCCATTTCAACTCACATTCTCATTATACTGACACACGCAGGACGAGATAAATCTCTCGCACACACCAACATGTAAAGACATTTTAAAGATGCTGCTAACTATTGGTGTTACGAAAAGCAGACACATAGCCTGTCATGAGAGAGAAACAGAGAGATGTGTGTGCACAATGAAAGGCTTCTTAGAGCATCCACAGGGAAGGGCACGTGATTATGCGTGTGTGTGTGTGTGTGTGTGTGTGTGTCTCTATTGGATCTCTATTGTTAGACTTGTCAAAATGCCTTTGATTAGGCCTTACACACATACCTGCACCTCTTCGAAGTATTAAAGATGTGCCTTGTCTTTATACCTCATTCACGACATTTAAATAAATATAAATGTTTACTGATTGTTAGCACAACTTCTATCATCATATTGCAATGCATGTTTGAGCTGTGTTAGCTGAAAGTAACATATCTTAATATATATCAGTGCTATTGTATTGTCTCAAGATGCACATCAACAATGTTTTTATTTTTTATTTTTCTAAGGCACGTTAGAGCTACTTAAATGTCCTCATTGGAATAAGGTTTAATCCTGGCTTAATCTAAGCCCTGTCTGTGAAACCAGGCCATAACGTATTTTCTTTGTAATTAAATAATTGCTATTTTATTATAACAGATTATAATAGTAATTAGTAGTGGTATAACAGGAATTATTAATTACATATATCAGGGTTATTATAGTTAACTAAACCATATAAAAAAAAATAAAAATAAATAAATATTAACTGTAATTAAATAAAATACTTAAATAAAATTATTTTAGTTCAGCTAGCTGCCAAAGTAACATTTCTCACTTTTATTTAGTTCAACTTGATGTATTAAAATAACTAAAAAAAAAAACATAAAAAAATTATATGTATTTGTATTCATTTTTATTTCTCTCTCTCTCTCTCTCTCTCTCTCTCTCTCTCTCTCTCTCTCTCTCTCTCTCTCTCTCTCTCTGCACATGATATAATCAATTAATAGATCATTCATTTAAAAAAATATAAGTATTATATTTATAATATATATCTAATATATATTCAAGATGTATTTATATACATTCATTATTATTAATAATAATAATTTGAATATTAAACGTATTAAAAGTTTAATATTCTAAGTTTAATATGATTAAGTAATTACATTAAATATATAATTATTATTATAATAGAATGATACACCTTATTGTTATACTCTTATGCCAGACTTATCCATTTAATATATATATATATATATATATATATATATATATATATGTATATATATATATATATATATATATTAGTATATAACTAATATATTATTAGTTTTTGGCAATTCTATTCTTTCAAATGACATTCCCGCCACAGAATGAATGGTGATTGTGAATCACAGGGGTGTAGAGCATCATTGTTCCTCTCTACAGGAGGAGCTGCTCTCTTTAACTGCTGCTCCAGTCCAGATCATCAGGAGCTGTGAATCGCTTCCTGAGACTATCTCATCTCGACGGTCCAGGGGTCCGAGAACAGAAAAAACTCACTGAGGATTGATAAGACCAAGATTGCTCAGGAAATATGAGGGTTTTGAACCTGAGAAGTAGCCGCAGGTTCCACGAAAACTTTCTCAACAAATTAAAAAGATGATGATAGCAGCTGAGGTGGTCAGATGAGACCTGGACGAGCAAAGTGTTTCTCACAGACTCTTACAGAGACACAGATGTGACTGATGAACGAGTCGAGGAAGTGAGTGAGTGAAGGTGTGCTCCTCTGTGTGAAAGGTTGCCACAGATT
Source organism: Vimba vimba (assembly GCA_022828995.1). Classification (NCBI taxonomy): domain Eukaryota; kingdom Metazoa; phylum Chordata; class Actinopteri; order Cypriniformes; family Leuciscidae; genus Vimba; species Vimba vimba. The sequence goes on from CM040830.1 coordinate 3,916,506, forward strand.
GTTTTGATACTGAAGGATAAGAGAGAGAACGAGAGAGAGGTCGGGCTGCTTTCCCAGTGAGCCTGCTCCTCTTTTTGATCATAATATCTTTTGAAGCATAGAATGTGGCATACTAGATGTGACAGATAATAAGATGCCTCAGAGCAGTGAAGGACAAAGAAAGCAAACCTCCAGAGAAGAGGAGGACTATATCTGGACTATACGTCTTCTGTGTTCTCCACCTGCTTTCATGGGTTAAAAATATTCTATAATTTAATGTGTCAGCCTTAGGGCAGTATGTTCAGCACAGGGAACGCTTGGCTTCCAGATGGTGGCTGCCTAAAATGGGCATAATCTTCTGCTACTATGATATTGTAGCAGACCACAGAATCTGTCATGGCTGTGACATCAGGTTTTTTTAGAAACAGAACTGTACATTTATGTCATGTTTGTTACACACACACATATTGTGACGGAATGAGGAGCCGCCCCCCTTTACCGGTACCAACCCATCAGAGCGCTACCTTCCCTGCACGTGCCCCAGCACAACGAGGACACCAGATCCCCAATTTATTTTGGACACTTTATTCATCTTTTTTGGATATTTTTATGTTAATAAACGCCTCTCCAAGGTTTGACGCCACACCTATTTTAACGATCTAAGCGCATGATCTAAAGCGCAGGGCACAAGTTCACTCAGGGTGTGTCTGAATCCACTTTTGCTAGTTTAACAACGTTAAATGGTCTAAAAGGGTAATGATTAATGGGTGTGTTTTGGGCGTAACAAGAAAAAAACAAATCAGAGTCTCATCTCCTCTTAACCTTAAAAGCCAGTTGCGTTCACACCATGGCGGATTCGCTATTTTCATGGAGGAATTTGCAAGTGGGAAGACTGAATGCTTCTCTAGCGAGGAAACGGTCTCGCTTTAACCTCGCGCACAAGCAGATCTATCTATGGGACCAGGTTTTTGATGGTCAATGGCTCAGTCTATTTCAGTTGCCTCAAAATAGCAATGCTCCATCAATGCTCCTGAACACACCTCGGTGTCAGACCAGCAGCCCATGGGCGAACAGAGGGGCGCAAATACATTTGCTATTTAAATAACGTGGCGCAGGACGTGAAAATGAAAACTGCGTCGGGCTGAAACTTGAAAACCACTTGCTTCACGCCAGGTGTATGATAGGGCCCACGGTGTCTGTTGTTTGCTCCTCCCGCCACATACATTATATATATTGTTCATATATGAACAATAAAAAACTCAACACTGCATACCGTGACATAATAACAGAGAGATCTGCCACTGTATTAGGTACAATGCATTTAGGCAAGTACATGGTCAAGATGATCTGCGGAAGTTCAAATCGAGCATCAGAATGAGGAAGAAAGGTGACTTTGAACGTGTCATGGTTGTTGGTACCAGACGGGCTGGTCTGAGCATTTCAGAAACTGTTGATCTACTGGGATTTTCACGCACAACCATCTCCAGGGTTTACAGAGAATGGTCAGGAACAAAAGAAAATATCCAGTGAGCGGCAGTTCTTTTGGGCGAAAAACTCGAACATTTCTTGAACGTGTCGATGAGTTCACTATACTCAAATACACAGTCACCAGATCTCAGTCCAGTGGAGCAGCTTTGGGATGTGCTGGGATGAGAAATTCAGATCATGGAGGAGCAGCCGACAAATCTGCATAAGTGTGTGATGCTATCATGACAATATGGACACAAATCTCTGAGGAATATGTAGCACCTCTACAAGTTTCAGGCACCTTGTTGAATCAATAATTAAGGCAGTTCTGAAGGCCATACCTGGTCCTAGCAAGGTAAATTGCCAGTAAAAGAAGAATTCAAACACCCAGGTTCTAGCACAAGCTTGATTTCATTGTTATTGCGTGCAGTGTTGTCTGAATAGGCAAACTCTTTATAACCGACAGTTTCCTCAGGATGGAAGAGACTTGATGTGTACTGTAATTTAGTTAAAGTTAGTTACAGTAACTGGTGGGTGTGATTATAGCTAACCTCCTGTATAATCTGGTTTAATGACATACAGTTAAAGTGAACTCTGTCACCCCCTCACGTTTGTCACCAGGGTCTAAAATTAATGGGGGCTTGGGGCAAAAAATTCTACCAAAAATTACTACAATTTCAAGATAAGGGGACAAAAAACAACAACAACAAACAAAACAAAACAAAAAACCTGCACAATTAAACTAATTCTAAGACGACTGTCGTAATTAAAGTAAAATGTGAAATTTGCTCAACGCTGCAAAAAATCACGTGAAAAGTAAATGTAATGCCACAATCACCACTTTTCACGTGATTTTTTGCAGCGTTGAGCATTATGACCAATCACACACGTTTCTGTTGAGCTTATGAATGCAACGGCCAATCAGATTAGTCACCATTGAAAACACTGGCGTTTTGTTCAGTGCACATGCTCATTGACTGAATTCTGCACTCTCACGGATTCTCTCATCATAAACAACAACGTGCAGGTATGAAGTAAGAGATTCATTCCGCATTTTACACAGCTTCATTGACTTTTTCAAAAGTGTATAACTTACGGGAAACAGTAACGGGAAACATTCTCTGCTCACTTTATGTATATAATTAAATCGCAGCTTGAATAGCAGTTTTGTTTTTCATACTACTAAAATAACCAATCCAAAATCTTTTTTTAATTAACCAATTCATAAACGGTTTTTAGCTTGTTTTGTCTGTGTAACCAGAATATGACATGCCATTTCCGTACACACACAGTCTGGTTCACAACCGCAGAACAGTTCCTGTTTCGATAAAGCCCCTCCTTCTGAAATATGAAATGTGCTGTGATTGGTTAGCTGGCCCTGTGTGTTGTGATTGGCAGCACTTCGGGAAATGTCACACCCCTTCATAACATTGGAGTTTCACCTGCTCAGATGTAAAAAATTAAGCATTAAGCTTAAGAAACCTGGTAGTATTTTCGTATGACCGTGCTTCCCTCCCCTGAGACGAGAGATTTCTGTATTGTGTGTCTGGAAAAAAAAAACTCGGATGACGCAAAAATCTTCATTCAGCTTCATCATCGGAGGCTTATTTGTCCAGAGTCGAGAGACTCCAGCCAGTAGTAGGAGCTCGTTCCGCATGTCTTCAACCCGCCCATAGGGGGATCTCACGATAAAACACTGTCTGTTCAGTTTCGAGTCGACTAGTAGCCTAGTTGTATCATTTCTTCCGACACTGCCCTCTGTAACCGGTAGGCGTGGCTTGGGAGTGTCCTCGTAGGGCAGCGAAGCAAGTGCATTATGGGAGTTTTTGTCTTTCATCCACATGAGCCAAAAATACATTTTTTGGCTTTTCTCTGTCTAGAAGGCACCAACTTCTAAAACAATTTCACATTTCTACTACATAAATTACCCAATTTAAATACACATTCATCTTTCCAACGTTGAAATATCCCTTTAAGGATGGCGTCAATTTCAAACCAATTCAAGCCTGATTCACAGACTTCAGAATGTTAACAAACAAGAGGATCTTAGCTTATCAGTTTTGTATTTTGTTTACATCATAGCAACAACATAAAACTTATATTTGGAACTGTTAAAACACAACTACAAATAATAAGACATACTATAGTTGTGGTCCAAAAACACCAGATTGTCCCAACAAAGTGGCAACTTTGGAGCCCATTTCAGGAGAATTTTCTCTTTGCAACTTTGGAGCCTATTTTCTGCATACAGCCTGCATTGTGGTTCTGGAAGCTGTTCTCTGTAAAATGTGCAGCGCACAGATACATATAGGGTTATAATAATCAGGAACAGTGTTTAAAATAAATGTTAACCACTCTTTTAAGTTTGTCAGCCTTAGGACTGTCAAACAAATGAGTTTTGGAAACAGGGTTGTCTCTTTGACATAGCGACTGTCTTTTTCTTGCCCCTTTTTTTTTGTGCATATTTTGTGGGTGGGGATTATTTAAATGAGTAACATTGTGAATTCATAAAGCCTGGAAAAAATGCATTGTAGTCCAAAAAAGTTGTTCATTGTAGTTCTAGGAAAGTGGAATCCGGTAAATAAAAATATCTCCCTTTGGAGGGACTTTGAGCTTTGTAACCTTGCAAATCTTTTTTTATGCTCAAACAGCAACACACACTAACTAAAGTTGAAAATGCGAAAAAGCATAATAGGACCATTTAATGTATTCCATTACCATTCTAAATAATTGGTTAAATTTAAGTCTTTGACATAAAAAAAAAAAGAAAGAATAAACATTTAATAACCTAATTATTAAAATTGCCTTTACAAAGGTAAAAATGCCCATTGAAATCAATTCTATATTGCCCCTTACTGGAACCTTTACGTATTCTCTTATTGACCCAAAAAGGATGGCTTTTACAGGACGGGTGCAGTATATTGAGGAACATAGTGCATAAAAGAGTGATCAAAGGATTAAAATTGTGAGCTTCCATTAGCGCAGTCATCCAGCTCAAACTCCCCAGTGCCTCATCAGACACTCGCTCGCGGCCATTTCAATAAACCTCAACATATATTATTAAAAGCAGTTTTTTTAGCAATTAAACCCAAAGATACTAAAAACCACCAACAGCTTCGAGGTCTAGGGAATACAGCATTTGAAATTGTCGTTCTGACCAGAATCACACATAGGTGGCCTGCTATAAAAGCATAACCAGGCAATCTCATTCCACCCGGTTGTTAAGTCTAATGTCAGACGTCACCGTTACCAGACCCAAACGCTCTAATAGACCCCAAAAGCAAAAAATAAAGTGTGCTAATATGCACTCATTGTGTTCTGTAGTATTACAGAAAAATAATGATCCTAGCCTTTATCTTCATACCAAATCTCAGTTGGCCAGACAGTGATTAATCTTTTCTAAATCCTTAAAATATTGGTGTTCAGGACATTGTGAGCCTACAGTGTACAGCTTTTAAAATGTTCGCCTAAAAGAAAAATTCTCAAAAACAGCTATTTTCTCAATTGAAACGGAGTAGAGGCTTGGACCCAGGAAGAGTATTCATTTCATACATAATTTAATGGATAATAGAAGACACAATGGCGACAAATTAAACAAACAAACAAAAAAGAGTACAGCATAGTAGAAAGAATGATAATATTAATCTTGGATGTGGCATACATATATTATGCTGAAACTTTTTAACAAAAAACTGCATAACATTTTTTGCATATTACATTAAAACAAGAAGAAAAAAAGATTCTTATTCACTAATTATTGTGTGAATTACATGCACAGAAGAGCTATCACAAAACAAAACAAAATAATAATAATAATAATAATAATAATAATAATAATATGCATATGCGTATGCATTTGAATTTGTTCTTAACCTTAATCTAATGCTAATGAATTTGGACTATCATAAATGAGTGACCACATACTCGAGGTTAGTAATTTGCATAAAATACGTCCAAACAATCAGCATATAAGGGCTTTCCGCAAAACCTTTCGTTTGCAGCCTTTTGTCACTTTCAGAGATCGTATGATACTCTCACACGTGCAGCATGATCCTTGAGCACGTACAACATTTAATCTTAGCATAATTAGAAAGCAACCCCAAGCATGTGATTATTGTGTATGTGTGGTTTCAGTTGTTCCTACATTTTCCGGACGTTTAGAATAGAAACACGAATCACAATAAAAGAGCTCAAAGACTTGTGAAGCAGCTAAAATGGCACGGTTCCTTCAGCAAATGTGTTCTTATCTCACGTTTGCTTTTGTTAACACTATCAGGTACATTTATGGTTTAGATGGTACGTTATTTTCAGATACAATAGAGCATTAACCTTTAAGTGCCACTCACTGGACATTTTACTTACTAACTGCTGTGATATGTACAACAACCAACTTGCCAGATTCACATTCATCTGTTTCGGTTAAAACTGAACACTTTTAGACACACTCACTGGACATTTCATTTTGAAAGTGCAAGACGCCACATTATATAGTTTTGCAGAAATGCTGCTGCAGGGAAGTTTGTCCAGTGAGCCTGCATTTGATTTGTTCGTGAAAACGTTGGTACATAGATTTCACACGCAAATGTGTGTGTACAAACAATTGGTGAATGAGAACCAGTATTCTAGATTATATAGCAGTAGATTAGGGTTCTTGTAACGACAGCAAATCAATAGCAGCTATAGAAGCCAGCGGTGAAAGTACAGATGTAAAGAACCTAAAACTATTTCAGCCACGAGGGGTTTCGATGTTTGATATGGTTCTAAATTCCTTTAATTATAGAACATAAAAGGAACCTATTTAATTTAAAGTGTAGTGTTCTTGATACTATTGAGTTCTGTGACTGTCTCTCTGTAGCGCATTATACAGAATCAATAAAGGCAGTTTATCAAACCGTCAATCACTCGCACTGCCACTCAATCACTCAATACATCAGCACCTGCTAAAAGAGCATATGTGTTCAGCGCTCAGAACATCTGCTGTTCCTGTAGGACATCTGACTGGAATGGATTATAGGTGTTGTCAGGATCAGGATGCTTTAAAGGAGCTGCAATTTTTTCTCTCTCCAGTAATCTGCTCTAATCTTGCTATCTGCAATATTATTCCCATTTTTGTGTTTTATTTGTGTCAGAGTGAACGCAACACTTTTTACTTCCATAATATGTGACATATTTCTATGAAACTAAAACTGTGTATTCAACTAAAGGAAAATGTTGCCAATTCCTTCAGGAATTGATTGTATCATAAATAGAATCTGATTGTACAAAACATTTTTTTCTTTAGAATAAACTATACTGGTGAATTATTCACAACAAGATCAGAAATTCTGGCTAATTTGGGTACATTCATGAATATTGATTAATGTGCACTGTCCCTTTTTGAAATAAAATGAATTACAAATTAAAAATGAATAAGTATTAATGAAGCAAACTGGGTTAAAAAAAAAAAAAAAAAATACTAATGATGACATTTAAATGCTATTTCATTAGCATTTGAAATACAGAAAATTACCAGATGGTCAATATATCTCTGTATATTTACAAGAACATATTACAGAGGCGGATAGGACAGACAAAACGTGCTTTGTAACAGCTGGCTGAGTATTTCACTGAGCTGGTCACAAATGGGGACAATCTGTGATCTCAAAGCAAAAATATTGACTTAATAAGAATATTTTACTCTTACAGTGAACATGTTCACTCCCCTCTGGACTGAATAAAGAAATGCAAAGTAGATCTCCCACACAGAGGCACGGAACAGTGCAGTCATAAAATTATGATTTCAACCTTTGCACTTCCAGCAGTCTAAAGCAGTAAAAGCTTTGAAACACAACCTCAATTATTAGGTCAAGTATAAAAACTTAATTCTCAAACATTTAGCTTTTTATTACTATTTAATAAAAAGAAAATATTATCAGGTACAACGCAAAACAGATTCAAACTCACATAATCCATGTGACACCACTATTCAATGTGCCAGACCATCCGACTGGCACAGGTCTCTTCACCAGATGCACAAAACAATATTAAAAATACTAGCCTGTCATTGACCTTCCTGGTGACTCAATTAAAAGCTGTAATCAATTAAAAATGTAATTAAATCAAATCAAATTAGTGAAGGATAATGTAGAGTTAGCTGGTCATTATCACAAAAATAAACCCGGTGTACATCACAGGGCGATCCGGTTATGCGTCTTCCTTAAATGGTACATTCTAGTGTACCAGAAGCTCTCATCTAAACTACCGGTACTCTCCTCTGTCCTTATGGAGAGATATTGAAACTGAGGCCGCTGATTCATTAGCAATCTTGCACGCCAGGTCTCTCTCTCGTGCACAGGTTTATATATTTAGACATACAGAGCAAAGTACTGCAACATTATTACATTTCTCAATGAGACCAACATCAGCATTTCTCTGTTCCCACTCTCTGGATTTGAATGGCCTTGAACCTTTCATTTGGTGGAAATGCTCAGAACAGTTTGAGAATTGGGACTCATTATCTAATCCCTGAACCTGCATCCAAACCATTTTGGTGGAAAAACGCTATTGTTTGATGTTAATTATGTTACAAGTGATATGACAGCCTCAACTTACCTTAAAGAAGGTCATTGTAGAGCCATCCTCAACCACTCCATACTCAATCTTGGTCTGCTTGGCCAGGTCATCAGCCGAGTCAATTGGAGATTCCATTCTCTCCACGGTGAGGAAGGCGGCTAGGTTGGCCGTATAGGAGGAGATGATGATTAGGGTAAAAAACCACCAGATTCCTCCTACTATCCTGGTGGAAAGGGCTTTGGGCATGAGCTCAGATCCTAGTAGAGAGGAGCAGAGATAGTAGTCAGGGTAAAGCAGTGATTTCAATGTGAGGACCAGAACCAGATGCACAGGTCTAACCTAGTCCAGATAACTAGTTGCAGGGAAAGGCTTTGCCTTTTGACAATTGGGATGATATATCTATGCTAACTAAATACGCCAAAGTCAACCACAGTGAAGGTGGGAATTAATTTATGTGTTAGGAGAATTTATGTGGCCAAATTTAATTAGATTACAGACTCTCATTTTTGTATTAAAGCATAAAGGGCTCATCATTTGTCTTTGAATTGCCCTACACTCTTCAATCCATTTGGCTTGTGGGTAAAAGCCAAAATGAAGAGCCATTTTATGTTACAGCCCAAGTATTATTTTCTGTTATTCCTTAATCAAGTTGTCACCATGGTCATGCTTAGGAAATTAATTGATATGGGGGAAAGTAGGGCCAATAACTAGTTGTACTAGGAAGAAATGTCAGAGGACAATAGCGCAAGGAAATAACTGGCACCTTTTCTCAAGTTCTGCGATTCATTGTAAGCTTTGATCTGCCATGCTGAGTCCATGGCAAAACACAAAGGACTGACAGAAAGATTAGCCATTACATGAATTACAATTGAACTCCAAACTCAGGCCTCGGCAGACTGGTAATGCTATAGTGACCTGTCAATCAAGTCCAGAGTTTGGATATTTTAACTCTAGCTACCAGACAGCTGAACAACCATTGAAATAGGAAGGAAGAAAGCGAGAATCACCTTTCCCTTACATACACTAGCAGTTCATTTGTTAAATGTGATGTGTGTATTTTCTTCAATGCTGAAAGACGTTCTCTTATCCTATTCACAGAGACAACTATATCTGAACCATTCATCGACCATAGGCTGACTTTCTAAGTGCAAACACTGTGGTTCTTGAGCATCCCAACATGTGGCTCAAACAATTGCGTAAGTTTTGGACAGGAATACCCGTTTATCCAAACAAGTAGTTAGGAGCAGGTCGGAAAGAGAGTCTGAGAAACTAGAGGCACATATTTTACACACATCACCTTTAGCGGAAAAGATGCCTTAACCACTTTTAAAGAAACAAACATACAGTCGTGTCAAAACAGCATAAAATTACGCAACGAAAACCATCCCAATAAGAAATAAATGTTGTCATTTCAAAGTATCACCATGCTGGACCATTTGGTCAGGGTGACCTTATTTAACCTGGCTGGGGCTGACTGTCATGTACCCAAGGTAACGTCATGTCCAAGCACGTCATCCCACAGTTTTCTCGGGGCTGACAAGCCATGGGCAGGGGAGCCTCTCTACAATGTAGTGTTACTCACTCATAAAGAGACATGCATACAGTCATCATACACAAACCCTGCTCATTTTGCCCTCAGCCTAATGCCACATCTTCTCTTCCAAAACTCACAGAGGAACCTGAACAAAGGACAGTCCCAATGACATCCTAACATTATGTTGTTAATAGGTGAAGCTGTTGGCCAATAATTTGTTTTACAGAAAATAATTCACAATGATCCAAACACATTAGCTAACTTTTAATGTCCTCTGTTTACTGATGATTCCTTGCTAACAGTGCCAATCGCATGTGGGGTTCAGTAGTTTACCTACTCTTGGGGCTGGGAAGACGTACACTGAGGAACCCACACTTTTACTAATTCTCATATGGCTGAGCATCTCTTGTCCCTTTAGTTCAGAGGTCATCAACCCAGTTCTTCGAGACTCACTGTCCTGCAGAGATGAGCTCTAACCCTAATCAAACACACCTGCAGCCAATTAAGCTCTTCGGGATCGCTTGTTGTTGAAGCAGTTTGGAAATAAACTTTGCTGGACAGTGATCCTCCAGGAGCAGGGGTGAAGACTTCTGCTCTAGTTGGAGGCTGACTGTGCATGACCCTGTAACTCTTCGGTCTTCTTTATTATAAAAATTAACCAGACAAAATGCTCCACCAACTAGAGCAGCTATGCAACTATTCATAATATCTGCAATGTTTTTTAACTTCTAACATTCCGTGTCAAAACAGATATCCATGCTGTCTACATTGCAAACAGCTCTTTTTAATCTCTTTAACAATGTAGATTTCACAAATACTCACAAGGTTAATGTTACATAGCAATCCAATCCCAGCTGTAAATCATTCCATTTGATGGATGCAGTGCAGATTCAAACATTACCCATGCTACTTTGCAAACAAGGGCCTGGTGTCTCTCATTACTCAACCAAATCTTATTATGCTAGTCTGATGCAACACAAAGGCATGCAGGTTACATGTGTCATTGTCCTTCATTCATCATAGGCCTTTCTCAATCTCAAACATCTGCGTCCCACAGTTGAGAAGATGTGGCATGAGGATTTGGTAGGATTAGGGTTAGAAGTCAACAACACACATGGCAGTCTAAGACAGAGGACATGACCAAGAGTTAGTCTTTGTGTCATTCCGCCATTTTTTGCACATGAAATTGGACTTACCTTCTCAGAACCCTGATGAGCGAGAGAACAGTGGTTATGGAAAAGTTCTGCATGCAGCTAATGAACCCCTGATTGAACCCCCCCATTCCCAGTGGTTCCCAAACTAGGTTACGCGTATCCCAGGTGATACTTGAGATGACAGAAGGTGTATGCAAACAAAATGCTGAGTTCATTTAATTTTATCCCAACTTAAAATAACACTAATACAGAGGAAACTCTAATGTGAAAACAGGAAAAAGGTAGTGCCGTAAACTTTCAAATACATGTCAAAACTGACTACATTGACACAAGCAGTGTGCATATGATAGTTTGCCTGCAGCGTATGTTGCCTTAGCAAATCGAGCTACATTACTGCCGTTCAATGTACCTTTAAAAGTGGAGGTTCAGCACTTACTAGCGTGAAGAACAAATATAGACAGAGACTGTGCATAGAGATCAATTTAAGATTCAAACTCTCTTTAATGCAAAGTTCTTGATTTTAATACTAGCAGGAATGCCAATTTTCCCGAATATCCACACGATTGCAAATTGACTTTATAAAACAATTCAACCAACAAAAAGGTTAATTTTAGTGACGTAGCCTACATTTTAATAAAAAAAAATGGTCAAAATTGTTTGCTTTATTTGCAACGAAACAATAGTTCCAACAAAATCCACAGCAGAACTGCTGTGCGTCTCCAAGTAACACACAGCTGTCTTTCATTAGTGAACGAATCTGCGGCTTTGAACGAATCGGAAAAGTCGATTCAATGACCCATTCATAAATACAGCCACCTGATTCGTTACTGAATGAATGACTTGATAAATTACTCATTAAAACAGTGACTTGCTGCCACCTACAGGCGGTGTTAGTTTAAAAGTAACACTTTGTTTTTATCATAATTTAATAATAAAATTAATGGAATTTTAAGTATATGACAAAACATTATACACATTGAATAGGGTTAGAAAATGTTGTCTTTATAAAGGTGCCTTTAAAAAATGCACAATTTAAGGGGGGAAACATTGTCGCTTAATGGAAAAGGTGTGACTGCAGTCAAAGTGGAAGAGAAGGGGTATGCAGAAAGATGTTAAAGGGTTAGTTCACCCAAAAATGAAAATTCTGTCAGTAATTACTCACCCTCATGTTGTTCCAACCCCGTAAGACTTTTGTTCATCTTCAGAACACAAATTAAGATCTTTTTGATGAAATCTGAGAGCTGGCTCACTCCTTCATAGGTAATTGCATCTGCCGGCCTAGAAAAGTTAGTAAAGACATTTATGAAATCGCTTGATGAAATTAAGGTTGAGCCACTGTAGTCACTTGGACTATTTTAACAATGTCTTTACTAACTTTTCTGGGCCGGCAGATGCAATTACCTATGAAGGAGTGAGCCAGCTCTCAGATTTCATCAAAAAGATCTTAATTTGTGTTCCGAAGATGAACAAAAGTCTTACAGGGTTGGAACAACATGAGGGTGAGGAATTACTGACAGAATTTTCATTTTTGGGTGAATTAACCCTTTAAATGCCTCAGGGGGTACGACACTCTACAAAGTTTGGGAACCACTGCTCTACCCAACACCCACCAATAAACACTTTCAAGTCCCACACAGCCCCATTCATACCATTGGCCAGCAACCAATTTGCTTCTAGAACTACATGCACAGAGGCACCCATGCATCATAGTGGGCCTGACAACAGCAAGTTGGGACCCCCAGCAAAAGAGTGGGATGTGTGCTAAGAGGGGCAGGCAGAGGCGTCTACCTTGCTGCATGAGAGCTCCAACTCCGAACCAGAAACTATTTAGCAGGGTGAAATTGTTTTCCACCACGTCCGAGTCGGGGTTGCACGGGTGGGGGTTATACCATTCGTAGGGGCTAAACCTGTGATGAGCGACACAGAACACAGATACATTTTACTCCAAACGATGTGGTACATAGAAGAAAAATGAAGGAAAGGCAGGTCAACCTATAGAGACACAAGGAGAAAGAGACAGGTTAGCATAATCATCAGTCAATTAGATATCAATATTCAGGAAAAATACAAATTCTCTTGAGGAATCTATTACCATCTGTCTTATCAAATGGAAGAAATAAATAAGTTAAGCTTGTGATACAGTAGTTACATGTTGGTTAGAGCTGTTTATGTTTCCAATCACCCTTTTTTCAAAGGCAAGCATAATTATCAATGCATATGAGCAACCCATGTTAAAATTAAATGAATATCCCAGGTTACATCCAAATTAAGTTTTAAAAATAAACAAAAACTTACACATGTGAAAACAATCTAATTTACAATATTTATTTTGCTATGTGTTGGATTTCACTGTCAACGTGAGAGTTTAAGAATGTTTTTTTTTTTAAAGATATATTCAAGTAATTTGCAATACACAATGGCCCTCATTTATCAATCTTGCGTAGAAACGGGCGTATATATTGTCGTAAGATTATGCTTACACTCCTCTCACCGCCTGATTTATGAAGCTGTGCGTACCTTTGAAATTCTGGTGTACGCAATACCTGCCCTTGATAAATGCCGCGGCTGAAATCGATCGTCATTAGAATAACACGCCCCTATATATTCAAGTCTCCGCTTCCCCCACGCCCTCATTTTACGCCATGGACACACGGAAGACGGCAAATTAAAGAGAAACTTCTTTGAGAAAGAGAAAGCGAAACCAGGGAAGTGGAAAGAAACAAAATTGATTTCTAGATTTTTATTATTAATGACGCTTATTGTTATTTAGAAGAATAATGTCATTATTATTTGTATTATTATTATTATTATTTAAAAGAAGAAGAATGTCATTTTTATTATTTTGTCAGTCTGAATTATTTTTTTGGTCATTGAAAGCCTTTCATTACTAAACCCAGTCCGTGCACATCTGCCGGGCCTAACCCTGGCCTAACCATCGTTTCAAAGAATAGTACACCGGCGAGCGCGTCCTATAAACGCCTCGTCCGTTTGGGGAGGTGCGCGCGCAGTCTGCGGAGACTCGCGCTGCGGAGCCAGGCAAAAGTATAAACAAGGCTTGAAACGTCAGGTAAAGCGCACAGGCTCGCAACTTAAGGAATACATATGCCTACAATTCAAATGCTTTGGTAAAGTCACACAAATTAAAGATTGAAGTCCATGTTGCACAAAAATAAACACTGAAGTTTATAATTACTATGTTGCTGTTTTTTTACAGTGGGTCATAATATATTATATCTTTTAGTTTGTCAGTGCGTTTTGTGGTGTTAGGAATTGTTTTTTTGCGCATTCCCGCACTCAAAACGTGCGTACACCACCTCCTGAGCTGGCGTAGGATTTGAGCGTGCCGTACGCCAACGTCCATATTGATAAATCTCAAAGTCAACGTGGTTTTGGGTGTACGCCAGGTGTACGCTGGAAATTTGGTGTACGCACTTTTGATAAATGAGGGCCAATGTGTTTGTATTTTTTGTTTTTTTTATGCATTTTTTTATATGTTCTGCTTTACAATCCTGCACATTAGTAAAGATCATCGTACTGACAGCAGTTTACTTGTCTCTCACATACAAAAACAAATATTTCTCAAGCTGCATCAAAGCAGTGGCATTAAGTGCAAACTAAATAGTATAACAATTTCCTTACACTTTATGGTCTTCAAAGAATTCCAAAGCTGCTGAGACTGAGCCTATGGATTCAGTGTAATGTTTTACGTAATTTATACATGATATTATCTTATTGTTTTTTTCCTCAGTGTACATTGTTGTATGCATAGGTCTATGAATGTATGTATATTATTCACTTTACCTCATATCCCGGCATAGAAAATATTATCTGGGTTCATATAGTACACATATATTTAACCATAAAGATACAAGATAGCAGACCAGCTGAAAGTCAGTTTGTCAGTCAGAGGAATCTGAGATCTGGAAGACTGACATATTGTATGGGAGTGTATTTGGCCTTCGTTTAGCCTGACACACAGTTGGTACTGTTGTACACAGTACACATTTAGGATGTGTTCCATCTGTGAATAAGCCTTAACTAACAATATATCTGTGCATTTCTTTTTAGAAGTTTTTATTTTTATTTTTTTATTTTGGTAATTGACAGCCACATATGCTGTCAAAATAGCTTAAAGTGTAGTTAACCCTGAATATTCATTTAAAAATGATTAATTAATTTAGAGGCCCAATGCAGACGATCTGGTCTATTCCATCATCTCCACACCTCGATGCCTCGTTCTGAGCTATCTCTCTCCCACATTGAGACTTTCCATTTACTCCAGCTAAATATAAGTGACATTACATTAGTAAAGGTTGATTGGGTGACAATTAAGCATTGTGACCCAATTCAGTTTGTGCTGAAGTGATGGGATGAAAAAGCATCAAGGCTTTTCAAGAGTTGGGCAATTAGATAATAAGGAGATTATTTGTCTCAGGTGTTATTATTTTTTCATCAAAACTCTGAAATTTAAACAGAAATTACTGACTTTCAGACATTAAAAGTAAAGTACACAACATTTTCTGCATCTATGAGTCTATGAGCAAGATTCGTCAAGTGCTGGAGCAATCTGAAAATGATTACTGTGCTCTTTAAATAGCTCAACTTCTGCATCAAACTAATAACAAAAAACAGTCAACACAACATTCTCATATAAGTTAAAAATACAACTGTAAATGTTACATACCAGCACAAATACATTCAGATTCT
Source organism: Vimba vimba (assembly GCA_022828995.1). Taxonomy (NCBI): domain Eukaryota; kingdom Metazoa; phylum Chordata; class Actinopteri; order Cypriniformes; family Leuciscidae; genus Vimba; species Vimba vimba. Next base: position 3,931,899 of record CM040830.1, read on the forward strand.
TATGAGATGAGGTTAAGATGCAACCTTAGAAGGTCACTGCCTATGTAGGCTCTAGACTCACTAGAAAAGAGCCATAGAACAAAAATCTTTGAGCTTGAACCAGCTGATCTAGTCGTTCATTCGCTATTTGTGATGCAAGTCTGAGTACATACGAACTTTAATCTTGCAAAGACTTCTGCCCCAGACCTCTCATGCAACGGGTCTTTGTTCAAGTTCACACAATCATGTTGTGTAAAGCCAATTACTAACGGCAAATCTAACATGGATGTCTGTCATGGACTGGAGCGTGCCAGCGGAGGAGCGAGAGGCGATGAACAGCCTCTGTCTGCGTGAGACGTGGCTTAACCTGCTGCAACGGGAAGCGTCAGTCGCCCGTTAGCTGTCAGTTTCATCCAATTATACTGACCTTCTGTTATCTCCGGTCATCTGCGCCACAGAGGGAAAATTTGAGCAAGGTCAACATGAAGAGATAAACGAAGGCTGAGGAAACATTGATGCCCCAGGAAAGAACAATGGTGGGGGGGGTTTCAGAAAGTCATTGTGCGCAGGACCGATCACGCACTGATAACAGTAGTGTCAGATCTGGAAGACTGACACATTTAAGTAGGGTTGCTGTGCTGCAGCGTTTAGCATTGAGGTCATGTTGATTAGCTAACATGCAATTCAATAAGAATGCGACACAAGGATGCATTGCTAATCAATGCGCTACCATAGATTTCACAGACTGGCTGCTTGTTCAGCATAGTCTTACTGGGGTTTCAGTCTTAGGAGATGTCTATAACATCTAATAGCAGTGCCAAGCATGACCTCTTTTGAATTTCCACAACTAACACAATGCAGAAGATACTCGTGGATTTTTGAAATTTTACTAACAATATAAAAGTTATTCTTGCGCTGACTTACACTCTAAAAAATGCTGGGTTGTATTAACCAAAATGCCCTTGGGTTACATTTTTAACCCAATGTTTTTGTTTGTCCATATTTGACCCAAAATTGGGTTAAAACAACCCAGCATTATAGATTTTCAACTATGGTTGAAAATCATTAAAGATTTCACAGAAAAAAAAACACGTGAACCACGAGCTGAAGGTGGATGTTTTTACAATTATACTAAAAGGGCTTTTACTTGCTAAACAAGTATAAACTACCAATCAGACAACAGGAGGAATTGTAATAGATTGTGTAACAGATTTTTCAGCGGTTCTAATCACATGTACGTTTGTTGTTAACAAATCATTTTCAAGGGGTATGCTTAGAAAAAAATATATACATAAGATAATATATGTATTCTTATATTAAAATATATTTGTCTTATTTTATACAATTTTGCTTCTCAGGTAGATGCATCTTAAATATTTGTACTGTAAAACGAGAAAAATACATTTTCAGTGTCCTCTTTCCATCCTCTTCCCTCATAGACTCCGAGTAATTATCTAGTCAGCTCCACACAGCAGTCTGTTAAATCATCCTAAGTGCAGCCCATTTAGAAGCATATTCCACCTGGAAATGAGCGGGATCTGATAAGCACTTGCCCAGACTGGTGAAAGCATTACTCATCCTGTGAGGAGGACGTATCCCTTCCTTTCTTTTCGCATGCTTGGGGTTTCTCACTGCAGCAAGGACAATGATTCATTAGTGATGTTTACTAAGACAAGCATCACTTCAAATATTGCTCATACTTTCATTGAGGGATTTAAACAAACTCCTAATCCTCTGTTGAGTAACTTATCCTGCACCATTTGCTACAGACGTGAAATCATTCTGCTTGTTAAGGAGAGCTTCTGAAAGATTGGATTGCTAGATTTCCAAGATCCAAGACTGACACTGTAGAAAGGATTTCAGTCATCATTTAATCATTTATAAACAATATGTATGTATATAACACTCTCCAACTGTATGCCTCATTTATTCTAGTATATAATGTATATAATTCAATCAATAATAAAAAAAAAAAAAAAATGCTCTTGTTTCACTTAGCAGTTTACAGAAGTAATTTGTTGCAAACTTCAATCTATAAATAACATACAATAAACTCCTGTTTCAACTGTATGGATGGAATAGTAAGATAAACTTGCTTTTCATAAGAATATGACACTAAAAAAAAGATATTTCTTTGAAGCATTAGAATCAGACGCAGAATTTAAACAAATAAGTATTGCATTGGCAGCGTTTTATGGCAAAAGAATCAGCGTGATAAGTACAGTAAGTGTAACTCTTTTATAATTGAGACTTCCTCGGTTGCTTCATCACCTGCTTTCGCAGAAGACAGGAGAAACTTTGCAAGGGAATGAAAACAACAGGAACAAAAACAACTGCTGATATGCATTACAGATTCTGAGAAGAGGATAAATATTTGACTTTCATACTGTGCCCAGAAGGAAGGTTTCTAAATACTGCATGGTAAGAATAAGCCTTAGGAAACCCTCCACCAGTCCCCATTATGTCACCCTGTGATCTCTTTCTCTCTCGCTCTGTCTTTCTCTCTCACACACGCATGTTTGCTGCATATACCAGCTTTAAAGTGCACACACAAAAGCAGTCGCACATGCACACATAAAGAAATGTGTACAAAGAGACGAACACATAAACACAGTAATACGATCTTGTGTTAGGTCTTCTCTGCTGTTAAAACATGCCGTTGATGTGTGTGCTTGTTATGTGTGCTCTAGTTGAGGAATGGAAAGGTGAACACTTACCCAGCATTAACATTAGTGCAGTTATAAGGTGAAAGGTGCATATTCTGAACCAACTTAGATGGCAGTTGTAGCTTGTTATAAACTTATGTGATCATATTGCCAGTAACATTTATAAAGCACAAGTGCATTAACCATAACACTCTTGGGTTAGACCAGCTGAAAGCAGTAACCCAAGAGTTTTAGGGTTAAAATAAGGCATTTTCTGTGGATTTCTCCCCACCATGCTTCAGATGAGGACCAATGGAAAGACCCAATGCAAATGAAAATGGTTTTGTATGATTAATGATTAAAAAAATGATCTCAGCAAATTATTATAAGAGTTCACTACAGTATATGACATTTAAAGGACAATTCTGGGTCTGATATGAATAAATAATAAGCTGTTGATTACACTAGATAATTTCGACTCATACATCAGTTTCAAAAAGTACATACAAAAAGTCATTTCAAATAGAAGCACTAAAAGTATAATGGAAGAAGAGGCCAGTTACGTTCTGTAATTATGGGATGGATGGGTTGGATGGTTGCCTGGCAACTTGTAGTTTAATTTTGCTATTCAAATCGTCAGCCTTTGAGATAGAGACTTACACATTTACATGTGAGTTCCACTCCTGACAAGGAACAGATTTCACTCAGGAACCCATAATTTTTTTTTTCTTTTTAATTGATTTATTTATTTATTTTTGCAGTATTTGACATTTATGTAAAGCCTTATGTAAAATCTTCTGATGGAAGGGTCATGCAATGAATCAGTTTTTTTTTATACATGTCACAGTTGCGTATAGTTTTTCTAAGTTTGCAAAATGTTTATGGATGTGTTGTACTTTCATGGATTTGAAAATTAAAATGTAAGTTGTTTTAAAGTTGTTTTCACATCTGTTTTCTAAATGTATGTTATAGATCTTATTGTGAACAATTAATCTGTGCACATGTTTCATTTGTACAGTTTTGTTTTTGACCTCATAATGTGCAATAAAAATGTCAAAACTGGACGGCACCCTACATTTGTACAGCCTTCATACAGCGAGATATGTTTGCAGTTTTTGACTCATGGATGCAGTGAAGTTGGCATGCTATACTGTATCTGCCAATCTGAGCAATGAGGAAAAATATGAACTGACAGTTGTCAATTCTGAGCTGTGAAATATAAGCCCTATCAGGTATAAAATAACTTATTATAAAGTTATGAACAGATACATAAAAAACCTTTCCAGCAGCTTCCTATAGCCAGTGGATTCTGCAAACTGCTGCTTGAGGCTATACTTTAGTTTGTTTTTACAAACTGAATACGAATCGAAATTATTTTCTAATTGATATCTTAACTTGCACTAAATCCAGAATATCCAATTAAGGGACCATTAGCCAGTACTCTCTACTTATTATAAACAATTAAGTGTAATTTATTTATCATACATTATACATGGCTACTTAATTTTGTTTTAGCAAATTTAAGCAATGAAGGTTTAGGAATAAGTATATGTAGAGCAATATCTGCTGCTAACTATACAAACACATTTTTTGTAGCATTAGATATCATAACATTGCCAAAGGAAATGTGAAGCAGGATGTGGAAAAACCCAGTCAGAAAAGAAAAAGATACAAACTAGACAGTAGAGACAGCGAGGGATGGGGAGGGAGGGTTGCGTTTCACACCAGAAAATGCCTCAATCTCACTCACACACACACTTGAACACTCCCAGCATACCTGCTTTCTGTCGTTCACACACATACTGTCTTTAAACTGTGATTTATCATCTTTGCTTTTGTGGTTTGTGCTATCGTGCATTATCAGAGTAGAGGCACATACTGTAACTCCTCCGCGTCAAGACAGGAAGACCAAAGCAACCCTTAAAGTTCCTCTCTCACGTGTGTTTCCTATGTGTCCGTGCTTCTTTCTCTCTCTTTCTCTCGCTCAAATGAAAGCCTTAACTCTTTGTTATCTCCTATTCACACCTGCAAGAATTTCATAATTCTACAATTTTCCAGGAAACGGCTGAGCTGAATCTCATGACGGTTCATCATGTAAATATTGTGAGTGGCATTCAGAATTCTCAAAGAGATAGTTAACCTATTCCTTAAGTCAACATTTACTCAATGCTCATGTCGTTTCAAGTCTGTCAAACTTCCATGGATGATGCAAAGTGAATTTCTGAAGAATAACCAGAGCAGGATTTTGAAAAGGAATGAAGGGATGGGGCTATTGGAACGCATTCGACCACATGAGCGTCTACACTACGAGAGCAATCCGAATGTGTTTTCGACTACCTCTGGAAGTTGTCCAAAGTGGACAAGTTCAAAACGTTTTAGACTCTGTTTACACCTGCATTTACCGCCATTCAATTGTGATCCGATCGACCAAAACGCATCTTAACACCAAGTGTAAACAGGGCCTTTGAATCATCACAGGCCTATTTGCCTTGAACTTTGATAACATAGAAAAGAGGTGAAAAATTCACCTTTAGCATTCCACGGAAAGAAAGTCATACAGATTTGGAATGATATGAGGGTGAGTAAATGTCAGAAACTTTATTTTTGGGTGAACTATTCCTTCAAGGCCACTAATGTTAAATTTAAACATCTAAAATCTAAAATGTCAATGAGATGAGGTTATGATGTGGGGTTATGTCTATATATATGTGGCTGGTATGTTACCTGGCTATGACAAACAGCACACAACTGACACCCAAGTAAGCGAGCAGAATATACATCCAGATGTCGGGGGAGAGGGGGTTGAGAAAGGAGAACACCCCGGGGTTGGTGCCGTTGGGCTTGCGGTACAGTATACTTATCCCCAGCGTCAGGAAGGGTTTGGAAAAGTCGATGACCTTCTCCCGCGCGTACGTGATGGCCAGCGGCGCCACTGCAAGATCAGCTTTCTGCCAACAAATAACGCACAGGGAAAAGAGCGATAGGCTGTAAATCAGGGAAAGCAGAAGCATTTAGAGGAAATCAAATTAAGAAAACAGGGCTTTTACACATCACACACTCTGCCCCACAGCGTTTAAGAGGAAATTTAAAGCCCTCTCGTGGACTCGCGCTCTCTCTCTTGATTTACTTGCTACTGTTTCAGCACTTACTAAAGCCTTTCATGATTTACGGGGTCTAAGGGACCGGAGGGGCGCTGAACCGAATCCACTCGCTCAGCTACCCAACTAGACTAAAAAATGAAAACAGCACTTATGAAAGAGGGAAAATCAAGGGGGTTAAAGGTTTTACGCAGGTCTGCCGACGTTGGCTCACTGTCAGAAGCGGAAATATCCTGTGTCTCTCAGACTGTAACTTTTAGTCCACATACAAACATGTTATAACAAATAAACTGTCCAAGGTGTTCGACATGCTGCAGTCATTGGTCATTTTTGTTACTGTGAATGTAAATCAGTTCACAAAAATTGACCAGTTTTTAAAAATTCGTGAAGCCGCCAGAATTCTGCTCGTTTCATTAATGAGGCCCAATGTTTGGAAAATGTCATCACCATCCAATTCAATCTCATGAGAAAACATAACTTTTTAACATTTTAACAATTGGTGGTGTGTTAGTACGATGAAATGTCAGGGGGGGAGTAAGCTTTAAAAAAAAAAAAAAAAAAATTTTTACAAATTCATACAAATTCGCCACAAATTCATCAAAATGTAAAATTGTTATAGTTACACATTATATTGATAGTCCATTTCAGACATTCTACTAACAATAAGTAACTTTGCAACTACATGTAGAGTATTAGTAGACTGGTAGGGTTCGGGTTAGTAGAATAAGTAGTGGCAAAGTTACTTATAGGCAGTAGAATGTCCGTCAAGGAGCATCAAAATAAAGTGTTATCAGATATTGAGCAGAAAGTCTACTAATACTCTAATGAGAGTTAGTTGACATGTAGTTGCAAAGTTACTTATCGTTAGTAAAAGTGGACCATCAAAATAAAGTGTACCTATAGTTATTTAGATTATGTTGGACAGTCAATCTATTTTCTTATCACACCTCAGTCTAGGGGGTTTTAGTTAAAAGTTACGCAGATCACTTCTTGGAAGAAATAACTAAAGTAAGAAGTTCCATAAAAAAGTTTTTATTTTTATTTTTACATTTGATTAATAATACAATTGAAAACCCATAATTAATCATTGAGGATTAAACTGTGTATACACATCAATGAAGCAACAAGACACACCCCAAACTAGATCACTCCCATTGTAAGCGACAGAACCGTCTATACTTAAAGAGATGTGGCGTCTATATAGTCATTACATGCAAATTATACTGCGGGACAAATTGAGACACTGTAAACTGGAAATCTGCACGACAAGCATTTTAAGGCATAACAGGCACACTTCCAATGCAAATAATGTTGCAAACGGTACTAGGCACTATAATTATGCTGATCATTTTAGCCTAAAAGTGCGGCGTATGGAAAGCGTTCCAGATCGGTTACTTATGAGGTTTATTTCCATTAGATGCTTCATCAGAAAGGCAATGATGACGCTCTAGGCAAACCGCCTAGTTTACTACAATCCTGCCTACACGAACGCTACTCAACATGTCCTCGGTTTGTTGGTGTGGCCTGTGATATGTTGTCATCACTGTGACAACCACAGCTGCAATAATCAAAACCATGTCTTCTTAGCATATCAGTATGGAGTAAGACTGTACGAGGTGAGGGTTGAGATTTGTCAATTGGTAGAGATGCTGTCGTACTGTTTATATTCACAGCACAATTTAAAAAATCCAGCTCTATACAGTCTGTTCTGCTTCCATTGCAGGCAACTTAATTGTTTATAATGGGAGAGATTCAGATGTGATGCTTCACTCATGTCCATTGTAAACATGCCATAACATCTTGATTAGGGTTGTCAAAGCAACAATGTAGCTTTTCAGAGGTGTATTCATATGCACTACCATTCAAAAGTTGGGGGTTGGTGAGATTTTTAAAAAATGTGTTTTAACTAAATCTCTAAATCTCTTAATCTCTTAACATTAATATTGTGAAATATTATTACAAGTTTAAATAACTGTTTTCAAAATGTAATTTATTTCTGTGATGGCAAAGCTGAATTTTGAGTCTTCAGTGTCACGTGACCTTTCAGAAATCATTCTAATATGCTGATTTGCTGCTCAAGAAACATTTATGATTGTTATCAGTGTTGGAAACAGTTGTGCTGATTCAGATTTTTGTGGAAATGGTGATACATCAGGATTCTTTGATGAAAAGAACGTTCAAAAGAACAGCATTTGTTTGAAACAGAAGTCTTTGTAACATTACAAATCACTTTATTGTCACTTTTTATCAATTTAAAGGGTTAGTTCACCCAAAAATGAAAAGTCTGTCAGTACTTACTCACCCTCATGTCGCTCCAAACCCGTATGACTTTAGTTCATCTTCGGAACACAAATGAAGATATTTTTGATGAAATCTTGGAGCTTTCTGTCCCTCCATTGACAGTCTATGCAACTACCACATCCAAGCCCCAGAGAGGGAGTAAAGACATCATTTCAGAAATCAATGTGACTCCAGTGGTTTAACCTAATTTTAGGAAGCGATGCGAGTGCTTTATTTACAAAATATTAAATCACACAACGTCTGCTCTCGCGTCAACACAACACGCATGCGTCATCTCCTGAACGCACGTTGGCGATTAATATTTAGAAAATTTAAAGTGGTAGTTGTGTAGACTGTCAATGGAGGGACAGAAATCCCACAGATTTCATACAAATATCTTAATTTGTGCTCCGAAGATGAGCAAAAGTCTTGCATACAGTATATAAAGTTTAAAATGTGGTTTATAGAATGAAACTTATAACTTATTGAGTATTTGCTTTAACTGTGAAGTTAAATTTTACACTGATCCCAGACTTATTCATTTTATGTAAAATCTTCAGAGGTTAGCATCGGAAAGTAATCAAATGACAAAGTATCTTCAAAGTATCAAGTTCTGCACTATATACTCCTCTTTTAAATCCTGCATAATAGTTTCAAGCCTTCAAACTTATTTTAGAGGCTTTACATTTAAATGGCACGTCCAAGCCCAGTGCTGAGGTTTTATCGTTTGACCACAGTGTGATTGTGAATGTGAGATTATATCCAGTACAATTTCGATGCGATAATTCTTCAAAGAAACATGGGTTTTGACGCGGTGAAGGCGTTATTCCTCCTCCAGAACTCATGGAGGGCCTGCTGTCTGAACGCTGACACGCTAAAACTGACATTTAGTTCAATTTCACTGCTTTTACTGGTAGAATTGGTATAATTTCACTCAAAATAAAGGCTTCTGTCTAGAATTATTGGATTGTCTATAATTATTCCCAGAGGGGGCAAATTAATGCCAGAAGTGAGCAGATGTTGTCTCGCTACCTTCTTTTTTTCTTCTTCTTCTAAAGTCCTTTGACAAGATATTTTTATCTCTAGCACATCAATGTACTGGCAAACTGCAAACTCCAGACTGCTCTGAAAGCTTGTCAAGGCCAATTACAGTCTGTCCTGCTCTCGTCTTGTGGGGGGGGGGGGTTTGCCGGGGAATGTTACGACAACACACACACACTTTCACACCAGACGATCCAACCGTGGCCAATTGAGGAGCAGTGACTAAGAGAGATGTCTGATATATCGGTTGGAGCAACGGATACTGCTATTGAACACACAGTGTGCAGAAAACTCTCCTTTCTAAGAAATGTGTTTATTCCTATCGTCGTCTTAGAGGAGTCTAATGAGGATATCGAAGGGCAGTGTTTGCTCCTGTGTGTGTTTGTAAAAGAGTGTGTGCTTAATAAGCTCTATAGAGGGAAAACTAATGCCAGATTTTTCACTTTGTGTCCTCTCGGCAGTATGTGCTTGAGTTTTATTTTATCGCATCTTCATGCCATCTGCTGCACACACACACACACACACACACACACACAAACACACACACACACACACACACACACACACACACACACACACACACTGTTAATCTTATTTTCATTTCTGTTTCCTCTCTACACTGAAAGCATCTCATTTTATTCTATAATCTTGACACGTCCCTTCTGCAGCAGGGTGGAAGTGTGTCAGGATTGTGCACCATCCTGAATTTAATTAAGAATTAAGTCCAATTTCTTAATAATGTAATTGAAATTGAATTGAGGCAACAAACATGAAGCAGAATTTTAATTCAAATTTTAGTTTAAGTAAAATTACGATGGAATGTAATTCAAAGAAATTTATAGAACTTCTGTGCAGTTTAATATATATATAGAGAGAATATATATAAGAGAGTGTTTTTTTCTTACATAAATTAATACCTTTTCATTCAGTGAGGGCACATTAAATGCATCAAAAGTGCCAGTAAATATTATTAATTATTAAAATTAATTTATAGTGTTACTAAATATTTCTATTGCAAATGCTGTTTATTGAACTTTCTATTCATCAAAGCATCCTGAAAAAATGTATCATGTTTCCCACAAAAATGTTTTCAACATTGATAATAATGATCATAAATGTTTCTTGAGTAGCAAATCATCATATTAGACTGATTTCTGAAGGATCATGTGACACTGAAGACTGGAGTAATGATGCTGAAAATTCAGCTTTGATCACATGAAAATTGCATAAATTAAAATAGTGATTTTAAATGAAAGATTAAATTAAAGAGACGTGTGTGGATTCTACATGATTATGATGATTATTATTGTTATAAAGACGTTGTGTTGTTTAGATTTTCTTTGAATTGTTATTCAATAAATTCAAGTTATTCATGATTTAAATTCCAATTCAACATCTTTGGGGGTGGCCAAGTCTATACACTGTATATTCACATTTATGATTTGAAAGGGGGTCAATTTTGCTCAACCTTGCAGGGTTGTACGGAAAGATGTGTGGGAAAAGAGCCAACCGTGCAAATCAAAACAGTGTTGGACGGTGGAGTCTGACTCACGTGGTCCATCAGTTCTCGGACCATGCCGTTCCACTGGCCCGTGCTTTCCTCCTGCGCTCCGTACTTGCCGTCCTCCACCAGTCGCAGCTCGTAGGAGAAGCCCAGGATAGCGGCCAGCTCTCGCAGCAGGTCGATGCAGAAGCCCTCGAAACGATCATTCCTGTACAGCGGCTTATCCGACTTCTTGAACATCACGTAAGGCTCTGCCTGTGGAGGGAAAACACATTGTGCTCGGAAACATGTCTGATATACGTCTGATAGGGCTTGCGCAGTCACAGTGAGTGAAGAATCACCTCAAGCAAGATGTCATGCAACTCAATATGATATAATATAATAATATTAAAAATAATCTGACCAAAAATCTAATTAATTTTCACAATTATTTTTGATTAATATTTTAAGAAAATGTTTTAGTGTTTTTATCTACACAATGAAAGTCATGTTTGGACACCAACGTTTCACAGAACAAAGAAATGTGATAACACTTTACTTAAAGCCTTTTTTTATACAATGCATTATAAAAGTATTTTAATGCATTAATTATGCCTTGAAATGCATTGCATGGTCTCATGAAAAATTAAACAGTTATAATGCATTATAATATTTATTGTTACACCTTTAGAGCATACATTGTATTAAAAAAACATGACAAACAGCCAATTTCAGCAGTAACAAGGAATCTGCAAATGTTATAATGCATTTTAACTGTGGTTACAATTATTTATGAAAATATATAATGCACTATAATGCAGATTTGGAACAACACGAGGATGAGTAGCCTAAATGATGACAATTTTCATTTTTAGTTGATCAGTCCCTTTAACATTGTGTTAACTATTGTGATGCATGAGCAACAAACAAGCAATTTCTGAGACAGCTGATCTTGGCAATAAGAATGCAGATATCTGGTTTAGACTACAGGAAGCTGGTGTGAACAGATCCCTCAATACCAGCGAGATTCGGGAAGATTTGTCATGCCAGGGGAGCTTCAGCAGAGAGAGAGATAAGCGCTTGCCCGCCCCCACGCTGCTCACCGCCTGCATATTCACAGTCCTAATGAACCAATGAGAGCCAGCCTGTTCACAGCAGGAGCCCGGCATAGAAACAACACTTCTTTTCATGCATCAAAGCATCATGTATGTACAAACTATTTTTGCTTTTTCAACGTTTTAGTTTTTTAATTTTTGCTTAAATTCTCTGAGCTTTGAAAAGCTTACCAGTTCAGCCACCTTAAGGCTCGTCCAGACCGAGGGCATCAAAATGCAAAAAGATCGAACCGCACCGAGTGAAACGAAAAAGTATGTCAGTCATGCTTATAAAACATGATATTTCTGAGGAAAATTGGAACAAGACATAATTATCATCAATGGACCTGAAATGTACCCTATATTGTAGAATTACTCCTATACATGTTTTGTTGTAGAGAAATAACTAACCTTTACAGTTTGCTGATATTTAAGTTAGACAAACTCTGAAAGTTTATCATCACTTTAATGTAATGTTAATCCTAAGCTTACTAAAAATGCAAGCTTATTGATCGTGGATCCACAAATAAAAGACATTATCATTTTTGAATTCATAAAACTTGATATATTATGTTTGATGAAAGCACAGACCAACTTTAATTGTTAAGTTGATACAAAATTTGTTTTTATTACAGTACATGCATTGAGTATACTCAAAAAAGTCTTGAAACTGGTTGCATCAAGGTTTTTTTCTGCTTTTTCACAGTGTGCATGGACTGAAATTATTTTGTCTGCAAAAATTCAAAGAGCAATGGTAAATATGACTACACCTTAAGGCATTAGGTTTGATTAGACATATCAAATACTTAATCTTTAAAATCATGTATATTATTCAGTTAAAAGTTTTACTTGAATTACACGAACAATACAATTTGTAATAACCTCCCTATTGAACCATTTTTGTTTTGTAAGCATTTAATTTCACACCTTCCATGTAGAAACAATATTACCTGCTGTTATTCACATCTACACTATATAGACAAAAGTATTGGGACACACTTCTTAATAATTTAATTCAGGTGTTTCAATCAGACCCATTGCCACAGGTGTATAAAATCAAGCACCCATTAAGTTTGCATTTACAAAGATTTGGGTCGTTCCGAAGAGCTCAGTGATATTGTGATAGGATGCCATCTTTTCAGTTTGCAAGATTTCATCCCTGCTAGATATTTCATGGTCACCTGTAAGTGGGATTGATGCCAAATTGCCAACACACTGCTGATTCCATAGCTGAAGAAACTTCCATTAATATCAGCACAAAAACTGTGCGGCAGGAGCTTCATGGAGTTGCTTGGTTGAGGGGGGTTATGGTGTGGGGTTGTTTGGTGGAGGGGGGTTATGGTGTGGGGTTGCTTGGTGGAGGGGGGTTATGGTGTGGGGTTGCTTGGTGGAGGGGGGTTATGGTGTGGGGATGTTTGGTGGAGGGGGGTTATGGGGGGTTATGGGGGATTATAGTGTGGGGTTGTTTAGTGGAGGGGGGGTTATGTTGTGGGGTTGCTTGGTTGAGGGGGGGGGTTATGGTGTGGTGTTGTTTGGTGGAGGGGGGATTATGGTGTGGGGTTGCTTGGTGGAGGGGGGTTATGGTGTGGGGATGTTTGGTGGAGGGGGGTTATGGGGGGTTATGGGGGATTATGGTGTGGGGTTGTTTAGTGGAGGGGGGGTTATGTTGTGGGGTTGCTTGGTTGAGGGGGGGGGGGGGGTTATGGTGTGGGGTTGTTTGGTGGAGGGCGATTATGGTGTGGAGTTGCTTGGTTGAGGGGGGGGGGGGTTATGGTGTGATGTTGTTTGGTGGAGGGGGGGGGGTTATGGTCTGGTGTTGTTTGGTGGAGGGGGGGGGGGGGGGTTATGGTGTGGTGTTGTTTGGTGAAGGGGGGGTTATGGTGTGGCGTTTTTTTTTTCTGGGGTTGGGCTTTGCCCCATAGTTCCAGTGAAAGGAACTCTTAAAGCTTCAGCATATCAAGCAATTTTTGACAATGCTATGCATCCACCTTTGTGGGAATAGTTTGGGGAAGACCCTGCTTTATTGCAGCATGACTGTGAGCCAGTGCATACAGCAAGGTCCAGAAAGACATGGTTGGATGAGTTTGGTGTGGAAGAACTGGACTGTCCCACACTGAGCCCTGACTTCAACCCAACCAAACTAAATAGGGTGAATTGAGCCAAGCCTTGTCATCCAACATCAGTGCCTGACATCACGAATGCTCTGCTCTCCGAAATCTTGTGGAAAGCCTTCCCAGAAGAGTATTAGTAGTTAAAGCAGCGAATAGTTGACCCACAGGATGACACAAAACCTTGCTTTGCCATCACATTAAATTTTGTCACTGCACACCTGTTGTCATTATTGCTTTCATCATAGTGTTAATTAGTGGTGTTTAATAAGGCAAGCATCTCTATATTATTTATCATACTTAGGATTAATCAATAAACAAACCTGTAACACTAAATTTAAGTGAAGTCAAACACCTTTATTTTTGCAGGGCTTTATATGATAGAAATGTTTTCAAAGCAGATTCACAATAGCACACATTTGCGCTACAGATATGAAAGGTACCTCAAACTCTGCAGCATTCATTTATCAGCTGGTAAAACTGCTGAAACAAATCCTTTAGATTTACAATGAAGGAAGGACTTAATCCATATCTAAAGACCAGAATATCACAGAGATTAGGGGTGGGCTCTTTTAGAAATTGAGCCACCCAGAACACCTCAGCAATAACATAGCAATGTACTTAAGAACTCAGAACATTCCGCACAGCAATGCCCTAGCAACCACTCAGAACACCTTAGTAACTGCATATCAATGCCTTATCAAACACCCTTAGCAACACGGTGAAAACCCTTAGCCACCGCATAGCATCATGATGGAGAGTTTCCTATAGGAATGCACAAGTCACAATTTATTTTGTGTAAAGTAAAATCATAATTTCATGAGTCAGGTCATGAATTCTGCTTCACTAAATTCAGTCGCTCCACCGTTCATGGTGCATGAGCTCTAAATCAACACAGAGCCAATAAGAGCTTTTACATTAGAGCTCTGAGATGTTAGTGGACTGGGAACCTGTGTTGCTTCCAGCTCAGTCAGAGCTACCTTTAGTTTATGAGCACTGACCGCACGCTCCTTCAGGCCTGTAGCGTTCAGGTCAGATTTTCATTGGCCGAAAGCAGTGTCAAATAACCCCATTGAGCTCTTTGTGCTTGAGCATTGTTCGTACATGTGTGTATTTCCATGGAAACAGTGCCGAAGCTGGAGAGGGTTGCTCACAGTGAGCGATAGTATTTCATAACTACCTGAGCTTTTTAAACACACATAGCGCTTTGACTTATCGCTGAAGCTGAACACTCACTGAGCACTGCGGCTTCCTTTTCCATTTGGCTTTTGTTTGTGATTGGTTTTACATTCAGCTGGGTTTCATTTAGAGTGCCGAACTCAAACATCTGCGAGATCCACCAGTCTGCACAGCCAACACATCGCTCAGACGAGTGACATTTAACTTGCAAATGGGTTTTTAATTAGCTTCAGTGATTTTACAATTATTCTTGATCAATCTTAAAATGCATCCTTTGGCATTGTCATTTTTGTCTTTTTCTGTTATTTGTTCTCTATTCTTTCCTTCCAATGGAAATGTCAATTTGTGATGAAAGACAGGAAGCGAGAGAGTGTATACCTGAAAGCTCGTCTCTGTGTGTGTACGCGTGTTTACGCCAAACAGAAAGCAGATAATTCAAGGTCAGAAAGCTGCAGTGGCTGATGGGTAGGACAGCTTCCCACAAATCTGAGAAAGGTGCATCTTAATATTTGAAAATGCTCCAGAATGCTTTGAAATACTTGTGAAACTTTTCATGGAAAAATAGCAGGAGATGCATTACGTTTTCAGAAGTGCCAGAAGTCTTTGATTAATGTTGTTGAAAACCTGCTATTTCTGCATCACAAACCACCCTTGATCAACAATACGAATCTGGAGACCTCTGCACTCCTAAAACACTTGAGTGACTTCAGAAGTTTGTTAAAAGCAATTTTGTTTCTTCTTGAGATCTATTTCATATTGAATATATTTTGGGTAACTCTCGCAAAAGCTCTCAGGAGTATGCATCATTTTGCCCCCCCAAAAAAAAAAGATATTATATTTTGCCCATTTGGAAATGAAGGCCATTTGAAGACCATTAAGATGTTTTGCACTGCAACATTTTTATGTGATAATAATAGAATAATTCAGACATTACGGCCCACAGAGGGCAACAGCACATTTTTAAGGGTTGGACTCCACTACCCCAGGCTTATTGAGTACACTATTCCATCAAAAGACCCAGGACAACAGCCGCTACACTGACGACACTGGTACTGTATGTTATGAATATAAAATAATAATAAAATCAATATTTTGCATAATATTTTCTTTATTTTGATTTTGAAGTGCTAAGTAACCCAGAAATTCTTAAGTTTTGTGAGATTTACCCATTGAATGTTTTTAAAAGCATTGCACATTATAAGTACATAAATACACTGCTGCATTTGCGCTCTGTTCTGTTTGTTATCATTAAATTCTATAATTTATATAACATTCCTCCTACAAATAGATTAATCGTTTTTGGGTAACACTGTATTTCGATAGTCCACTTTAGACATTCTACTAACTATAAGTAACTTCGCAAATACATGTCAGCTAACTCTCATTAGACTATTTTAATGCTACCCGAGTAGAAAATCGTTTAATCCGAATCTAGCTTTCTAATAAACCTAGAATTGTATACTATGAATATTGTCGGCTCTTTGATTAATCGATTATATTCCTCTATTGTATAAGTCACTTTGGATAATAGTGTTTGCTAAAAGCAGAAATGTAAATGCAATGTTACATGTCTGTTTAAGAAGCATCTAAACTGCCTAAGACAATTTATACTACAACGTCCCCTGGAACAGCAAATATTGCATCTAAACTCATAAAAGAGCAATTGAGAGAATTAAAAGTCTAATTAAACCAGCAATCCATTCAGCAGATGGGAGAGAAACCGTACCCCTAAAGGCTAAGTTACCTTCCATTACTTGCCATCTAATTAAAAACTTGAATATTTTGACTCCTGGAAACAATGGTACTGGCTCAATCAAACCTTTTTTTTTTTTTTTAAATAAACCCCAGTTGTATTAATTGTCCAATTTGCTGTGTAGCAGTGCACATGCAGATAGAGTAATATCTGGAGGTGAAGGGGCAATTGAATCCAGTAGCAAAGCTATAGAAGACACTGCACTGCTGCGTCCTGAACTCAACAACCCTAGACTGCTGGTTAAAATTGTAACACTGAAATCATTCAGCTATTAATCACAGATTTGGAGAACAAAACATCCTGTAAGATGAGAAAATAAGACAAAATCTATATTGTGAATACTTTATTGTGAACTATTCATCAACTGATGTGTACTGCATACAATACTAGCTACCAATATCTGCCTGGAAACAAGATTACAAAGCCAACGTTTGTCAGGTTACTCAGGCAAGGTGTGTGTAAGCACTAGGAAATGTAGCTTACAGAAATTTCCATAGGAGAAAATGTTTACACAAACAAATAAAAAAAAAAAAAAAAAATAAACTGATTTTAACAAATATTAAAACAAGGCACCATTTTGAATGGTCTTATGCAAAGTCAGTGAATAGATATAGCAGGGTCAAAAATGTGCTGCAAAAATACCACCAAAATTCAAGTGGTGTTTCGTTACTAAACGTTTTTGAACAAATTGGTTGAGTGAATGATTCAATGACCCATTCATAAAGACAGTCGTTTTCTTCATCCCTGAACAAATCAGCCTTTTTGAAGGAATTGGTTGAATGAATGAGCCGATGACTTACTCATTTAAGGTGGCTTTTAAATGACTTGCTGCCATCTAATGTCAGCTTTAGTTTAAAATGTTCTTGTTATAGTTTTAGTTTCTATAGTCAACATTTTATATTATCTCATAACATTAATTATGCAATTGTAAATGCAGTGTAAATGCATTCATACCACCTCTACAAAATATGACACATTCATTTAATAAGGTTAGAAAAATTGTCCTTACACAATAAAAAATGGCCCTTAAAATATTTTAAGAGGGCAAATATTCATTTCTGTCACTCCTGTACAGTCAATGGAAGAAATGTAAGTGCAAACCTGCAGCATGTTTGCTCACAGCCTATTAATAACAATCCCCTTTCTGCAGCAGCACAATGACGGCTTCAGAGGCAAACCTGAGGGCATTAAACTTTCATGTAAGGACTGACATTCAGCGCTTAGCATTCACCCCTCCCAGCAGTCTCCTCTCACACCTTCTCTCCTTTCATTCATGACAGCTTTGATCCTTGGCCGCCTGACTCACACAACTAGCATTTGTAGCATTTAATCCATTCTGATCGGTCACTGAGAGAGAATAAAAAAACTCACACTATACTCAGTTTAATGAATTGTACCTTTTGCCTTGAATTTATTTTGTTTATTGACAAAAGTAGACTCAAAAGTAAAAAGGAGGATCTTGGAGTCCTAACGCACATGTAAGTTAAACCACTTTATCTGACATAATGATTAGAGATGCACCGATACTGATAACCAATTATTCAGAATATCTGCCGATACCGATAGTTTGGTTTTCTTAAGGAGAATAAAAATCTCTCCCAAGCTAATGCTGTGAACCATCTAATTTGGTACATGTCTTCATGACAAATTTATTTAAACATACATATAAAATGAACAGTAATTAAAGCTCCTATTTATAGCTAACTAACAAACTTACAGCATAATATATATATTGGGGGAATGGGGAAATTTGTGCATACGCTCTAATTTGAAAACTGTAAATATGTTCCAATATTTGAAACAGTTCGACAGCAAGTCCATCATCAGAAACACTGAGTGATGAAACAGTGAGGGAATTTAGAGGCATAGAGAAGTGAAGATATTTTCCTTTTTCATTTTCTGACTCAGAATACTGTCGTTCTGCATGATCAAAGGGACAAAAAATTAAGATGTGGAAATTCTGAAATGCCACAAATGTCAATTGACTGACTGTTTCCTGTGACATTAAATGAGACATTTTGTTTTCATCTATTCAATCAAAAGGCAATTTTAATGCAAGTTTGTGACATTGTTTGACACAACACATCAGCTTCTGGTATAAACCCGGGGTCGGGAACCTATGGTACGTGTGCAAACGTCACGGGGCACGTGAGCAATAGCGAGAGACGTGCATGCATTTTATTTAGATAAATTCCTTCACACCAGCATCTACATTTTGAGGTGATCATTCCTCATAGTCACACAGTGATACTAAGTTAGGAGCTATAAACAGGGGTGCACAAATCTTTTTTGGTCTGGTTTCAAGGGTGCACCTGGAGATGCTGCTTGGTACTCACACTTTACGCAGCACATTTATCCTAAAATCTGCCTAAACATAAAATAACACTATTTGTTCACTGTAGAAATTAAACATAGGTTCATCTGATGTATTTGTTGCTCTTAGATTTCAGAAAAAAAAAAATGACAGCTATCAGTGTTAGAGATTTTTAACTAAGTATACAAGTCCTGAACATTACACACACACACACAACTCACAATGACAGTGATGAGCAAAATACACCATGCAGGTTCAGAATAGGGTCACAATGGAAATCTGTTATTTATGAAAATAAACAAAATTAGGCTTTAAAAAAGCGCTTCAGAAATATTTAAAACGCTGCACTATTTCTAAGTCAATCCTCAAATAAGCCAGTTGGAATAAAGTGATTGATGTGAAATGATTATGCTTAAATACAATGTGTTATACAGTTTATAAATGCATAAAATTAGTCACTTAATGACAAAAAGTTCATTTAGGAAACCCTTTCAATAGCTCAACTCCTAGCAGCAATAAGACTGAATGGACAATAACAAAGATAGCTAACAGCTGTTTCTCAGATGTTTCTCCTCAGGAAAAGGTCCCACTATAGAGATTGAAAAGTATCAGTCTGTGCTCAGATTTGCCAAAATGCCAAATTCTGCAATCAAAAGGCAGAGATCTCAAAATTTATTGAAACATTTCTCCACAAATTATCCCAAAAGCAAATGATCCGTGCTATAATATCCATATACACTTTATAGCTCATTTGCCACTAAGGAATGAATTAGTCACCCAGAGGAAACCCATGCCAAATCTATCCGTAGTGCCGAACCACAGTGCCACTCAATTTGGAGTATGTGTTCAATAAAAATACCCGAAAAGTCAATAACTTTGACAGGCATTTTATCATTAATTTTATCATTACTATTTTTAATTATCATATTAGAAATGTATTAACATAAAACATATATATATATATATATATATATATATATATATATATATATATATATATATATATATATATATATATATATATATATATATATATATATATATATATATATATATGTTTTTTGTTTATTTATTATCACATTTATATTTCCCTCTGCTAAAGCAAAATGACTGAGTTAAATAAGCTAACACTGGCATCTCACATATGAACAAATGTACAATTCGGATGGGGGGTGGGGGTAAACATTGGTATTGGACAACACTATTTTTTTTATTTTCAGTGGATACTTAAAGTGTACAAATAATATATAAAATAATAAAGGTAAAAGTAGTTTGCTTAAAGAAATCTTACAAACAAACTTGCAGTATAAAATAATATTAAAATAATAGTTTACTGAGAGTATTCTTCAAAGTGTACTTTCATAAACTAAAAACGGGTTAGAAGTATATGACTAGTGAACTAACAATATACCTATAAGTTCACTAGTATAGTTGCAGTTCTAGAAGAAAAGAAAGAAAAAACGTAGATTTAAACTAGTGGCAAATTCAAAATGTACAAGTGCATTTAAAAGTACACTTTTATAAACTAAAAAGTTGCCCAGTTTACTCTCAAAAAGGATTGGAATAGTACACATACAAGTATACTATTAGTGCACTGATATCAGTACAATTACTTGGAAAATATACTTAAAGGATAATTCCGGTATTTAGCACTTTGAGTCTCTTTTCTGGTTTGTTTTGGATGAACTAGAGTGGTGGACAGAAATTTTGACGATGGGTCCCGTCTCTTGACTTTCTGACTCGTTTAGAATCGCCTTTGACTGCTTCAGAGTGGCTGGCAATGGGCATGTCCTTAAAACAACCCTTAACGTTCGTTTTCAAAACTGTTCAACTCACCGAATGGTTAGTGGTGTTCGTTGATGATTAAAAACAAATATATCGGCGCAATGTATGATTTCAATCCGTGTTTGAAAATAGTTCCACTTGCTATAGTGGAACTATTTTTTCAGATACCTCACAACCGCGTATAAACTTCCGCTCGATATTTGAGTCTGAAGCACAGTAATATCAACGAGCAATGAGTCCTCCAACAGAAATCAATGGGATTTTAAAAAATGCCAAATAAAACACGACAGAAACTGTATTTTGCTACGCTACTTCTTTTGGAACATCAACGAACATCATAACCACTCGGTGAGTTGCACAGTTTTGAAAATGAACGTTAAGGGTTGTTTTAAGGACATGTTTGTGCATGCCCGTAGCCACTCTGAAGCGGTCAAAGGCGATTCTAAACGAGTCAAAAAGTCGAGACAGGACCCATCGTCAACATTTTTGTGTCCACCACTCTAGTTCATCCAAAACAAACCAGAAAAGAGACTCAAAGTACTCAATACCGGAATTATCCTTTAAGCATATTTATTTTTTTAGTATTTTTAAAGTATTTAATAGGCTTCTCTATAAAAAAAGAGTACAAGCCTTAGAATAATTATACTTTTCTTAAGTCTGATCAAAAGTTTAAGTAAAAGAAAGCCAAATATACTTGGACTGTTCTGTTTACTTGTAGTAGACATAACTCTTAAGTATGTCTCAATTAAAAGATTAAGTACAAGTATAAGCTGAGAATACTGAAGTATAAGTATTTTGTCTCCAACAAGTACATAAAAAGTAGACTGAAAGTGTAATCTATAATTTTTAGTTTAAAAAAGCATGCTAATAACACACTTGAAAAACAGCTAACTTATATAACTGATGCTTAAAGGGTAAGTTCGGTATTTTACACTTAAAGCCCTGTTTACAGATCGTTTCTGATGAAATAGAACGGTTAAGATTAAAATTTGGACAGATGCTGCTGTCCCGAGAATTTTAGGTTTATTTCGCTTTCCCCAAAACCTCTAGAATGGGTGTATAGGTGCACTCGAACAATCCTTCATAAAACGCATTAAACTTTCGTTTACAAAGACGTGAAACTCACCGAGTGGTCAGGGGTGTTCACTGATATGCTCACACAAAAATCGCTGCAAAAGATGCTTTCCAACAGGTTTTATCGTAGTTTTTGTCCAACTCCATTGACTTGTATTGAAAGAGCTGTGTGAGGTACGGTATTACTCCGCCGCTTCTTCTTCTGCTTCTTCTGTGTATTCAATGAAATGCCAGTGGTTTGCTTGCAATTGGCAAAGGTGCATTATCGCCACCAACTGGGCTGGAGTGTCTATTATTCAAGCGTTCAACGGAAGAATCTACGGGTGTGAGACGTTTGGAAAAATAGATCCACAGTTTTACAACGAATGGTAAAACACCTGTTGGAAAGCATCTTTTGCAGCGATTTTTGTGTGAGCATATCAGTGAACACCCCTGACCACTCAGTGAGTTTCACGTCTTTGTAAACAAAAGTTTAATGCGTTTTAGAAAGGATTGTTCGAGTGCACCTATACACCCATTCTAGAGGTTTTGGGGAACGCGAAAGAAACCTAAAATTCTCGGGACAGCAGCATGTGTCCAAATTTTAATCTTAACCGTTCTATTTCATCAGAAACGATCTGTAAACAGGGCTTTAAGTGTAAAATACCGAACTTACCCTTTAAAAGAGAACAGTGAGATACTTCAAAGAGTAGTTCACTTATACAATTGTCTGAATACATTAGTTTTCTAAGTTTCTTCCATCAATAGGCACAGCATCTGAACAGATGACAGGAACAAAGCTGCTATCCTGATTGGTGGTGAGAGACCGGAATGGTTTGAACAGCCTCAAACCACAAACCTTGAGTGCTTCGTCACTCAGGGACTATGATAGTGCAATCTGACATGAGTGAGCTGCCTTTAGCTTCAACTATCAGAGAAGTGTGAGAAAAGAAGGTGAAGGAGCAATACAATATAATATTATATAATTTAGTGAGAGCTGTCAGGGTCTGCTGTCAGTGTCAGTGGCGTAGTGTCAGTTTAAGATAATTTTAAAATGCTATTCCACACATTTTGTCTCAAATAAAATGTATGAGGTAAATGAAACAACAACAACAACAACAACACACGAAAAACAGGAACACAGCAGTGAATAGTGCAATGTACAGTACAATGCTGCAAATACGGGACCCGTTTCACTGAAGTTCATTTTATTTTATTTTACTTTATTATTTTATTTAAGCATAAACCTTATACATTTTTGTTACATATATACTTTAAAAAAAAAATTCAAAATATATTCTCTGAAAACAAGTTCTCAAGCAAAGTATTATTATGTGGATGTTTAGATTTTTAAAGGTAAAATAAGACAAAAATACTGATTAAGAAAATTATGTCTATATTTATTTTATACACACTTATGGACAATAACTGAAGTATTATGCATGCAAACTAGAAGAAATAAAGTGCATAAGCAATCAAAAATTTTATTTACCAGTATAGTGGACACCACAAGCGATCTGTTGGCGAGAGAGTCAGTCACATTGGCTGCCTTTCCCTTCTGGTTGTCCGTCATGTTCAAACCACTTGCATGATCCCATGTCCCAATCTGCAAAAACAAATATATATATTTTCATAAATCTATGACATGATACAAAAAAAAGAGAATTAATTCCTCAATAAAAATAATAAAGAGCACGTTCCAACATCCAACGAGTTCTCTTGTAGGGCCATAGAATCTATAAAACAGTTCCCTTTCGAGGGAGCTCAGTGCTGAGACAGAATATTGACGCTATGGGAATGCTTTTGTGTGGCTGCATCCATCATCTAAACCATACCCTCTGGACTTACGAGTTCAAGATGCTAACGCTGAAATTTATTGAGTTCCAAATCAAGTCTGGCAACTGGTTTGTTACAATAGAAGATGCTTACTTTCTCAATCCATCCTTCCTCAACACAGGAAGTTCTTCAGGTTTGATTTCGGGGCAAAGCTTACCAATATCAGGTTCTTCCGTTCGGCCTAGCCTCGTCACCAAGCACCTTCACAGAGTGCATGAATGCAGCTCTGGCTCTGTTGCGATTCTAGGGAAACGCTCAAGTACATTTACGACTGATTTATTCTAGCTCTGTCTGGGCACTTGAGGTACTTGGGGTTTAGACTAAACTCAAAGAAGAATGTGCATTCTCCATTACAGAGAACCACTTTTCTAGAATAGATTTTGGGACTTGACTACGATGCAGGCACATCTGTCTCCTGCTCGTATCAAGTCGATTCTCTCAGCCATAGGCAAGATCAGGCTAGGCTAAGCCGTCACTGTTTCAGAGACTGTTGGGACTCATGGCAGTCGTGTCCAACGTGATTCTTTTGGGCCTTCTAAACATGAGACCATTGCAGTAATGACTCAAGACCAAGGGGTTTCACATCATCAGGGTTATGTGCAGAAGTCGTTGTACCCTAGTGATGTGGAAGACGCCTTGGTTTTTGGGCAAGGGTCCTGTGCTGGGGCCTCCTGTCGTCACAAGATGCTAATGACTGATGCTTCCCTCATGTCCTACAACACATCGGTAGTCTCATTCATAAATCACTAGGGGGGTCTGCGGTCGTGATCTCTATGCACCAGATACTCCTCAGGGTGCAGGGAAAGATGCTCTCGGTGAGGGCTGTTTACATCCCTGAGCACCTGAATCAGGAGGCAGACATCCTGCCCGGAGAATGGAGACTCCAGAAACAGTTGATTAGAGGTAGTTCAGCCAGGCGGAAGTGGACTGTTTGCAAACAACGCACTGCCCACTCTTTTCTCCCTCATACAGCCAGTTCCGTTGGGGCTGGATGACATGCTTCAGACGTGGACAAGGCTATGCCTGTGTACTTTTCCCCTGATCGCTCTGCTCCCAGTAGTTCTAGAGAGGGTTTAGCTCCTGAGGGGGATCAACACTTGAACTCTGGTCTCTCAACTAAAGTTGTTGAGACCATTCTTAACTCTAGAGCTCCCTCCACAAGGAAACTATATGCCTTAAAGAGGAAACTCTCTACATTTTGACCCAGTTAACTGCCCGGTTGGTTCAGTGCTGGAGTTGCTTCAGGATCGTTTTTCTCCTAGGACAACACATAGGCAAATAGATTGTTGAGGCAATTTCTGTGGCTCAAGAGGCGTGTATTTTTCCTTTGTCCTAAGTCATCAGAGCCCATTCTACTAGGAGTGTGGTTTCCTCTAAGGCATTGTTATCAGGGGTTTCCTTTCAAGGTGTTTGTGATTTGTCCGGCTGGTCCTCTCCAAACCCATTCATCAGGTTCTATAGCCTGGATGTGGAATCTACCACAGGCTCTCAAGTGCTTGAGACTCGAGTTTTGTGCTCGTTACAATTCACAACTTTTAGGCAGGCATTTGTGCAGTATGGCGTAGTGGGTGTGGATGTTCCCAACATTCTGAAGCAGCGTTGAGTTCCCTTGAAAGGGAACGTCTCAGTTATGACTGTAAAACTGGTTCCCTGAGAAGGGAACAGGATGTTGCATTGCTTTGTCATACTTCCTGGATGCCTCTGAGTGACTTACTTCAGCCTATAAGAAGCTGAAGATGTTTGGTCCGGTAGTCCTTTACACCTGTCATCTGTCAACTGTCATCTATACGTTACCCCTGGGGTCCATTTTTAAGCAGCATAATATTAACCATTACTTGTATGCTGATGATTTACAACTGTACTTTCCTTTGGAGTGTGATGGCTGTGCATCTTTTACTAATTTTTAAAAGTGCTTGACTGAGGTAAAGGGATTGCTAGCAAAAAATTTTTTTACAATTAAATGAGGATAAGACTGAGTTTATTATGTTTGGGAACAAGGAGCTTGGGAATGGTCTGGCTGGAAATAATGGACTATTGTCCAACAATATGCAAAGTTATGTAAAGAACCTTGGAGTATTTTTCGATTCTGAAATACGCTTTGATCGTCAAGTTAACAGCGTTGTGAAATCATCTTTTTTCCAGTTAAGAAAACTGTCTAAACTGAAACCAGTCCTTTTGGAGATTGTTGTGCATGCCTTTGTTTCAACCCCGGTCTCGCCTGAGGCGTAGTGGAGATCGCACTTTTTCTGTTGCGGCTCCTGCACTTTGGACTGTGTTGCCATTATCTTTAAAAACCTCGTCAGGCATGGATATTTTTAAAAAGGAATTGAAGACTTATTTATTTTATCAAGCTTTTGGCGTTTGATTAGGTCTGAGAACTGTGAGTGATTTGTTGTTTGATTCTCTTGTGTCCTGTTTTAATGTAACTTAATGTTTGTATGTATTTTAGAGTAATTAGCCGCTTTCCGACCAAGTAGTTACAGGAACCTAGTTCTAGGAACTGTCCACTTCTAAACAGTTCTAGGAACTAGTCTCCCCCAAACTCGGTTTTGCTGTTTGCGTTCGCACTGTCCAAGTGGCCATAGGAACTGGTAGGAGGGGTAAGGGAGTGACGCAAGCACGGTGACTTTTATTTTGACGGCGCGACGGACCTTTATTTTGGCGGCGCTGAGAACGCCAGAGCAAACAATGCTTGCATTCTCTGTGTTTATTAGTTAGTGATCTGTCTAACAGTACTGTTTCATATGTTATTAGATAGAACTGTTATAGAAAGTAGACAGTATATGAAAAAAGGTTATTAGCCTATGCCGTGTGGTTGATGTCCAGTGTTGCTAGCTGGGCAGATAAACATAATCATGTTTGGCTTGGTCCCCTCAAAGTTGCGTTGGATTTTCTCTTCAGCATAAAGGTTTAGAGACCCATCTATCACTGTTTTCCATGTTTGTATAGTTAGTTTCTGGAGTAAATATAGAGGCTATAATCTGTGTGTTTACATTATAGCTGTTTTAAAAATGGCGGGTGCTGGTGTTCCGCGTGCTTTCGCTCAATCAGCGTACACTAACGTCACGGGTAGTTCCTATAGTGCTGGTTTAGACCCGACTCTGAAGTAGGACCTAAATTAGTTCCTCCAAATGGAGTTCCTAGAACTAAAATCGTTCCTAGTTCCTGCGGTGCAAACACGCCGACATCCGGGTGCTTTAGCCAATAGTTCTAGGAACTGTGAAAAGGTTCCTCCAGTCGGAAAGCGGCTATTGATTAGCCTGCTTATGGACAGCACTTTGGTCCATTCTAATGGTTTTGAAAGAGCTTTATAAATAAAAGTTGAGTTGAGTTGAGTTGTCATGGGACTATGTTTCACCAGTGAGTTTGGAGTGATTTCACACGTGCATCATATGCAGTCACGCAGAAGTGTTCACATAACGTCAACATTCAGACGCAGTGTCTCATTCCCTTCTCAGGGAACAAGGGTTGCAGTCCTTAACGAGACGTTTTAGTGAATATTGTCTGGGTTCTTTAATCATTGGGACATTATCTGTACAGAGGCTTAGGTGATGTGAAGACCATGTTATCATGCATAAGAGAGCAAAATGGAGAGATGGAAAAAAGAGAGTGAGTAAATGAGAATTGCTTCAGCGGACCAAAGGACTGCAATCCCATTCCTCCCTTCTCAAACCCGTCTCATTTACTTCAGAGGACCCTCTTGAGAACTGACAACTCAAAACAAGATGACAAAGTGCAGTCGTTCACACACGTTCAACCATCAAAAAACAAAGTACTTCAGAAAACACACAGCCTGTAGCTTGTAATTGCAAATCACCTGTTTAATTCAGACTTCATAAGGCTAAAGGGCTACTGAGGGCCTTATTATTAATGGGATAAATTATTCATGAAGGTGCAGACACATGTGGAAGAGAACTGGGAGGTTAGAGGCTCTCCGTATATGTGTGTGTGTGTGTGTGTGCGTGTGTGTGTGTGTGGGGTGGGGGGGGGGTATTGCCTGTCATTAAGTGGCTGGGTAAGTGTGTGTATTTTCAGGTGTACACACATTTGGCCTTATGAAGGACAGCAAGTACATAACTAAGGACATATGAAACCAGAGGAATTCAGCACCTTCTCTAGTCCTTCTTCCCTTAGGCTGATCACATCCAGATCGAAATCTGTCCTCAGGCCGTTGGTCCTGTTGAAATTTATCCGTCCGGTCAAGCCGTCCCAGTGGGCCTGGAGGTTAAAGAAAAATATTCATTGTAGCCAACCTGCAACATCCAATGAATTCTTCCTTTCTGGCTAAACAGTGAATATACATTATTTATCAGAATGTACGATTCACACTTTGATATGGTTTTTTTTTTTTTTTTTCCAAATCTCATCTGAAGGACAGACTGTTCACATTCTCATTGTACAGCTCATGTGATCAGATCCGTTTTGTTCAGACCACTGTTATTATAGTTAACTAAAACAAACCATAAAAAAACTTCTGTTACTTGAAATAAAATAAACTTTAACTGAAATAAAAAAATAAAATAAAATAAATGTTTAAAAATAAAAATAAAAATGTTTTATTTCAGCTAGTTGCCAAGGGAGCATTTCTCATTTTCATTTAGTTTAACTTGATGTACTAAAATAACTAAAACTAAAAGTGAAAAAAAAAAATTATTAAGACCTATATAGACTTTATGTCTGGGCATTGACACAAATTTCATGATTCAACTTCGACTCACAAGCTTACGATTCAATTTAATTGCGTTCTCAATTAAATTTTATCAATTCATTTAGACATATACAGTATCAGGTACACATTTTTCTCAAGGGGGGGAAAAAAAAAATCTCTGAATTAAAGCTGTAAACTACACAAGGATCCCTGTCAGTTGGTGTCATCATACTTAGTCTGTTTATGTCATCTTTTGGCTCATTTCCACTGAGTGGTACGGTACAGTACCTTACCGCGTCATTTTCATGGACTTTTAGTTTGTTTATCCTCATTCACAGGTTTCATTTGTTCTAGTTACCCGCCACACTTGAGTTACTGACATAAGTCATTCTGTTCAGCTGTGTATCATTAATTACCCTTGTTTGCCTTCAAACAGGTTAAGTACAAATATAATTAATATGTAATATAGTGCATATATTATCAGAATATCAAAATGTTCCTCACTAGAGAGTTATTTTTTTCTAGCTAACTAATGAATTATGGCTTTTCTGAGGTTAATGTAACATTATGTGACAAATTGTTTACAAGCTGTTGTATTTACATCTTTTGCGGTTGAAACACTGAGACATTTCAATAAGTTGTACAGTATCTTTCAACAAGCCTTGTGATGTTCATTCATGTTTAGTCTAGAAATGATGAAGAGATGAGCGGTTCATGTGACACTTCAAATATCTTTCATGGCACATTAAAGAGCGAAACACCTTATTTATTGTTTGAATTTCATAATAAAATTGACCATTTTAAAGCTTTGACTTTGTTTCATATCAAAAGTAATAAGGAACAAAGCTAATTGCATTTTTTTTTTATGGCAGGCGAGTTTTGTTCACGCATGAACTGAAAACAGCATTGATGAAAAAATGTATTGGGATTTAAGCATGATATGGGTTCATCAAATGGGTTCATCCCAGCCCTAATAGATGTGTCAAAAAACTAATAATAATGGCAGAAACGTACAATAAAATTACTAAAACTTTAACTAAAATTAACTGAATGAAAATTAATTGAATTAATACAAAAAATATATAAACAAAAACAAATTCATACTAAAATAAAACCAAATCAATGCAATAATGTTATTTTTTCATTATTTTTGTCAAATTATGCAATACAATTATTTTAAAATACGTGAATTTATGATAGATAAAATTCTAGATGTGAAATATATTATTTTCAAAAACAACATTTTTTTTTTTTTCTGTGATGCATTTACTGTATATCCACTATATTATATTGTTAGTAGACAAACAAAATAAACTATTGAGTAAAATTGTGCTTTAAAAAAGTTTATTTCCCGGAGGATCAACAAGAAACACATGTAAGCGTTGGATGCACTAATATATTCACACATTCATGTTTAGCTGCATCAGTTCTTTTTCACAGGGATGACCATCTAAAAGGCAGCCTGAGTTGCTCTCAGATTGCAAATTACAGGTCAGATTAGTGTGATTTCTGCTATTCACTGTCATCAAAAAACAAACAGATACCATACAATGGTACAATGAGAATTCTACGGTCTGCTAGTCAAGTCAAGTCAAGTCACCTTTATTTATATAGCGCTTTTTACAATACAGATTGTATCAAAGCAGCTTTACAATGATAACATGAAAATAATACAACAAAGTTTGTTTCTAGAAGAAAATTGCGTCATCGTCCACCTTGAATAAGGCAGATCAATAATATTGTTGAATATTAAATGTCCCCAACTAAGCAAGCCAAAAGCCAAGGCGACAGTGGCAAGGAACCAAAACTCCATCAGTGACAGAATGGAGAAAAAAACCTTGGGAGAACCCAGGCTCAGTCGGGGGCGAACGAACAGTGTATGATTATGATTCAGGCAGCATTACAGGTCAGAAGTCAGATTGGATCAGAACATTCAGAATATTTATCCAGTTCCGTCTGGTTGGAAGTCGGAGTCATCGCGTTGAGGATCAGTGTGCAGTTGCAGTATGGATTTGTGTTTTTGTACGTGCGTGATTCACTGCTGCAATGCATCAGAACGTTTTTAGTCCCCACAGTGCATATACTGTAAACGATGGATCTGTTTTTAGGTCAGTACCAGGTATCCATCTTGATTAGTGCTCTGGCATTTTCAAAGACGCTGAAATGTCATCAGACTAAGCAGCCCTCTAATTATCATTTCCAACAAAAACCTCGGCACAGCTTCACCAGTCTTTCCGCAGCCCCAGGCTCTACTTGTAGTCTAGACAAAGCAGATCCAGAGGAGGGCAGGGGGTATGGAGCAGGGTCATCACTAGCACAGATTTGAGTCACTGGCTTACGAAGAGCAGACCACCTGCTTTAATGTATTTATATCTCCCTCGCTTTGCCTTTGGTCTTAGCTGGCTGGTTAAGATATCATGCACAGCAAATAAAAGAAGGGTTTTTAGTCTGTCTAAATATAGGCAGCAGAATGACAGGAGAGTTCAGATTAGCCGTCCTAGTTTTCCTGGAAATAGCACGGAGAAGAATCATTTCCATTAGATTAAGATAAACTTGCTGTCTTCTGCACGGCAGTGCTCTCACGGAGTGCTATTCCAGGTCAGAAACAAGCAAACGCTTGTAAAAGATAAACCACTTTATTCATAAAAGTAATTTGTCTGGTGCAATTAACATCATTAACACTTGCTGAAAGTTTAATTTAAAGCACATTTTCTATTGATCATAGCATCAATAATGTATTAAACAATGGCAAAAACATTATGACCAGGAATATATTCAGAAACGCTGTGAAGATAAGAGCATTTTCAGCATTTTATAGAGTGGATTGTGGTGCCTGGATCACAGTGGTGGAGAACTGCTGTGAGTCTCTAAACTATGTCAGATTATGGTCCTCTGCCGCACCTCTGAAACACAGCACTCAGAGTCACTCAGGAGTGTGTTTCCCAAAAGCATCATTAGCCAACTATGTTCGCAAGTTCCGTTGTTATTTGCATAGTTCAACGAAGTCAGTGTTTCCCGAAACCATCGTTCTAACGAACATTCGCAAACAGCATCGCAGAGTTGTGTAGTTGGAACGACATCTCTCGACCTGTGGTTAGAAGCAGAGTTTCTAGTTTGCATGACATGTGGACTTAATAAATCCTTATCTTGAGCAAAATAAGCAAGCTGACATTCAGTACAACCTGTGTCTTTTATTTAGAATACATAAAAATGTCATTTACGTCTTTTAGTTTGTCAAGACATTCAAAGAACCATTTTTGAAGAGTGCGCATGTGCGAACGAGCTCTAAGAATGAGCCTATGATTGAATCTGGAAATAAAGCAAAATAACTGAGAAAAATGAGTAATCTGTAATTTACAGCAAAACATCTAGCGTTAATTCGATCTCAAACAGATTCATTAAAAGAAGTTATTACTCCACCACGTGTGTGACGTCATTAACCAACGTGGCTGAACGACCACTTAGCGACAATACGGTTTCAGGAAACAGTCGTGACTAGCTAGTTGATTTCTTCAACGATGCATCGTACTATGGTAGTTAAGCAGCGAGTTATGTCATTGTTCGGGAAACGCACCCCTGAGCGACACTTTCAACGCTATCTCAAGACCAATTCGTACGAGTGAGTAAAATGTGGCTGATTCGTACGAATTCGTACGACCTCACTCATATGAATTCATATGATTTGTCTAAAACCCAGTGACGGTTAGGTTTAGGGGTGGGGTCAGGGGTAGGACATTCGTATGAATTCATAGGAATTGGGCAACTCGTAAAATAAGTACGATTTAGCAAAAAACTTACAAATTAGTACAAGTGAGGTCATATGAATTTGATCAAAAATACAGAAAATATATATTGTGAAACAATTAAAAATACCTGTTTTCTATTTTAATATATTTTAAAATGCAATTTATTCCTGTGATCAATGCTGAATTTTCACCAGCCAGGCACTTAAACCGCAGCGAAGAGCACAGGCAAAAATTAGGAGCACCTTCTAATCAAATATATTTTTGTCATGATGTTTTCAGTGTTTTTGGGTCAAGTCTTTTATTTTGAAGTTATTCAGTTCCTGTTCCCTGTGTATTTTTCACGATTTGGTCTTGTCTTGGTCACGTTTCATGTCATT
This sequence comes from Vimba vimba, assembly GCA_022828995.1. NCBI lineage: Eukaryota > Metazoa > Chordata > Actinopteri > Cypriniformes > Leuciscidae > Vimba > Vimba vimba. The sequence goes on from CM040830.1 coordinate 3,964,318, forward strand.
AGGCTTGTTTGACTTGAACCGGCGCTGCACAGACCGATCGGTTTATGACATCAAAGTACAGCGAGAGCAATTCAAAAGCATAAGGAGCCGTCTACTCTATTCGCTCTCGCGGTACTTTGATGTCATTCACTAATCGGTCTGTGCAGCGCCGGTTCAAGTCGAACAAGCATATTGTCATGTTTCTGTGTCTTGTCATGTGATTCCCTGTTTGTCATGTGATCCTGCCATGTGTCTTGTCATTGGTTAATCGTCTGTTCATTGTTCACAGGCGTCCCTTGTCTAGTCATTAGTCTGTGTATTTAAGCCCTCATGTTTGCCATGTGTCTTGGTCAAGTATTGTTTCCTGTAGTCTGATGTTGTGTAAGTTCATGTTCATGCCTTGGTTTTTGTTGTCATGCCACGCCATGTTTTTGTTTCATGTTTTGTTTTATTTGTAATAAACTGCACTTGAGAAATCCCTTTACAGAATACTTGACCTTTACTATGAACCCAGCAGTTGCCCTCCTTTGTCTTCGTCAAGACAACCTCACCATTGAGGATTATGTGGCAGAGTTTTGTGAACTCTCTCACCTGTTGGACTTTAATGATGTGGCCATCAAGGACATTTTTAGGGTGGGTTTGAATGAGCCTGTTTGCTCCCAGCTGCCTGGGGGGAAATGCATTGGTCTCTGGCACAATACAGTACATGGACTATGCCCTATTATTGAGCAGTTCCTCATTTACTGTGGGTTTTGAGGAGGAGCCCCACAAACCCGCAGTATCTGCCAAGCCTGAGCCACTTCACATCATGCCTGCCAAGCCTGAGCCACTTCACGCCATGTCTGCCAGGTCTGAGTCTCTTCACGTCATGTCTGTCAAGCCTGAGTCTCTTCACGTCAAGCCTATCAAGCTTGAGTCTCTTCACGTCATGCCTGTCAAGTCTGAGTCTCTTCACGTCAAGCCTATCAAGCCTGAGTCTCTTCACGTCATGCCTGCCAAGTCTGAGTCTGTTCACGAGGGGGGACCTGATAGGACCATGGAGGCCGCGCCACCATGGTCCCCTGAACTGCCTGGTCCACCCTGGCCCCCTGCTCCACCCTGCTCCACCCTGCTCCACCCTGCTCCACCCTGGCCCCTTGCTCCACCCTGGCCCCTTGCTCCACCCTGGCCCCCTGCTCCACCCTGCTCCACCCTGGCCCCCTGCTCCACCCTGGCCACCTGCACACCCTGCTCCACCCTGGCCACCTGCACACCCTGCTCCACCCTGGCACCCTGCTCCACCCTGCTCCACCCTGCTCCACCCTGGCCACCTGCACACCCTGCTCCACCCTGCTCCACCCTGGCCACCTGCACACCCTGCTCCACCCTGCTCCACCCTGGCCCCCTGCTCCACCCTGCTCCACCCTGCTCCACCCTGCTCCACCCTGGCCACCTGCACACCCTGCTCCACCCTGGCCACCTGCACACCCTGCTCCACCCTGCTCCACCCTGGCCCCCTGCTCCACCCTGCTCCACCCTGCTCCACCCTGGCCACCTGCACACCCTGCTCCACCCTGCTCCACCCTGGCCACCTGCACACCCTGCTCCACCCTGCTCCACCCTGGCCCCCTGCTCCACCCTGCTCCACCCTGCTCCACCCATACTATCATCCATCGATTAGGTCGCTCGCCTTGGTGCGGCTGAATTTATTTTCACAGTGCATTCAGTAATTTTCACTCCTAAATGCAACTACAATGGTCACTATGAAAGCCCTGATCCTGCTTGGGTGCCCAAGAAGAATTTATTATTATTATCAATGTTGAAAAAGTTGATGAATAGAAAGTTCATTACCTTTATTTTACAGTATCCTTGTTACATACTGTATGTTACATGTACTTACCATAACAGTAAATTATGCATAATTACATGCAATTAACCCTAAACCAAAACCTAATCCTACCCTAACCCGATAGTAAGTACATTATTCACAGTACTTAAATGTATAATTACACTGTAACAATGACACCTTAAAATAAAGTGTAACCAATTTTTTTAACAATCTAAAAGTCTTTACTGTCTCTTTTTATCAATTTAATGTGTCCTTATATTAAGTATATGGCATTAATTAATATTAATATTAATATTGATAGTACTTATTTGTGTAATTACACTGTAAGACTGTTTAGATTAAAGTCTAAATGACCAGTGTGATGAGCAGTACCTCTTTGATGAGCGCCATGAAGCGGTTGCCGAAGCGCCAGGGCTTGTGGCGGTTACACTGCAGTGAACTGACGGTGATTTGAGGAGACTGCTGGACGGCCACGGCCACCACATGTACCGCGTCATACATCAGGGCAGCATCTGTCTGGAAACACACACACACACGCACACGGGTCAATCGGCCATCAGCAGAACACCTGAGGCTCTCCAGTGATAATTAATCGAGCCTTTAAAAGCAGGTTAAAACTTCAGTGTCAAGATTCGTGGTGCATTTTCCCTTCAACGACTAATCACAGAGAATGAGAAAGTGTCAGAGTAGCCTTCAGCTTTCTGCCACACCAACACACAGCCTTCTATACCGGAGACCTCTCATTCACAAACCAAAAATAAAATGTAATTAGTGTTTGCCTTGGATGATTGAGAAGCAATCACAACACCTCTCAGACTGGGCCGGTATGGAAATCATGCCTGAGGGGGCTTCAGAAATTGCTATCCTTTCAAATAAATCATAGCCAAACCTGTCATTTTCCAGCTTTTGTCTCTGATTGTCTGCCGCAAGGTTGTGGCTAAAGATGGCTCTGGCCTAATAATACTGCAGCTTCACACAAGCCTATTTGTATGTTTGCAGGGAAATAAATCAGCATGGCTGAAGATTACAGGCTGACCGCAATAAGACCAATAATTGAGGACAAACACCCATAACTATGAAGGTAAAAAAAGTAGCAAAACCCAAGAGATTATAGATTTGAATTTTAGAACTTGCTCAATAAATATTATATTGCTACAAATTTCATTGGTCAGGCATTGACCTATAAAACGGCTTCATTCCCACTCTCAGCGCCGGTTCTGCTCTCATAAGTCAGTATTGTAACAGGAATAAAGTAGTATCAAAAGTCAAGGTGCTAAGATTGATAAGTTGCACTGTAAGATTTAAGAGGTTGTAAGTTCAGACTCGTGGTTGTACAGCAAAATTGCATTAAAGGGTAAAAATATGTAATACTGTACACATCACGTTTATGACTATTCATCTGCAACTTCGAATTAATAACAGTGTTTGGATTATGTCTGTATGTGCAAATTGAAAAATGTAAATTTCAACTTACAAATATGAATATTAATTGCACAGGTTTGTGAGTTTTGTTACTCTTTTACATTCATGCATAACAAAATACTTACTAGAAAACAGTACTAATTCCCGAATTCTCAAACAAAACTTTATTGTATATTGAGACATACGTCAATCAGTCAAGAATGTGTATTAGAAACATTATAGGGTTGCACTTTATTTTGATAGTCCACTTTAGACATTCTACAAACTATAAGTAACTTTGCAACTACATGTCAGCTAAATCTCATTAGAGTATTAGTAGACTGGTAGGGTTTGGGTTAGTAGAATAAGTTGACATGTAATTGTAAAGTTATTTATAGTCAGTATATTGTCTGTCAAGGAGCATCAAAATAAAGTGTTATCACATATTAAGCAGAAAGTCTACTAATACTCTAATGAGAGTTAGTTGACATGTAGTTGCAAAGTTACTAATAGTTAGTAGACTGTCTAAAGTGGACCACTGAAATAAAGTGTTAACCATTATAGTATCGATTGTATATTAATCTTGATCACGATAAATTATGCATAATCATCTGCGATATTGGCCCGCTGGTTATATATCCATTTTTTATTTATTTTATTTTTTATATTTTCATGATCTTGCATTCATTTGATATTTTCATTATCTTGCATACCTATATAAGCTTGGGGTTGCCAGATCAAGAGTTAAAATCCCCCAATCATATACATTTTCGAAATAGCGTTTTTACTTAAATTTAAACAAACCTGGCAACTTAAGCAACTTACTTTTCAACGTACTTAACAAACCTGGCAACCATGCACACATACTCTCTCTACACTACAAACACACACTAATGATCTGAAAATAATGATCTCAGCTTCTCAGTGACAAACCGTAATAAATCCAAATGTGAATCTCAACTATATTGTTAGCGAATGCAGTTAGGTGCTACAATACAAAATGTTTTTGTTGTTTTAATAGAAATGTATCATTTTCATAAATTATGTGTTAATGTATAAATATAAATACAAAATCAAGAAACCATGATTTCTCAAATGAGAACAACTGTGATTTTCTAGGTGAGTTTTATCTGCTTTAGTGGTCATTACAGTCATTCAAATTATAGTGCCAAAGGTCTACAGAGTGACAATAAATCATAAGCTACTGCATCATGTAGAGACTTCTCCAAAAGGTAAGTAGCTCTTAGGATGCATCTTCTTTGGGACAAATTCTCAGGCAAAATTACATGTTTCTTTCAAAATGACGGGGGGGAATATTGTGTTGCTCGCAAAACGCAAACATCAAGTTCATTTGGAATCAATAGCGTCTCCTGTGCGATTTGCGTGAGGAGCGTTATTTAACACGCTGATGTTCTGCCTGAAGCACTGCGAGTCAGTCATGAGTCAGTCATGGTCTCAGAGTAAACAGCTGCTATAGGCAGGAGACCGCGAGCAGCTCAATAGATGTTGGAACAGAGCAAGTCTGTCATGTTAACTTTTAAAGTGGGCCACCAGAATGGATTTCTGACAAGATTTATGGATACCTGACTTTATTTTTTATTTTATTTTTTGGGCCTCATGAGGAAAACATTCAAAAACCATCACTTACAGTAGTATGATTTATAAAAATTCAGAAAGTTTTCTGTTATTGGGTAGGTTTAGGGTTAGGGAATAGAATATACAGTTAATACAGTATGAAAACCATTATGTCTATGGAAAGTCCCCATAAAACATGGAAACTAGTGTGTGGTGCTGGTAAACCCTAGGTTATGGGGAAAAATGTCTCCACAAAGATGGAAATATCTGAAATCCTTGTCCTTGTGGCAAAAAACGTTTGGTCACCATAAGGAAAACAGCTTATCATACTAAAGCCCTATTTGGACGGGATTAGTTTTACAAGGGCAGATGGAGTAAAGTAATTTGACCACAGGTAGTCTGTAATATTTATATAGTCTGTAACACTTGAGTTTTGCCACAGACTTGTCCTACCACCTAGATCGCAACTGAATGTTTTTTCAAGCGTCTCCATACTTTAAAAAAAATGCGGAAAACTACTTTTAAACAGGAATTTAAAATTATTAATTAAAAAATGAGGTCATTTTTCCGGACCTTTTTACTGAAGGTAAAAGTTGCCGTAATCTTTACTGACATTGTCAGTCACGATTACTGAAATAGCGCATTCGGACGGGACTAAAATCACTGAGAAGCTCTGGTAATTCTTACTTTACCCCACCTCTCCATGTTAAACTAATCCCGTCCGAATAAGGCTTAAGTGAAGTTTTTGGAAATCTACAAATGAGGAAATCTACAAATTTCTGTGAGGGTTGTGTTTAGGGGGTTAGAATATTCAGCTTGAATTACAGCTGACACGTTCACAGGGAAAGAAACCATCCTTTCCCCTGTATAATCCAGACGGTGTTTAAAGCTTGGCAACTAGCAGATATGTTACACTGCTGAAATGAAACCAATAGTCATTTTATTGAGAAAACATATTGTACTCTTTTGTTGATGTGAAATGCACCGCCAATTATAGAGTGAGCCATATATACCGCCGACTCACTGCTAGCTGGTATAACCTCCGACAAGGTTCCCTGATGACCGAGGGGAGGAAACAACCACTATGATATTAATAATCTGTCCATGAGCGAGTGTTGATGAAAGTGAATGGGTGTGAAGATGCCTCGGGAGAACAACAGTCCGCTTTAGGCCCAGGGTTTCAGTCACCAGCTGCTGGTCAAAATGACTCAAGGCTGCTGTGTGTGTGTGTAAAGTTTGGCTTGTGGCTGTTTCACACCACCACAAAGCTGTCAATCACCCTCCTACCTCTTCCTACACTAACACACAGATCGGCTTCATAATCACTTGTCCGCCATTCCACGCCTGTCAATCAATCAGGATGCGAAGGGAGCGCAAAGTGGCAGCCACTGGTCTTGGAGGGAGATGAGACATGGGACGAGGTGTTGTCAGGAAGGAACGTGCCATGAATTCACATGACCGATCGCCATCCCCCTCTTTTTGGCATCCGGCTGGGCCATTAAAAGGGGACAGCCGAGACTGGGTCCCTGCCGCCTATCTGTGGAGAATACACATTATCCTAAGTCACCCGGCCCACCAGTGAGGCAACGTACGTCAATGAGCCTGGCTTATGCATTGTGAATAATAAATAAGTAATAACATCAGACAAACAGAAGACAGGGCCTCCACCTGAATACGAAATGAACGCTCCTATTACCCGCCTGTGTGTGTATTAGCGCAGCTTTGTGCGATGGAGCGGGGGGGAATCAAAGCCCAGGGTGCATGTGGTCTCTCCTGGGAGCCATGCTTTGTTTTCTTCAGATTTTCATCAAAGCTTTATGGATCTGTCGGCATGCCTTACTCTATACCAAAGCACAGCAGTCAGCCCATAAATGTACACTGAAGATGAGAAACTGGCAAAGACTCGTAAAACATGGTGGCTAGGGATGGCAATTTACATGAATTCCCATTATCAGTCGTTGTTTAAATTAACGATCAACTAATCGCTAACCATAACCTCTTACATCCGGAGCCTGGGGGGGCCGGCTACTAAGTTATCATGTTACTTAACAATCACTTGCTTAACCAACACAAAATATCCTTGGGTTTACAGTGAATATAGGGAATATGACTTGATTTACATAGCGTGAAAAATAACTGCTTTACATGAAAATGTGATCTGCAAAATCATAGTTCATAACAGATAGACTTGAAAAAGACTAAAAAGAAGCAGAATACAAGCAGCATATTTGTTTCAGTTAAAAAACAAACTATACCAAGTATTTGTATGAAAAAGTGCACATGTAAACAGTATACACATGATGCTTTTTTTTTTTTTTTTGGTAACTTGGCAAAACATTAGTAAACCAGTAGATCACATATCTTTATTTAGTGCATGGGGTCTCGAACACAACATAAGACAATGCGTAGATCAAGGAGTGACAATGACATTCTGCTTGGCTAAAGCTATATGACTTCCGTGATCCGATCGTAGCATTGTTCATGATGCATTGTTTTTACAACGTCATTTGAAAGTTCAACCAATGGAAACTGGGTACGGTGGTTAGGAGCGATGTATAGAGAACAGTCGAACACTATTTATTCTGTGTACTTTTATTGTGGCATTTACACAAGTACGTATGTTCAGTATAATCACTTGTTTCAAGGTTATTTTGGACCCTTGATTAATTATGTTTTGAAATAAACAGCTAGCCTATCGAATCCATGGCATGGCTTGAAAACATTAATACACTTAGAATACGTAACTACGGCGCACTCGTTATTTTTTTCCTCAAGTTTCTGCAGCACATGTTTTGCATGAGCCGCATTCACCTCAAAACAACACACTCAAATGATGACCCTGTTAAAGTTGTATTGATTAAATTATTATCGACAATTGGTCGATCATCGATTAATCGTTAGCATCGCTAATCTTAACGACTGTAGAGTATAATATATCTGCATTAGTTCTTGAACAGCTAAACCATAAATATAAAGCTTTTATCATACTCAAACCAAGCCGCATGCACCACTTGTCACCATGATGGTAAAATCAACATTAACAGAAATTCTTCTAAATTAGCATAACAAAACATTAATCACTGCTAAATCTCCCACTTAACATTAATCTTACAGACCAAAAAAAAACAACAACATTGTATTACACTTAATTTTAGCATTTACTCTCCCTTTCGAGTACCATTGGCAAAGCATGCTGGGAAGTAGAATCCCAGCCCAGTTTCAGTTAAACTTAAGTTCGTCTAAATTAAAATAAATAATTTCATAAAACTCAAAAAAATGAAACAGTTCAGTATACTTAAAATATATCAGTTATGTGACCTTGAAAGAAAAAGAAAGTGCTAAATACTCATAAAAGTTCATTTGACTGAACTAGTTTAATTTAAGTTTGTCCTACTCAAACCAATTAATTATTTTGAGCGTTAGGGTTTACAGTGAGAACCTTTGTCAATGAAGTCACTTTGTAGTGGTCAAATATATATATGTAGTATATATATATATATATATATATATATATATATTTAAAAAATATATAATGTGTTTTTTTTAATGTGGTTGAGAGTTTTTGGGCATCACTAACATCATACTGTTTTATTGCAAGCATGTAAATAAAATGTTATATAAAGATATGTCAATTAAATGGTGCGGTCAAACAAAATAATCAAAGCAATATTTCCTTATGGACTCTATAAACTCCACTTAATATTGAATCTGTTTTGTGCACAGTTTACGGCATATTTAGACTGCAATTTGCACTCTCTTTGAAAATGAGCACTGGACTGAGCAAGGAGTGCTTTTCTCAAAAGCATTTTTAGTCAACTATGGTCACAAGTTCCGTCATTATCAGCATACAGTAGTTCAACGAGTTAGTTTTTCCCAAAACCATAGTTTCAACGGACATTCGCAAACAGCATTGCAAAGATGTGTGGCTGGAACGACAGCTCTCGACCTGCGGTTAGAAGCACAGTTTGCATGACATGTGGACTTGGACAAAATAAGCAAGCTGACATTCAGTACAATACAAATATATTATTTTGAATATATACAAATGTAATTTACATCTTTTAGTTTGTCAAGGGATTTGAAGCACTCTTTTTGCAGAGTGCGCATGTGTGTACTATGATCCTGTGATTGAATCTGGGGGAAAAAAGCAAAAAATCTTGAAAAGAAATGATGTCATAACGGATTACTTAAGTGTAGTTATTACTCCACCACCTGCCAAATGACACATGTGCAACAATACGGTTTCAAACAGTCGTGACTAGTTGATTTCTTCAAAGATGCATCGTATGGTAGTTAAGCAGCGAGTTACGTCATTGTATGGGAAACGCACCCCAATGCCATTTTACTCACATTGAGCAACACAGAGAGATAAAAAAGGCAAGAAAGAGAGAGACTGAGCTGGAGAATTGTGGATGTTGGAGAATGCTGTACATTTGTATAGCAGAGCCCAACAGGCAGACTGGCAAATGATTGAGCAATACAACCACTTCACTCTATGCACATCTCATTAAAATCAATTATGTCACTCCTGAATGAAATCAAAGCTAAACACTTTAACAGCTGCTTTTCCCCTGTGTGCGCCGATGTGAGCGTTACCTCGGATGCATTTTCTTTTTGCACCTCGTTCGCACGTCCTCCCCTGCCTTGTGCTGGGAGATTTAATCTTCTCAGATCAGATTGCTTTCAACACTTTTATGAATTGTTAAAGTGTGGAGGTCTGGCAGGGAGGTTTCCCTACATCCATGAAAGGGGCTCTGGATAAAAACGTGACTCTGGGGTCATTTATTGCAGTAACTGTTATTTAATGGTCGTCAATGGAGAAAGATGCTTTTCCCCAAATAATGGTGAGTTACAAAATCTACCAGCAGGTTTGACTGCCAGATCTAACCAGCCAAAACTTGATCCGCATTTGAGGACTGTGTTTATTTGAATGGAATTTTGCTCCAGGACCAACAAATAAAGGGGGAGGACCAAAAAAAAAAAAAAAAAAGTAGTTTCTGATGTTTAACACTAAATATACAACAGGTGAGGCATGCTAATCTCTCAAAGCTGTTCATGAAGAGTGAGGATAACATATTTATGTCAAGCTGAAACCTTTGTGAGCTATGATCTGTCAAAATCACTTAATATTGACACATGAAGCACTTCTCATGTGACCCCACTAAGCTTTAACTGTCAGATAATCATGAAGGAAATATGGCATGCAGCACATGGGAATAACCTGGTGCATTTAATCAAGACACGAATGATAAACATCAGCTGTGATGGAGCCATGAACATCCCCACAGGTCAAAAAATATCCGTTTAAAAATATCCATTATGGCATATGGAGCACCTCACTGTGCCTGTATACAGTATTAATTTACAGAATTAATTTACAAAACTAACATTGAAAAGCAGTCAACCAGAAAAATAATAATAATAATAATAATAATAATAATAATAATAATAATAATAATGTGACTATGGAAATTAACTTTTTAATTAATTTTCAACACCTGGGAGATTCCAGAATTTCCGTGACTGTGAAAACACACCACCTAAGCACACATACGCAAACTTGGCGAGTCAAGAGACATTTCACTGTTGGTTCTTGTATGTCTTATAGAAATAATAGAAATGGAATGGAATGGAATGGAATGAAGAGCTTGTAACTAATCATGTCCATCATTTGTGCTGTACATTGGGATATGTGAATAAAGGTGGTGATGGTAAAAAAAAATAGTCAGTCTTCTGAAAATGACGTAAACGGGAGTGAAGAGGTTTGCTCGTGTCATGTTAACATCTTACTGCCCTTAAGTCCTCACTCTCATCATTGGAAATAGTCACATTATTGGTGCACATGTTGAAAACAGTTGTGCTGCTAAATATTTTTGTGATATTATTTTTTTCACAAACGCAATAAACGCAGTCATGTTAAATTGCTTTCTGAGGCGGATGCCTGCTGTTTGTGGACGCAGTCGTGTAAGACTGTTCTGGGAGGTAGTTATACCGAACCACTTAGAGACTTTGGCTAAGGCATTTCAGAATGACAAAAACAACATTTCAGATACTGTGCAACATAATCGGTCTGCTGGTTGGTCCAGTTATGTCGTCCCATCACAAAGTGAAATGACTTTTTTGATGTACATCGATGAATTTATTTGGTAAATGTCATTCCATCATAATTTATGCACATTTTCTAATCGGATAAAACATTTATCCGACTCATTTGACCACATACGTTTTGTTTGTGTCTTGCTGTTTCTATCCAACGTTTTTTAATGTGATATCCCAAAATACACTTAAAAATAGGTGGAAAGGAACATAGCCAAATGGTGTTGTCAGTAAATGTATGCTCAGGCTACACAGCCTTGAATGCACATGTGATGCTCATGACAGACTTTTGTTTAAGTATGTTTTAAGAAATACTTCACAGCCACAGATGTGTATTGTTTGTGTTTGTGTGTGTGTGTGTTTGTGTGTGTGTGTGTGTGTGTGTGTGTGTGTGCGTGTGTGTGTGTGTGTGTGTGTGTGTGTGTGTGTGTGTGTGTGTGTGTGTGTGTGTGTGTGTGTGTGTGTGTGTGTGTCTGTGTGTCTGTGTGTGTGTGTGTGTGTGTGTGTGTGTGTGTGTGTGTGTGTGTGTGTGTGCGTGTTGTCAAAGGGCTATGCCAGCCAGAGGCCAAATACATCATGAGCATTGTGAGCAATGCTGCAAATATTTAAAGTGCATGAGATGACTTTTGGGGCTCTAGACCATGAATATTCAATTCAGAAAGTTAGATTTTTTTTAAAACTATAAAAGATAATACAGTTAAGAGTTCAATGATAAAAATATGCAAAAAAGAAAAAAATGCAGAGCAAGCTTAAGCTTCCAGGTTGAAGCTTGTACAGCATATATTCAGAGAGATCGAGTACTGCAGCATCATGGGTACAGTGGGCAACTGAGTGTGTGGATTGCTGTGTAATTAACTGACTTGTTTGTTAATGAAATGTCAAGATAATAGCTCAGTGATGTATTAATATTATAATGTTTAACTCTGAACAGTTCACAAATGGTTGAAAAGAGCAATAGAGTTTAAAGCATTTTTGGTATGTGCGATTGTTTTATTTTTAAAAATTGTTTGACTTTTTTATATTGTTATTGTGTTGCAGGCAAGGGATGAGGAGTTATTGTTTATTTACAAGAGGAAGAAGGCATCCTAGAAAGCACGAAACAACATAACAGCTTCACTAACGTAAATACAATACCAGTCAGTGAGAAGAAGAAAACTGAGGGCTTAAATTTGCAGGAGAAAACAAACTGAACACGCAACAGGTGCACAAAGCAATCAGTAACCATGGCAACAAACAAGGGCATAATCAGTAACATAGAAAACGGAAAAGAAGTGGGAAAATGGGGATCAAAAGAAAGAAGAAACAGAACACAGGGAAACAGTGAAATACAAACTAAAAGTCCATAAAACAGAACAGGGTTTAAGGCCGTCTGCATCAACTAGACTTGACTGTAATTCAGTTCTGTGTGGTTTTAACAGTGTTTTGAGACACTATTTGAAGTTAACACTTTGCTGCAGGTCGGTCTGTTGTTGTGGCATCATCATATTTTAGCAGTGTCTTGAATATCACATACACAAACTACGATTGGTTGTCTATAAATTTTACAGTTTACCCTTGACGCTTTCAGTTGTTTTCTGAAAGAATATGCTGACAGCTTTGGAGATTAATTAAATCTGACCTTCCAGCACTGAAAACTAAACTTTTTATGATAATAACCTTGGTGTGTTTGTAATTCTCAGAGTTAATCAGGGTCCAAATCAACCAGGGCTTGGATCAAAAATGCCACTGAAAATGACAAACATGCCCCAGATATTTAGAATGTGTGAATAGTGTGGCCAATAGAATTTTGTATCTGTTATCTAACATTTGATATATTTCATGACGATGTGTGCTGTTTATCTATTAATGAGTTTAGTGCCTTTGCAGGCAGACTGTCAGGATTTACACTCGGATACCAAGGTTAGAAGGATTCAGTATAACTTTTTATTGAAGCTCTCGTTGGACAGCAGGTAAATGTAGATGCATTAACAGGTACTGTGAGAATAACATTGATGAATGATCATCTTTTCTCTTGCAAATAGCGGCAGGCTTGAATATGGCACGAAACACAATCCGAGGAACACACCGAGGAGAACGCGGGATATCAGGATGAGGAAGCAGGTAAGTATCACAAGGATGTACTATGGAAACAGACTGGAACAGTTCAGGAACAAAAGTCTGAAATGCACAGAGAGCAGGTTAGTGGGTCTTTCCTAGTTCAAGGTTCGACAGGGACTGGAGGTGAGGTGTGTTCCTTTGTAGTGCTCAGTGATTGCTGGGATTGATGACAGGTGCAGGTGATTAGTATTCGGGTGAGTGTGATCTTTGTGTTGTGGATGTGAATGAGCCTGATTGATTCCTGACATTACCCCCCTTCCCCCACCCCCCAATGGCCTGCTGGAGATGATGGTGGGCATCATTCCACACTCTTTCACTTTCTCGAAACCAGTAATTAACAGAAGTGACCTCAGAAGGCTCACCGGACCATGGAAACAGTGGTGGCTAGAAACCAAGGAAGCCTTGGAAGGGAGTTAGTCCTGTGGTGGTCTGATGCAAGGAGTTTTGGGCATATTCTGCCCAGGCGAGGAATTGATTCCATGTGTCTTGACGATTTTGACAGAACGTGCGGAGGAAACGATTTATCTCTTGAACCTTTCTTTCAGTCTGCCCATTGGCCTGAGGATGGTACCCCGATGTCAAGCTTATCGTTACCCCGAGAAGAGAAAAGAAAGCTTTCCATACCCGTGAAATAAATTGGGGTCCTCGATCCGACACAATGTCCTCAGGAATGCCAAAATGACGAAAAACCTGGTTGAAGAGGCTCTCGGCTGTCTCAAGAGCTGTAGGAAGACTCGGTAAGGGGATCAGTTTACAGGCTTTGGAGAATCTGTCGACTATAATAAGAATGCAGGTGTGTCTCCTGATGGTGGTAAGTCAGTAATAAAATCGATGCCAAGATGTGACCATGGCCGTTGGGGAATGGGTAGAGGTAATAGTTTCCCTGAAGTTAAGTGATGGGGAGTCTTCGATACAGCGCAAACTTGACATCCCTGGACGAAACGCTGCACTTCCTCTCTTATGCCCGGCCACCAATATCGTTGTTGTAGAAGGGTGTAAGTTTGTGTTGCTCCGGGATGACCCGTACCAACTGACGAATGAGCGGATTCGATGAGAGGTAGGCGATATTCGTTTGGAATGTACGTGAGAGTGTCAGGGCATTCCGGTGGTATAGGTTCTTGTCCCGTAGCTTCTTGGATCTGATCATCAATGTCCCATATAATAGGGTTAACAAAAACTGTAGTGGGCAGGACTGGTTCAGGTTCGTCAACGGTGTCTGGAAAGGCATGGAGTCTGGACAAGGCATCTGCACGGATGTTCTTGGTTCCTGGACGACAGGAAATGTGGAAATGGAACCGAGTGAAGAATAAGGCCCAACGGGCTTGACATGGGTTTAGTCTTTTGGCTTCTTTGAGATATTGTAGATTCTTATGATCAGTAAGTACCATGAATGGATGTTGTGCCCCTTCGAGCCAATGTCTCCACTCCTCCAGAGCCAGCTTAATGGCGAGGAGTTCCCGATTACCCACATCATAGTTCTGTTCAGCTGGTGACAACTTCTTTGAAAAGAAGGCACAGGGAAGAGGTTTATGGACATTCTCCTGGTGCTGAGATAGTATGGCACATACTCCAGTCGTGGAGGAATCGACTTCAACAATGAAGGCGAGATCTGGGTTAGGGTGACGTAGAAGAGGAGCAGTGATGAATTTGTTCTTCAAAGTTTGGAAGGCGTGATCTGCTTCAGGATTCCAGGTCAAGGACTTCGGTTTCCCTTTCAGAAGAGAAGTAAGTGAAGAAGTTATGGTACTGTAGTTGTTAATAAATCTGCGATAGAAATTTGCGAAGCCAAGGAATCGTTGGAGTTCTTTTACTGTTTGTGGAGTGGGCCATGAAGTGACTGCGGCAACCTTTCCATCGTCCATCTGTACTCCTTGCTTACTCACGATATACCCGAGGAAGGTAACTGATTCTTGATGGAAAATGCACTTCTCTGCTTTCAGGAAGAGAGAATGATCTCGTAATCGTTGGAGAACTCTGGAGACATGTCGTCGATGTGCAGATTCGTCTTGGGAGAATATTAGAATGTCATCGATATACACAATCACAAATTTGCTGAGGAAATCACGGAGTACCTCGTTCATGAAATCTTGAAACACAGAAGGGGCGTTGACCAGTCCATAAGGCATAACGAGGTACTCATAGTGACCTGAGCAGGTGATGAATGCAGTTTTCCACTCATCCCCCTCTCGTATCCGAATGAGATTATGCGCACTCCTGAGGTCTAGTTTGGTGAAGATACTAGCACCTCGTAGTTGTTCGAGTGATCTGGGTACGAGAAGAAGTGGGTACCGAAACTTTGTGGTGATCTTGTTAAGAGCTCTGTAATCGATGCAAGGTCTTAGACCCCCGTCTTTCTTTGCCACGAAGAAGAAACTAGATGCTGCTGGAGAAGTTGATGGACGTATGTACCCCTGATTTAAGGCTTCTTGTATATATTCTTCCATGGCTCGTTGTTCTGGAATGGAGAGCGAATAGATGTGACCACGGGGCACAGATTTTCCAGGTTCCAAGTCAATCGTGCAATCCCAAGGTCTGTGTGGAGGAAGATGAGAGGCTTTCTCAGGATTAAACACGTCTGCAAAGGAAGCATAACAGGGGGGAATTTCTGTGGGCTGTTTTTCTCGAGGGCTCTTGATAGATGTCACTGCAATGGAGATGGTCTTTGGCGAAGGAGGGACAGGTCTTGGAAGTTTTGGGAAACAAGTAGAGAAACAGGTAGAACCCCAGCGCAGAATATCGCCGTTATTCCATGAAACCTCGGGATTATGCTGGATGAGCCAGGGTCTGCCAAGAATGATCGCGGAAGTGGAATTTACTAACACCAAAGGAGTGAATGATTCTTCATGCAAACAGCCTACTCTTAACGTGATTGGTTTTATTCTGTGTTTCACATACCCAGGATTCAAGGCTTTTCCGGTCACTGTTTTGGCTGTGAACGGGGTTGGGGACAGAGTCTTCGGGAGTTGAAGTTTCCGGCAGAGGTCGCCCGAAATGAAATTGCCCACTGATCCTGAATCGATGAGGGCTGTAACGGAAATGATAACATCAGCAGAAATCAATGATACTGTGGTGAATAGTGGAGCAACACTGATGGGACTGATTGCCATCGAACTCACCAAGAGACGAGGTGGACGAACAGGACAGACACCGATGTAATGGGTGTTGTCTCCACAATACAGACAGAGATTATTGGTCATGCGTCTGGTTCTTTCTGATGGAGAAAGACGGGTATGGTCAATTTGCATAGGCTCAACCACAGGCTCAAATCCACGGTGATCTGGGTTCTCAGTAGGTCTGGATGAGAAAGCATATGATGATTGGTGATGATCAGCATAATAATTTTGAACTCGACGGGAGACTCAGATAGATTGTTGAATAAACTTTTCAAGGCCCATGACATCATCATAAATTGCGAGTTGTAATCTGAGGGCTGGATTCAATCCTTGACGGTAGGTAGTGATGAGTGCTCTCTCGTTCCACCCACTCGCAGCGGCAAGGGTTCTAAACTTCAACGCATATTCTGTAATAGACATTCGGCCTTGTTGGAGGTGATATAACTGTTCACAAATTGATGAATCGCCTATGGGACAACCAAAGACTTCTTTGAAGTGCGCTATGAAATTCTGAAGAGAATCGGTAACCGGTCCTGTCTGATTCCACATGGTTTCTGCCCATTGAAGTGCTCGGCCAGATAGAAGTGAAATGATGAAGGATATCTTTGAACGTTCATTAGGAAAATGGTAAGGTTGTACCTCTAGAGCAAGCGAGCATTGAAGAAGAAATCCATTGCAATCTTCTTCCCGACCAGAGAAGGGCGCTGGTTTCACCATCGGACTGGAAATACACAGCAGGGAAGAAGCGACAGATGCGGAAGTGGGGATCGCTGCCACTCCGCGCTCGGCAGACTCGAGCGGAGGAATTCCAGCTGGATTGATCCCTGGATCGGGTTGTGCTGAATCCATAGCAGTTAAAGGTCGAACCTTCTGTCAGGATATACACTCGGATACCAAGGTTAGAAGGATTCAGTATAACTTTTTATTGAAGCTCTCGTTGGACAGCAGGTAAATGTAGATGCATTAACAGGTACTGTGAGAATAACATTGATGAATGATCGTCTTTTCTCTTGCAGATAGCGGCAGGCTTGAATATGGCACGAAACACAATCCGAGGAACACACCGAGGAGAACGCGGGATCTCAAGACGAGGAAGTAGGTAAGTATCACAAGGATGTACTATGGAAACAGACTGGAACAGTTCAGGAACAAAAGTCTGAAATGCACAGAGAGCAGGTTAGTGGGTCTTTCCTAGTTCAAGGTTCGACAGGGACTGGAGGTGAGGTGTGTTCCTTTGTAGTGCTCAGTGATTGCTGGGATTGATGACAGGTGCAGGTGTTGTGGATGTGAATGAGCCTGATTGATTCCTGACACAGACAGGATGTTAGATATCAGATGTTAGACATGAAGTGTTTTTGATTATCAAAATAAAATAATTTCCAACAAATCAAAATTAAAATATACAGTAGAGAGCTTTAATTATTTCATTATTTAAAATGTACTCAAGCAGTGCCTAAATTGGATCATATGTTGTGCATTATATACAACTATGTTTGAATTTAATTAATTAGATTTTCTGGATAACAGCCATAATTCTTTGAATTAGGAGTTTATGTCAAGTAACTGATTACATAATTGAGCTCAATAAAGGCTAACCAATTATATATATGTTTAAAAATTTTTTTAAAAAAAGCCTGAATATAAAAAAAAAAAAAAAAAAATCCCATAAAGGCAATTTCCACAGAAGAAATAATTCTTGTATATCCAGCCAGTTGTTATCGCAGAATTAGCCTAAAATTAACGCAAAGTTTCCGCGAAGGAAACAGTTCGCGGCTTTCAGCCAAGATGACTGAACAAGTTCAAACTAGACTAGGATATAGTACAGTCATACCACACTCACCTGTTTATTATCTCAGAATTCATTACATTGTACAAAACAATCATCCAGGCGAGAAGATGAATATTATTAAAGTCGCCATGAAATCAAAGTTCTCTTACGAGAGGTTCTCTCGTATTGCGTAAGCTCTGCTTACGCAGCGGGAAAAGCCTTCTTTTCTCGAGATACTGAAACCAAAAATTATCCTTAATTTCATATATTGTCAACGCAGTGCGGCTGCAGGCAGCTGAGCTAGAGCGGCATACTGCGCGCTCATTGGCTGCCGCGCGGCAACTGCTTAAGCCTACCAGTGAGCCTGGCGTGACGTCACGCCCAATGAGGGCGCGCGCGACCTCACGCGTCACAGCCCGCCAGAATGGGCGGCGTCAGAGCGTATATAAGGAAGGCTCGTAGGCTATATTCTCTGATTTCTGTCTTTTCAGCGAAGCACTCGCATCGCTGGTCTCTGAGAGGAAACCGTCGCCGTGGCCTTCTTGGATCAAGCTAACGAGCCAGCTTAGGACAGCCTGAGGAAGCCGGACGATCTCTTCGCCGCCTTCAGCCTGCCGTGCCAGCTCAGCTATCCGGCGATACATATCCTTCCGTGTTAAGCTCTTGTGTGTATTGCTTTTCTCCGCAGCACTCTAAAAGAGCACGAGGCGTTGTTTCAAATGCCTCGCACCACGTGCGGCTCATGCCGCTCACCGCTCAGCGACGGAGACCGCCATCTTCTCTGCGCTCTCTGCCTGGGACGGGATCATGCAGCCGTCGCGTTTTCCTCGGGCGGCTGCGAACGCTGTGAAGAGCTGCAGATGTCGACCCTGCGGGCTCGACTCGCCCTCTTTTCAGACGCCGCTCCTGCCGTTGCTGGGCCGCGAAAGAAAAAACGCCGCTCACAACGCCCACCGGAGCCTGAGACACGAGCCAAGGCCTCGCCGGAGCCTCTCCCGCGAGCCTCGCTCTCTCCCTCTCCGCCCCCGCTCCCCGACGCGCAGCCGACGGCTCTCGCCCTCGATGCCGTCGACACAGCGGATGAAGCGGACGACAACGATCGGCTGGACACATGCTCATTGTTAGCGTCGGACAGCGAGGCGTGGTCCGGCTCCGCCCGATCCACCTCCTCCACCAGAGCTTCCAGCAGGGCTCCCGCCGGAGTGGAGGCCGAGCTTCTCCACCTCCTCACTATGGCGGTCGAGCGTTTGGGCCTCGAGTGGTCTGCGCCGGAGGTACCCCCGCCTAACAGACTTGATGGATGCTTCCTGACCACCAGTCGCCAGGCTCCAGCGTCTAGACCGGCGCCGTTTCTGCCTGAGCTCCACGACGAGCTTTCTAAATCCTGGAACGCCCCAGTTTCGGCCAGACTCCGCTCTCCGGCCTCATCGACTCTCTCCCGCGTGGACGGAGCCACGGAGAAGGGGTATGACCGGATTCCACCGGTCGAACAGGCGGTTGCAGCGCATCTTTGCCCCCCATCCGCGAGATGGCGCTCAAAGGTTGCCCTCCCGTCCAAAGCCTGCAGGACTACTTCGGCGTTCGCCAGCCGCGCTTTCTCCGCCGCTGGGCAAGCCGCCTCAGCTCTGCACACAATGGCGGTCCTTCAAGTTCTCCAGGCGGACCTCCTCCGCCAGCTTGACGAGGGAGAACTGGACAGATCGGCCCTAACCAACCTGCGCAGTGCGACGGACCTTTCCCTTCGCACGACTAAGACAGCAGCCCAAGCGATCGGACGATCCATGGCTTCGCTGACCGTCATCGAGCGCCACCTTTGGTTAACTCTCGCCGATATGGGGGAACAAGAGCGATCCGTCTTCCTGAACGCCCCGCTCTCGCCTACTGGTCTCTTCGGCCCGGCAGTGAGCGGCCTCGTGGACCGTTTTTCTGAGGTACAGAAAGCGTCACAGGCCATGAACCTCTTCCTGCCCCGCCGCTCGAGCTCCGCTGCAGGCCGCTCTAGCCAGCCTCCTGCACGCAGCTCCGCACAGCGGCCGTCTCGACCCCCAGACTCTAAGCAGCGCCAGCGCGGCCGCCCCAGGTCCCGCTCCACCAGCCAGCACAGGCCGCCGCCCCCGCGTGGGCCTCGGCCTAAGGTAACGCTGAAGCCCGAGCCTGCTAAGTCCTCCTAGCACCCGTCGGGAGGAAAAGACGGGCGGCTCCCGCCGCGGCCGGACCACCGTCAAAACTAAGATGTATCCCTCTGCCAGTCCCCTTGTCAAAGGCTACTGCAGTAGTGCCCACAGCAGCCAACGAGCCAGTTTCGCAACTCTCTCGCCTGCACACAAACGCCGTTTTTACGGCGACCCAGATAAATCGAATAAAGAGTGTAATGTCTGGTCAGACGGCTCACGCCGTCAGTGTTATGAGTGTAGTAAACATGCCCACTTCCCAGTGCTCATCACTACACACAAGCACAAATTCCCCTGTGTACCCCACAGAGTGCACTCACATAAAGCGCGCTACGGCCGCTCGAGTGATAACTGTAGGTCACGTGCCCACACTTCAGTGCTCACACCTACACAGTGCTCGCTCTGTCTCACACGCTTGGGTAACGGAACATTCTGCCACTGGCCGCGTGTTAATACAGAGCCCTGTGCCCGCTACACAGCACGCACACTCTCAGCTAAACATGTACGAGCCAGCCACCGGCTGTGTGTTAATAAAGAGCCCTGTGCCCGCTACACAGCACGCACACTCTCAGCTAAACATGCACGAGCCAGCCACCGGCGGTGTGTTAATAAAGAGCCCTGTGCCCGCTACACAGCGCGCGCACCCTCATGTACACACGCACAAGTCAGCCACCGGCTGTGTGATAATAAAGAGCTCTGTGCCCGCTTTACAGCACGCACACTCTCCGATAAACATGCACGAGCCCGCCCCGCTTCTGCGCCGCGAGCCGTCTCACAAAACGCTCTCTCACAGCGCTGTTCAGCCGGCTGCCGCCATCTGCGAACCCCCGTTCCCCCTCACTGCCACTGCGCGATTCGCGCTTACACCGCCACAGATTCCCCGTCCCGCGCTGTGCGACGGGCGAGAGTCAGAGGCGATTCGACCCCTAGCTATGAGTGCGAATGCATGGAAAGCTATCCAGGGTGTGTCGAAGTGGGTACTGAACACAGTGATAAAGGGCTATTCGCTTCAATTCGCTCGCCGCCCTCCGCGCTATCGCGCTCGGGCCGAGACTACAGTGAAAGCGGATGCAGCGCATCTGCTTCACACAGAAATAGCGAATTTGCTGCGCAAAGGGGCGATAGAACGGGTTCTCCCTCCGGGTGCCGAGGCAGGCGTATACAGCCGCTATTTCCTCGTACCCAAGAAGGGCGGAGCACTCAGACCTATATTGGATCTGAGATATTTGAACAAAACGCTTATGAAACGGCCGTTCAAAATGCTCACAACCAGTCAAATCCTCGCGCAGATTCGCCCGGGGGACTGGTTCATATCTCTCGACCTGAAAGACGCGTACTTTCAGATTCAGATTATACCCCGTCACAGGCCATTCTTGAGATTCGCCTTCGACGGCCAGGTATATCAGTACACCGTCCTGCCGTTCGGCCTATCCTTGGCACCCCGTACATTTACGAAGTGCATGGATGCGGCTCTCGCACCCCTGAGATCGAGGGGAATGCGAATCCTGAACTATCTGGACGATTGGCTCATTATAGCGCACTCGGCGGAGGAACTAGTTTCCCACAGAGAAGCGCTTCTCGGTCACCTGCAAAGCTTGGGTCTTTCCGTGAACTGGGACAAGAGCTCTTTAGCCCCCAGCCAGTCTATCACTTTTCTGGGTATAGATCTGGACTCGGCGGCAATGACAGCCAGACTGTCCGCACAGCGCGCGCGCTGTGTTCGACACCTCGCCGCCTCCTTTCAGGAGGGAAAAGTTTTTCCATTGAAAACTTTTCAGAGGTTGCTGGGCCACATGGCATCAGCAGCAGCTGTCCTGCAGCTGGGTTTACTCCGAATGCGTCCGCTTCAACGCTGGCTAAAAACGGAGACGCCCCGCAAAGCATGGATTTCAGGCCGTACTCCAATCAGAGTGACTCAGCGCTGTGTTACAGCCCTGCAGCCCTGGCTGACGGCCGAATGGTATCAGCGGGGAGTGTCGATGGGAACCATCGCACACCGCAAAGTGATCTCGACAGACGCGTCCAACATGGGTTGGGGAGCGACTCACGAAGGCAGTCCAATTTGCGGCCCGTGGTCGAATACGGAGAAAGACCTTCACATAAACTGTCTAGAGATGCTGGCGGTCGAGAAAGCGTTGAAGCACTTTCTACCGCGTATACGGGGACACCATGTGCTAGTTCGCTCGGACAACATGTCAGTGGTGTCGTACGTGAACCGCCAGGGTGGAATCAAATCCAGAACCCTGTGCGCGCTCGCAGAGCGCCTCCTATCCTGGGCTCAAGGCCCGTTGCGCTCCCTAAGGGCAGCTCATGTACCCGGCGGTTTGAACGACGGCCCGGACAGACTGTCCAGGGACAACGTTCCCCCAGGGGAATGGTCTCTACACCGCCAGACGATACAGACGCTTTGGCGTCGTTTCGGCGAAGCAAAGATCGACCTCTTCGCCACGAGCGAGAATGCTCAGTGCCAGAGGTTCTTCTCGAAAAAGGAAGACGCGCTGGCCCAGACCTGGCCCAGCGCCCCGCTTTACGCGTTCCCACCGATCTCGATGCTACCTCAAGTGCTAGCGAGGATCAGGAGTTTGAACTGCGCAGTGCTCCTCATAGCCCCGCGTTGGGAAAACCAACCATGGTTCCCCGAGCTAATGAGACTGGCAGACACAGCCCCATGGCCGATTCCGGTGAGGAGAGATCTCCTCTCTCAAGCCCGAGGCTCGATTCTGCATCCCCATCCAGAGCACTGGTCTCTGCATGCGTGGATAATCAACGATTACTCGTTGGCTTGCCAGAAGGGGTAATTAACACGATCACGCAGTCCAGAGCCCCCTCGACGAGGCGGCTCTATGCGTCTAAATGGTCAGTGTTTAACAAGTGGTGTGTGAATACGGGTTCTAATGCTCGAACCTGTGGAGTTCCACAGGTACTGAAATTTCTCCAAGAGATGTTGGACGCGGGCAGGTCCCCCTCCACGCTCAAGGTTTATGTCGCGGCCATAGCAGCGTTCGCTGAGTCGGCGCGCGGCCGTGCACTGGGCAGAAATGAACTCATTACCCGCTTTCTACGCGGGGCCAGGAGAATGAACCCTCCACGGCCTCCGACGGTTCCTATTTGGGACCTGTCCCTGGTCCTGGAGTCCTTAAAAGCGCATCCCTTTGAGCCTTTGGACTCAGTGGAGTTGAAATACTTGACGCTTAAGACCGTTTTTCTGCTAGCTCTGGCTTCAGTTAAACGTGTGGGGGATTTACACGCGCTGTCCATCAGTGCGTCGTGCCTCGAGTTTGGACCTAACGACTCGTTAGCCATTCTCAAACCGAAGCACGGCTATGTCCCCAAAGTGTTAGGCACTCCCTTCAGGACTCAGGTCGTTACCCTATCGGCTCTGCCGTCCTCCAGCAGTGAGGAAGGGGTTAACTGCCTTTGTCCGGTCAGGGCGTTAAGGTGTTATGTGACGCGCTCTGCAGCCTTCAGGTTCTCAGAGCAGCTTTTCGTTTCGTTTGGCGGGCGCACCAAGGGTCGCGCCGCTTCGAAACAGACACTGTCCAGATGGATAGTAGACGCTATTGCAGCAGCTTATGCGTCAAAAGACCTGCAATGTCCGTTAGGCATACGGGCTCATTCCACCAGAGGCATGGCCTCATCGTGGGCATGGTCCAGTGGGATTTCCATTGATGACATTTGTAAGGCGGCGGGCTGGGCGTCCCCCTCCACATTTGTTAGGTTTTATAACCTGGAAGTTCCCGCTATGCAGGCTAAACTTCTGTCAGTCTAGTCGTGATTCGTGTCCTGCCCAAGGGCCAGGCTGTATTTCCGATTAGCTTGTCTGTTGAGCTGCACGCTCAGGGTATCAGTTAACATGAACCGGCAGTGCCGTTCTGTGTTTTTTCCCTATGTGTGCTTATGAACATGTGTTGGCCCGCACCGCTGGCCACCTGTTTAATCACCTCTATGTTTTTCTATGAGTCATATGTGATTGTTAGGCTCGCACGGCGTGGACAAAGGGTTCCCGCTGCGTAAGCAGAGCTTACGCAATACGAGAGAACCTCTCGTAAGAGAACGATACTTGGTTACTCACGTAACCTCGGTTCTCTCTAGAGAGGGAACGAGTATTGCGTTCCCTGACCGTGCTGAGCCTATCGCTCGCGTCGCTTCAGTCGACAGAAAACAGAGAATATAGCCTACGAGCCTTCCTTATATACGCTCTGACGCCGCCCATTCTGGCGGGCTGTGACGCGTGAGGTCGCGCGCGCCCTCATTGGGCGTGACGTCACGCCAGGCTCACTGGTAGGCTTAAGCAGTTGCCGCGCGGCAGCCAATGAGCGCGCAGTATGCCGCTCTAGCTCAGCTGCCTGCAGCCGCACTGCGTTGACAATATATGAAATTAAGGATAATTTTTGGTTTCAGTATCTCGAGAAAAGAAGGCTTTTCCCGCTGCGTAAGCAGAGCTTACGCAATACTCGTTCCCTCTCTAGAGAGAACCGAGGTTACGTGAGTAACCAAGTATCGTTTTACAATTCGTATTTTTATATGTAATATTGTAGTGTTTATTACAAATGATTTATCTGTGCACTTCATTCATTTTTAAAAATGTATGTGAACTTATATTCTTTAATCAAATATGTTATCCTTCCCTCCCCCCTCGAAACGACTTCTCTTCTTCCTGTCGTGTGCTATGGCGCGAGGGCATGGCAACTCCCCTCAAACCGTTAGTCTGATATGAGCGAGAGATGCAGAGGAGGAGCGCTAAAGTAAAACCCTGCCCTCTATTCAATATTCCGTTTCACTTGGAAATACGTCACAACACTGGAGAAAAGTCATTTGTAACTTCCGGTTCATGGCGACTTTAACAACAACAACATTACAGTACCAATAACACTGAAGTCCTTTGATTTTATTTCCAATACAATTGATAAATATAACAGAGATGCAAGATGGCAGCAGCTGTGTTTGTCTGAAAAAAGTTAGAGACACTATATTAAGTTGGTTGCAGTTTTTAAAATACTTTTCAAATTATCAAACTAAAACACAGTACAAGGCAGAGAGAGCCGAGCTGAGTTGAGTCACATTAACACGATGGCACACGATGACGTGTCAGCAGGGTTATCATGTGTTTCAGGCTGTGTGTGTGTGTGTGTGTTAGATAAATATGATGGGATGTTGGCCCTGAGCCAAAGGCCCTGCTTCTTGTGGCTGACTATTGTTGGGGCCAAATTTCAGACTCTTTATGTACTTGTCTTAATAGTGAGTAAACAATCCTGACATATCCCCCAACCACCCCACGCAAACATGCTTGCTTATTCTCTCTCTCTCTCTCTCTCTCTCTCTCTCTCTCTCTGTCTCTCTGTCTCTCTGTCTGTCTCTCTCTCTCTCTCTCTCTCTCTCTCTCTCTCTCTCTCTCTCTCTCTCTCTCTCTCTCTCTCTCTCTCTCTCTCTCTCTAACTAACTCTTCCATTTTCTGATGTAATACCTGGAAAGTTATGCGTACCTATTCCTGAGTGTTGATTTAACAGTCCATGAGCAAAACTAGTCAAGTTATCCTTCATTGCAGTCCATCAGTCACTCTTAAAGTGCCCCTATTATGCTTTTTTCAAATATTACCTTTCATGTAGTGTAATATAGCTGTTGTGAATGTAAAAGGTCTGCAGAGTTTTAAAGAAAGTGCTTGACAAATAAAGTTATTGTTTCCTAAAAGAATGAATCGATTATGAACTTCCAAAACGATTCGTCACTAATTCCAGTCTCATTTCCTGTTACATACATAACAATGTAACAAATTTGCATAATGTCAGTCTTCATTGGCTGCCTGCATGTCTAATCTTTTACTTTGACCCGCCCTCAAACATGGTGATTGTAGCTGATACCTGGAAGATTTGGTTTGTGTTATCGACATGTCGAGAAGATGCTGTTTCTCCTGCAACCACAACAGACTTGGCATGGGCATTTACACATTCAAGCAATTTTACACCATTCAAGCTCAAGAAGAAGTGAAAGAGAAATCAATTCGGTACTGACACGCTGTTATCTTTGCATTTCTGATAGCATGCAAACACCAAATTGATTCCAAATTGATTTTGCGTCTCCTTGCACTTGAATGGACACACACATTTATGTCAAAATACCCATCTCGGCAAGTGGGGAGGGGGAGGGTCGATCTAGCCTCCGTTTTGTTTAACAATACTTCAAACATCAACAAGAAGTGACGTCACCCAACATCGCTTAGAGCACCTTTAAGCAATAAGTGAAAAGCAAAGTTACATCCCCCAAACAACACCCCAGCCCCCAATTTTTTTTCTTCTTTTTTTTTTTTTTTGCTGATCCGATCCATGACTCCGAAACATGACCGTAATATGATCAGAACCATTTTGTGATAAGTTGCACCACTAATTTAAACCCATTGTAAGAAACCTCCAATACAAAATTAGGCAATTCTGTCTGAAATATTTCAGAAACACTTAGTACATAAATGCAGTATTTACTTTCTTAATACACGTTCCTGGTCTCATTGTGAACAATTCATTGGTGCACAAAATGACTTTTGTTTGTCTTACACATTTTTCATTGAAATATAATGCTATAACTTACTCTGCCTCTGAAATGCTTTTTCTTTTTCATTGGTATCAATATTTGTTAATGTTAACCAGTAACTATAACAGCTTTTTCAGACTTGCTTTTGAACATTTAGGTCTGTCTTCATGTTTCTATGCAATGGTGACTTTTTACGATCCAATCACATTTTAGTCTCTCCCTTCTTTTACTCATTGAATACACTTTTTTTATTCGGAAATACAGAAATGCAGTTGCAAGCAGCAAATCATGTTGGCTTCAATGAATTTTCTATCAAATGTCTGTTCCATTACGCCAGATGTGCTACAGTATTATTCAGGTAGCTAGCATGTGTGCTATATTTACTAAACAGGTGAAAAAACAAAAATGTTCTGAAAATGTTGCTCCGCCTATGACAGTATTAAGAGAAAACTTGACCATGGAAGAAGACATTTGCTCTCTGTAGCATTCCTAACGACAATACTGACAACGCAACGCACACTTGAGTATTACCAACTGCATTCAGAACACAATGACGTGTGAAATTCATTGGCGTACCTGAGCAGAGTTCTGGGCCTCTGTTCGAAATCTCTTGAATCCATTCTGCTCTCGGCCTCAAGAACGAATTATAGAGGCTCCATTATTGATAAATAAACTGTAATAAACAGCCTTCATTGAGCTAAACGAATCATAAAATTGCTTGAGGAGGGGTGGGCTGCTATCGAGTGTGATATTCTGGTGGATCTGTGTAGTGGGAGTGAAGGTTGACACCTCCTGCCCCAACAGCCCGGTCTCACCCCAAAACGTCATGTACTGACGGGTCTTGACCATACGGCAACATACGACGAAAAAGGTACCCCTAAAACGTCCATATGAGACGAAGACATAAGCGCACCAGCAGCGCCTCCTAGCGGTACCCTAACGCATACCTAAACCTACCCATAACCCGAATCGTCACATATGAACGTTTTAGGGGTACCCTTTTCGTCGTATGTTGCCGTATGGTCAAGACCCGTCAGTATGTGACGTTTTGGGGTGAGACTGTGTTAGCCCCAACTAAACAAGTCTCACCCACCTGTCAATCATCCAGATGGGTATGGAGAGACTCGTTGGATTATGGGATTTCTGAGACGCCTGGGGCTTTTAGTTAGACGATACAGTTTCAAAGTAGTGATGCAATAGCAGTAAACTACATTATAGGCTGATATATAGTTATCTACCACAAAAACAAAGGGTATCTTAAATAAAGTGACAGTACTTTAACCATTACCACCAATTTAACTAGAAAGCTAATGTGTTAGTGGGTTAGATCTAGTTTGTCTAGTTTGTTCGGTTATCATAACAATCCATCTGTGCATTTATTATTTTTATTCACTTTGTAATCTGTAATCAAAATGTCATAACTTGCTCACTTGACATGATGCATGTGAGGACGTACTAAAGTTAAGCCAATCATCTTCAGTTCTGCTTCCATTCCAGTACCTTTCACAACCCATGTCAACAATAACGGATTAAATCAAGTCCCTACATTTTATCTGCTCATTAAATAGCCAACACAGTAGTAAAGTTGGCTTTAATTGTTCCATTTCATGGCTTTAATTGTATGTTTCATGCTATGGAGCTAGGTAACCTGAGTGCACGCTTTTAAAGATGAAGAACACAATATGGATGTGCGAGTGCGAGTGCACATGGAATCAGAAAGGCCTGCCTCCAGGCTGTTGTTTGTTTTTGTGATCCTGCCTGGGGCAATATTCCAGATGGGGCTTTATGTTTGTTTCTTTCACTGCTTTCAATGTGCTCGGCGTAATTTCTCCCTCGGCTCTCTTGCCTCACGACTCCACCCAGCTCTGCAAACATCACAGTCTGTCTTAGATTTAGAGTTATTTGGAGTTTTTCAAATGTAGAACCGCACCGAGGGCATTAAGAGCATGAATATATGGGAGAGATGGGACGCACCTCGCCATTAAGATCTTAAAATGTTGTCATGAGAACAGGCTCGATGGGGAGGGAAATTGACTGTGTAAAATGTATCATTATTACAGTCGGCTTTTCGGTTGTAATGACAATATGCTTTCTGCGTATCCCGTCTCTTGTCTGGGAAATGATGTAGGGAAATGACCCCTGAAGATGACTGCAGCACATGAGTGATGGAGAGTGATGGAGTTGGAATAATGGGAACAGAGGATGAGTGTATCGCAGATAAACGAGACGCTCCTGTACAGATAGAGTGGGTTGTGAGTGAGAGCTGAGAATTGAGGGTGACTAAGAGAGATAAACAAAGGACTGGGAATATAAATGGAAAAATGGCTGAAATCTGATTAGATGAGCCACATTTAAAGCAGTTGTAGACTAGTTATAAACACACATCTGTGACCACGTCAAAATTCAATATTGAATCCTTGTTACTAATTAACCTGAGAATAGATGGATGGATGGATGGATGGATGGATGGATGGATGGATGGATGGATGGATGGATGGATGGATGGATGGATGGATGGATGGATGGATGGATGGATGGATGGATGGATGGATGGATGGACGGACGGACGGACGGACGGATGGAGAGAGATAGATAGATGGATGGATGGATGGATGGATGGATGGATGGATGGATGGATGGATGGACAGACAGATAGATAGAGAGAGAGAGAGAGAGAGGGGGAGGATAGATAGATAGATAGATAGATAGATAGATAGATAGATAGATAGATAGATAGATAGATAGATAGATAGATAGATAGATAGATAGATAGATAGATAGATAGATAGATAGATAGATAGATAGAAAGATAGATAGATAGATAGATAGATAGATAGATAGATAGATAGATAGATAGATAGATAGATAGATAGATAGATAGATGAGAGGTGCTTTGACAGACAAACACACACATGCTCTAGCGCACAGATCTCGACCCGCTGAGCCTCGAGGGAAATGAGAGCAGAGATCCACTCAAGCTCAGTCTGCACTGATCCACCCGTCGCGCTCTCAAACACGCACGCTTATCCAGACGGGCCCAGACACATGTTCAACACACACACCTCTCACACACAAAGCAGCACAGGGTCACACACCGCCTGCCTTCAGCCGCATATTAAACACCTCATTCACAGACGGGAACATGTCAACTTAACACCCAGCTGATTACTCATGCTAATAGAAGAATAATGATATATACAGTCCAAACCAATCATCTTTAGGAAATTAGGACGGAATTACAAACTGCACTTTGTAAACGAAGCATCTTAAGGAGAATCATGTTTCAACATAGATTTACAGATACAGGCTTGTGTCACAGGGGCTCTAGCACTGCTATAGAACTACTTATCCGTGAACCACTAAAATGTTGCTCTGGGAACGTTTTAACCTTTTATTTGGAGGATTGCATAAAGCCTGGGTTATGTTCAGATCATGTTTGAGAGATGAGATATGGAAGGAATATGTTGAGATATTCTTCACAACAGCACTGTGTGAGGATGGCACACAAACAGAAATAATGCAATGCAGCATAATAGAATGATTTCTGAGGGATCATCATCAGCTTTACATCACATGAATAAATGACATTTTAAATATATCAAAATAGAAAATAGTTATAATTTAATAGGCTGAGTTGTGAAACATACAGTAAATTTTGCAGTTTAGTAATTGTTTGAGACCCTTTCATGGTTTCAATCTGCATACGCAAATCACATGGGTCTTAAATTATGGAAATTCATATAAATTCAGAAAAATCATATCCCAGCTCTCTACAGAAGACATCTTATACAGTTGCCTGTAATCACAGTCTGCAAATCAACAACTAATTACACCTGCAGTTTCAAGTTCTTCCCTAGCCTTTAATTCATTTGATTTCAATTTGTGTACTTCAGTCAAAGTGTCACAATATACTTCAAATTAGTTATGGTTATGGAGATATATTTTGCCAACAAATCAAAGCTGGCAGGTTTTTTGGCAGCAGAGTTCTGTTTATCTTGAGACCAGAGTGTTCATTGGCTTGACGAAGCTCAACTATTATTGGATAAACTTGGCTAACTCCATTACGACTCTAACTCCATCCATGGAGACTCTGACACAAGTTGCTATAATATAGAGGCGAAAAGCATCTTTCTCAGTTGACAGACATGTTGTAATGTTTTGCCAGAGGTTGTCTGTGAGGGGCTGCCTACTTTTACTTTTCGTTTTGTTGTGATTGTATGATTAAAGTTACTTTGAACATTTGTTGGTTCCTGCCTTCTCCTTCCCTTCCCTTCCCTTTCCTTTCCTTTCCTTTCCTTTCCTTTCCTTTCCTTTCCTTTCCTTTCCCTTCCCTTCCCTTCCCTTCCCTTCCCTTCCCTTCCCTTCCCTTCCCTTCCCTTCCCTTCCCTCCGCATTACGAAGGAGTTCTCCCAGCTAGTGGAGGACCGGATGGCAGTGTGTTTTGGGAACTGGACCATGAATTTTCCCCTCTCCCCTCTCTATCCTCGTCTGTCTTTACCCCCGGATGCTGCGGCCGGCTCGATGGAGCGCAGTCTCCCTGAAGGGCGATGGGGGGGTGTGGACTGAAACAGGACAGGGCCGAGAGGAATGAGGCCAGCGGTGCGAGTGCTGATGAAACATGCCACACAGGTCTCGAGTTCGACTCCAGAAGGACAAAAGGAGGAGTGACGACAATGGAAGACGAGAAAGGACCAGACGTGGGACTTTACGTTGTTGTTTTGTTTTCGTTTATGCTGCAGTCGTCCATGTGGGGCTGCCACTGTACTTTCATTTTGTTAGTGTTTGTTTATTTTATGATTAAAGTTACGTTGTACGTTTGCCAGTTTCCGCCCCCTTCTTCCCTGAACTATAAACTTTGTTACAATGGCCATGCACACACTGTAAAGTTTGAGGAGTGACAACCACATTTAAATGCAGGAGTGAGTCGCCTAAATTATCGTTCTGTGTGTGTACGGTCAACGACTTGCCTCCGAAACTGCGATGATTGACACCGTAGTAACCATAGCAACTGGCTATGGTTCTGGCGTCTCACGTGTTTTCGGTGCTGTACAGGGCAGTTTCCTAGAATCATTATTTGTAGAAGTTAATTCGGTTGTAGAATGTGTTTCTCACTCCCGTAAATGACTGGATTGTGTGTGTTCAGAACAGGTGAACTGACAACCAAATTAATCTGCAGTTATGTGGCCAATAAGATATTAAAAATACATGAGGCCCACATAACCTTCAAACTCTCAGACAAGCCATTCAAATGTCCTCCTTTTCTAGTTGATAATCTTTTTCTACAGATGTCAGAGCTGAAGATTTCCACTCAAATGCAGCATCATGGGTTGAATTAATAGATAACATGAAACATAATATTCAAACAGACTCGATTGAAACAACTTTTGACATTTCAACACCAGCACGACCATCACACATAATGAATAAACTAAATAAAGAAATAAACAGAATGACATTGTCACACTAATATCAGTTTAGAGACACAGAAAATCAATTTTTCTCTCGCTATGGAAAGGACCCCAGGGCTTAAGCCATAAAGCATCTTCTTGATGTCACATTAAACATAATGAAGGAGAAGAGAGAAAAACAATTAGCTAAATGTTCCTGGGGATCAGAGGTAATAATTAGAGTGAAATGAAGTGACAGGTTTAACAGGCAGGGATAATTTCACATCGCCCTTCATCCGGAGGGAAATCTGCCCTTTAATTGAGTTTGCCGGCTCTTTGTTTGGCAAACAGGCCGGAGCTCGACTCAGACTGCTACTGTCTCCTGTTGGACCAGCTTTCCTGGGCTTTTATCATCTCTCTACCCCTCTTTTCATCTCTTCCTGTCTCCTTCCACTCGCTCACTTGCTCTCAGCCTCCCAAACACACTTTCCTTTACACACACATTGGTATTGTCCTATAGAGACCCAACAAAATAACCTCCTGCTCTTTATTGTGAGCAAATGGATTCGGCGTCCCATGAGGGGGGAAGGTGATGAAAAAACTGCTGAAAAGTACTTCCAGCATCTCGGCTCCAGTCAGGACTTGGAATAACCTGGAGCTCAATGGAGTGTTAAATGGGAAATCATCTGTATTTCTGCCACAGCCGTAATGTCATTGCCCCCCCTCACGGCCCGAGTGTTGTTGTGAGAGAGCCCTGGGTTATCTAATCTAGCGTGAGCATTTCGGCACCGTGTGCTTACAATAGACCATTGCGTTTGTAATGTATGTCTGCGCTTCCTGACACAACAATGGAAACAAGCACCTACTCCCAGCAGGAGCAACTCCATTACAGGTTTTCGTGGAAAGCTGGTTTCCCCGCTCCAAAATATTCAGTCATAGGTTTATCTAGATGAAAAGCAATTCCGTTAACCATTCGGTAACATCACCGCTGAAACCA
The DNA here is from genome assembly GCA_022828995.1 of Vimba vimba. Classification (NCBI taxonomy): domain Eukaryota; kingdom Metazoa; phylum Chordata; class Actinopteri; order Cypriniformes; family Leuciscidae; genus Vimba; species Vimba vimba. Next base: position 3,997,252 of record CM040830.1, read on the forward strand.
ATATGGCCCAGATGTCAGCATCCTCATTATTTGAAATGTATACTTTGATTGTTGTCAAGATTATGGATGGTCTCGAATCTACCAGGAGTTCAGCGATTAAACATGGTTTAAGGAGGGCATATTACGCTTTTTCTTACATGTTCATCTTTCTTTAATGTGTAATGTTGCTGTTTGAGTATGAAAAAGTTATTCCCTATATCAGTGTCAGTGTCTCTGAACTCCCTGAAACGCCTCCATTGTAGTCTTGAGTTTCTTCCAGGAACGAACACGTCACAATATTCCTCATTTAAATAATTAATACGCAGAATAAAGGGGCGGGGTCTGGTTGAGTTAGTTAGTAGTGTGTTAAACTGGCGGTTATGGTAAGGGGCGGCACATTTTCCAAACACATTCGAAGCACTCGACCAATCACAACACACTGATCCAGCTGACCAATCAGAGCACAGTGTGCTTTTCAGAAGGAGGGGCTTCATAGAGACAGGAACTAAATAGGGGTGCGTTTCCCAAAAGCATCGTTAGCCAACTATGTTCGCAAGTTCCGTCGTTATCAGCAGTTCAAAGAGTCCGTGTTTCTCAAAACCATCGTTCTAATGAACATTCGCAAACAGCATCGCAGAGTTGTGTGTTTGGAACGACATCTCTCGACCTGTGGTTAGAAGCAGAGTTTCTAGTTTGCATGACATGTGGACTTAATAAATCCTTATCTTGAGCCAGATAGCTGGCATTCAGTACAACCTGTGTCTTTTATTTAGAATACATACAAATGTCATTTACGTCTTTTAGTTTGTCAAGAGATTTAAAGCACCGTTTTTGAAGAGTGCGCATGTGCAAACGTGCTCTAAGAACGAGCCTATGATTGAATCTGGAAATAAAGCAAAATAACTGAGAAAAATGAGAAATAGTCCTCAGATGCCATGTCTGTAATTTATAGCAAAACATCTAGCGTTAATTCGATCTCAAACAGTTTCATTAAATAAGTTATTACTCCACCACGTGCGTGACGTCATTAACCAACGTTGTTGAACGACCACTTTGTGACAATATAGTTTCGGAAACAGTCGTGACTATCTGGTTGATTTCTTCAATGATGTATCATATTATGGTAGTGAAGCAGCGAGTTACGGCGTTGTACGGGAAACACACCCCTGAGTGTTACTGACAGACTGGGAAGAGAGGAGCTGCAACAATGGAGAATATGGGGGAAACCTTTTTGTTGCACTCTACTGGCAAAGCATCTCAGATGCAGTTTCACATAGCTCTGTTAATAAAGCAATAATCACACATATTAAACTATAATAAGATGAAAAGCAACTCTCTTTAAAGGGACACTAAGTGGGAATTTCTCCCATCTAGTGGTGAAACTGTATTTTGCATTCAAACGAATAATGCTCTCCAGCGCCTCACTGTTCCAAATTCCGTTGCATCCGTTGCATTCCGTTGATTCCGTTGATTCCGTTGATTCCGTTGAATTCCGTTGATTCCGTTGCATCTACGGTTGCCGTTATGTACCAAAAAGCTATGACAGGATGTCTTATAATAGCACTTCGAGTTTTCCTTCGGGTGAACAGGTTTGTTATTTAAAACAAACTGAAACTTGAATCAACGAAAAAAAGAATGTTACAGTATAACTTACTGACTGTGAAAAACATTAACTATGGTAGTTAGTAGTAATGCCGCCTTTATTTGTTATATTTTTGAAGTACGTGCATTGTTAGATATCATCATCATCCGTGCCTTCTCTAACGTTCCTTTACTCAATAGCTGCTATTCATCAAAGAGCCTGTTTAACTTACTATGAATAGAATAGAATAAATAGATATAACTATACATTTTCTACTGTCTATATAATAAAGTTCACAACAAATCAATGAAAAATAAGCTTGTAATTAAGACCGTAACATTGACTTACCTGTCGAGAAGAAAGCAGGCAACTTCAGCATCTCTTTTGAAAGCTTTCTCCTGCATTAGCTATCCCGACATTAACCCTTGTTTTTGTAATCTCCGGGCACGTTTCCTTTTACGGTCTATTTTGGACTTTTTCGACGACGAGGACTCCTTATCCTGTGACTCATATGTATGTATGAATGAACGGTGTATAAATAACCGTGCAGTGCAGCCTTTTAAACTTGCCGCGGCAGTGACAAGCGCCTCTCTCTGCTCTGCTCCTCCGCTTCTGTTGACTTCAGTCACATGACGCTGGTTCTGAACGAAACGTGTTGTGGAAACGCGTTGGCCTAGTACTTTTTGTCCCTCTCTGCTATTATAGTTTTTCAAGATGGCGGAACTACATGAAAGCCTCCGTGGACCTACCCGTCCCATGTATATAAAGATAATAAATTCTTCGTTTACAAGGATTAGTCTGATCATTGGCATAGGTATTTGTACACCATTGAGGGCATATTTATGAATAAAAATATTGATTTTAGATAAAGTACCTAAAAAGCTACATATTGTCCCTTTAAACACACAGCCAAATGTTGTTCGGGGTCGATCAGTTCACAGCAGTTCATCTTCTCTTCAATGAGCCAACAGTTGTAGTAATGTCTCCAACTCGCCCACAGGCATTCAGAAGAAAAAAGAAAAGTGCAGAGGGTGCTGAGGTTTCATTTATTTAAGAAATAACCAGAATTCAAAATGTATATATAAAACACCATCACATGTCGGTTTATATCACAATATAAACGTCAATGGACATAATTTCTCAAATTATCTATTAAGTGTTCAAAAAAAAAAAAAAAAAAAAAAGATAATAGCATGTATAAGGCTGAAAGTATAAAAAGAAAGTGTGAATTGAGTCAGGCTGCATTAATTGCAGTTAACACAGCCTGAAAAAAAAAAAATACAAATACAACATTGCCTTGCAGACACTGTAGTAGACCGTTGCATTTCTAATGTGTTGTAATGTGTAGACATATCTAAATCATATTCTAAATATCAATATTAAATAAAAAAATTAAGTCAATATCTAAATGTAATTTATTTAAAGTGAAATATTGCATGTCATTTAATTTAGTTTCAACATTATACAACTTTCTATTCATATATATACCTGCCCATTAAATATACATGCTTAATAAGTTACATTTAGCATGTGCTATGAGAGCTGTGGATTTTAACTAAAATATATAAGATTAATTGGTTCCAGGGATATCAAGAGCGACTTAATAATTTGTAACATAAACACACATTTTTAAGTTGACTACTCAAAACATTAAGTTAATTTAACTCAATATAATTTGTTGGATGAACATCATTTAATTTCACTCAAAATAAATTGATACAAATTTAATTTTTTGAGCCAACACGTTATTTTTAAGTAACATGATCCTTATTTTAATACAATTATTTTTATACTGCACACAAGACAAAATTTGTTTTTCATATCCCATCTTTAGCATTGACTGTCCAGATACCGGGTGATTAGTTGCTATAGTAATTACATAAGCACCAACACAAAGCCAAGAGTCATACAAGAATCATTATGGAAAGAGACTATAGAAAACTGAAATGTGTGTCTCAAGAAACAACACATCGGAGACATTAATGTAATTACACATTTAACAATGTGTATAGACACTACTGAGCTTTGTACTGTATATGATGTTACAGTCACATAGCATTCTGAATAAGGGGAAAAAACAGTTTCTGATCTGATCTGACCTTTTCAAAATGTGTTTGGTCTTATAATAATTGAATTGCATGTGGTTTTTCAGCTACAAACATATTTGAGTTGAGATTGCAATCAATTAATTAATAATCAATACAATGTGTATTTGGTTGACAGCACCAAATTAATATAAATGAAACCATTTAACATTACTCAAAATAAATACATAGTCACTGTTCAATATATAGATTCAATACATATGCATTTGTATACATTTATATATATATATATATATATATATATATATATATATATATATATATATATATATATATATATATATATTATGATTTTGTCCTTTGTTATTGTTTAAATGTTATTGTTTTACTATCTAAACAACTATTTTGTCCAGACAAAGAAATTAATTAATACAAGAAAAAAACGAAATAAAGTAAATCCTGCAGATCTTGTCAGGTTAGCAGGAGAACTCATTTAATATTGTTTCACAGAAGTTTAAATCAGTTTTTATATTGCACTTCAATACACTTCGTATTAATAAGGGTCTTTGTATTCATGCATTTTTGCAGCATTTGTGCATTTGAGGGTATGAGAGATTCAACTGCATAAGTCCCTTTTGTTCATGTCTCTTACGTTACAACCCCTTTGGGTTGACCAGTGTCTCTGTGTTTCTCTTATGATGATGGGAAACACACAGCAGTGACCACTGGATGGTTGCCTCATTACCTCCATTTATATTTTCAAAATTTTCACTTTTGTCTATGCAAAAGTTGCCTCCACAATATTAGTGTGTTGTGAGAGGCTTATAGGAAGATGCTAGTGTTCTGGGTGGTTCCTCAGTAACACATGTTACAATACCATTACTGCTATTCAACATTTCCAAGTGATTTGTTTTGGATGTTCCATCATCTAGTTGTTCTGACCACTGCTGACAAAACACAACTTATAAGCTCTTGTTACATGTCTACCCTCTTCATTTGACCACCGCTGGACAGCTTTATGGTCCAGTGAGAAACATCTCATATGACAAGTCCTAGCCATCTCAAAGCACAAAATAGGAGAACATGCCTGTATATTCTGCTCATTTGTGCAGAAATGCTTCATTTGAGAGAGATGGAAAATAATGTGACGTTATAAATATATAACATCATTTGAGTTAGACGTAATGTGTTTATAGCTCATCCTATTATCACATTTCAACACTTTTCTCTGGTTTGTGTTTTGAAAATGATTGTGTGTACTACAGCAGTGCTAGTAATATGTGTCACTTAGTAAGATTGCATTAAGTTCTTTATCTTTTAGCTGAAAGAATAGAAGAAAACATGAAACCCAGGGGGCAAGAGTGACATCAAACTAGTGTTTGAGTGCCTGCGTTTAATATTGAATCTGTTTTGCTCTGAGCGAGAGGGGTATGTAGAGGGGTCAGAGAAAGGGCAATCACACACATGCAGTCACACAGCGTACGGAACATACACTTTTAAATGCAACATTTGATATTTGAAAGTTCCAAAAATGGAATTTGGAATGTAGAATTCCATACTTTGAGCTAGAGGTCTGCACTCCCGCGGGAGTCCCGCGGGACCCGCGGGTCGCGACGCAAAACAGTGCGGCGCGGGACAAATTTTGAAAGGTCATTGCGGGCGCGGGCGGGATGATCCGGTGCACTTGCGGGTGCGGGCGGGAGGGATGATACGCTGCACTCCCGCAAATTAAATATTAGTGTAAAGTAAAATATATAAATGGTTCATAATTTGTACTTGTGAGAGAGATTCTGTTTGTCAGCAATAAAAACGTTTTAAGCAATCTAAACTTGTGGATGTTGTCGTTTGGGGTAGAGGGGGGCGTAATCTCGCGCACACTTGTTTAGAGACAATTACTTCCCGCTGCTCCGTGTTCGAATACTTCATTCAAGTTCAAAATAGACATCATGGACGAGGAACAGACTCAGAGCACCTCTAGTGCTTCAGATATAGCCCTAAGCGCTTCAGATGTAAGTACTAATATAAAGACATTTCTTTTCACATTTCTTTTTCTGATTAATTGTTTTGCTCTATGAGAGACACAATTTAACAAAATTATTCGGGGCTAAAAACGTCCTAGCGCCGCCCCTGATCCTGCCTGCCGTCTTGCGGGCATTTGCGGGCGGGAGCGGGACATAATATCACAGATGCGGGCGGGAGCGGGACTAAAAATGACAAATCTTTGCGGGAGCGGGCGGGAGCGGTACTAAACACTGCGGGAGCGGGCGGGAGCGGGACTGAAAATTGTGTCCCGCGCAGGTCTCTACTTTGAGCATTAGGTCTTAAAGTGACACCAGCCTAATGAACCTGCTGCTGTCTGTTTTAAAGTTAACCAGATGGCAACAGACAAAGAGAAATCACTCACTGCTCTTGACTGAATAACTTTTGTAGCTTTAATAAGAATCAGCATGTTTCATTTATACAGTAATGTCTATCCAGTGTTTTATTTTTACATTTTAATACTTTATTCTATTAGATAGACCCACCTTAAAAATGTAATAAAGCACTTCTTATTTAGTCCATATCTCTGTTATTTACTGACTGTATTTAAACATTGTATTAACTTCATAACTAGCATCGGCCAGTGGACGGGCCGTGGGGGCGTCTATACTTTTATTGCTTTTTTTTTTTTTTTACCTTTGTTTTACAACAAATATTCAACTGACTATCATAAACTATGCATCATTTGAAAGCTAAACACTCAAGAATCATGTTCTAAATATGTTTTTGAACAATCAATACACCAGAGAGGAAAGGGTTAAATTAAATGCAGAAGGACGGGTATTGTAAACATGAACAAAATGAACGGCAATACTTATCTTTCATCTCCTATGGTTCAGATCAGTTCGGACTAATCCAAGAAACAACAGCATACATTTCAATGTAAGGGTCTACTCTTCAAAATGCATCCCACTTTTTAATCCAAAACAATGAAAAAATAGGGGAAAAATGAAATATCCTCCTTTGTTTGCATGAGCGTTGTCGAGATAGAGTTCGCATCATGTTCTTTTTCAATGAAATATTGATTCTAGTCCGTATTCCAACACTCAAAAGCCATCTCTCCCCCGTAGTTTAGAGTCTTCCAGATCAAATGAGACATTCCCCTTCTCTCTCCTTCAATCACAGCTTTTGTTTTTGACCAAAACAGAAAGGGAGCGCCATACAGGCTCCGCGCCCTGTCAATCTCGTACCTTGGTTTTCGACTGGATTAAAGCCTGGATAAAGCCAGCCAATGTCTAGTCAGCAAAGTTTTGATTGATGGGAGTATTAAACTTATTTTCAGAAAAAAAAAAACTATATTGTTACTATGAAATAAAATGACTCATATTGTGAATAAGAGTTTGGTAACTTCACCCACCCCTAAGTAGAGGCATAGAATTCATAAAGTTTTCTTTAAATAGAAGCTTCATGTCTTTTATTGAACTATGTTTTCAATCTTTCTCCCTTCTTTGCAAAGATATGACAGGTCAGTGCCATATCTAAGTGACCTTGAACCAATGTATGCATGCTCAAACTCCTCTTCTGGGAGACATAAATTAGTTTGGAGGACAAAGAATGGCCTCGCCAATTAAACAGGCATCTTTTGTGACTCACATAAATGGATATGCTCTTAAATGGTCTACCATGGAGTCTTCTGAATGGAGTCTTGGTAGTGAGACCACAACACGCAGTTAATTAAACACTTGCTATATGGTCGCTAGGACAGGGTTGGGTGGTTGCTAAGGTGTTTTAAGTTGTTGCTAAAATGTTCCAGGTGGTTCTTGCAGTATTGCTTTGCAGTTTGTGTCATCAAGTATAAAATTAATAGAAATTAAACCATTTTAACATTATTCAAAATGCATACTCCTACAGTCTTTGTAATGGAATACAGTTGCATGTTCACAGTCTGAACGTTCTTCATTTTCTTTTAGCTATTTTTAAGATCTGAGGTAAATTATCCATTGTCGCTTTCATTATGGCTGTTAGTCAAAATCACAGAAAACACAATACGTATATATGCTGTCAGTCGCAATGTTGCAGAATAGAAACCAGTGACAAGAACTGTGATTAACATATAAAAGATACGTTCTTGTGTCACAGCATCACATCATGTCATATTAGGACGTCATGTAAGGTGTTATTAGAGCAATATTATAATTTTTTTGTCCTTTTGTCCAGCACACACATCTTTACAGCTAGACAATAATCAAACATGCTTAAAAAAAAAGTATCTCACTTTTGCATGTTGTGTTGGGAAGTTATTCTTTTCATTCACAATTCAGCACCTGAATCGGAAGCCTAGAGGATGTTGTGGCTTGTTGCCGAGGTGTTGCTTTGCGTTTGCTAAGGTGGTTGCTAGGGTCAGGATAGGTTACTAGGGCATTCTGGGTGGTTGCTAGTTTCTTTTGCTAATATTGTGTTGCGATGGGGTTGATAAAGTGTTCTTGGTTGTCGTGATGTTTACTAACCCAAGTTGAAAGATATTCTGGTTTCTGTGGCTTCTGCCCCTGCTTTAATGTACATCCAAGGCATGGTTTTGCTTGTTTTATTGTCCAACAGAAAGTCTTTTTTTTTTTTTTAAGTAATAGCATAACTCTGCACTGTTAAAAAAATCTGTAGAAATTACAGTATTATTGGCAGCTACTTGCCAGTAACTTACTGTAGATTTAAATTAATGTTATTTACTGGCAACAGTTTGTTCAAAGTTAAATGAACATTAAACATTAACAAGTCTTTATCTTTACAGAATAAAACTAAAATAACAGCCTCATGCAAAGCATTCTGGGAACCAAAATCTGAAGGAAAAAAACAGAAAAAGGTTGATGAAGATTTCTGGTTCCCAGAATGCTTTGCATTAGGTTGTTATTTTATAGTTTTATTCTGTAAAGACAAAGACTTGTTAATGTTTAATGTTCATTTAACTTTGAGCAAACTGTTGCCAGTAAATAACATCGATTTAAATCTACAGTAAGTTACTGGCAAACAGCTGCAAAACTACAGCAAATTTTTTACAGTGTGCTCAACGAGCCACATGACTTAAGGTATACTATTCATAATACAAATGGTGCAGGACAAGGCACGTGCCAAAGTTTAGTACTTAGGGTTATGGGCAAGTTCAAATTCCCTTATTCACAGTATGAGCAATATTATTTAACACAAGCTCATTGGAAAAAAAAATTGCATCTACCTACATTTTTGCAAAACTCCTAAAATACACCTACTCATATACTGAATTTTCCAGCTGAATGAACACTATTGGCAGCAAAACACCAACCTTGTATTCCTTTTCACACAAATTATGATTACAGGGGTAGATTATAGAATAATAAAGACTTATTTTAATGCAGTTTGTTGCACAATAATATGTTATGACCTCAAATCACTTTTACCAAATTACCATAATAGAGCATGATTCGTAAACTAGAATAGAGTAGAATTTGTCATTGCACAACTGCACAATGAAATGTAGTGCTTTGTTTGCAATTTGGTACATTCACATGAAATATACATGCAGACAAATATGGACAGAAGAGCATAAAAAAGTAGAAATGTATAAATAGTAAAACATAAATGTTGATGTTTGCATCACATGACCAGCTCTCTGATGTAGTAAACTCACTCGATACTCCTGATACAGCAGTGCACTCGTGAAATGCGTAGACAGTCGCGTAAAACACGAGTCTTGATAAAAGAGACTCGTAGAAGCAGCTTAAATGCCACGGTTGCTTCAGAAAATGTGTTTTTATTTCACATTTGCTTTTTTTTTAACACTATCAGGTATGTTTAGGGTTTAGTGTAAGCGGTGTGTAATTTATGTGACAGAGCATTAACCTTTCAGCGCCACTCACCAGACAATTCAATTCAGAACTGGCATGAAATGTACAAAAACCGATGTAATGTAATGTAGCAAGATTTGTTTCTGATAAAACTGAACATGCTTTCAGCGTCACTCACTGGACATTTCATTTGGACAGTGTCGCAAAACATAGTATAATTTTGCAGAAATGTCACCACGGGCCCGTATTGCAGCGTTGGCGCTTGCAACGTCATGGGTCCCAAGGTCATGGGTTCGATTCCCAGGGAAAGCAAGAACTGATAAGAATGTAAATGTGTACCTTGAAATGCAATGTGAGTCGCTTTGAATAAAAGCGTCTGCCAAATGCATAAATGTAAATGTTTCTCCAAATGAGCCTGAGTTTATATTATTAGTGGTTCTTGCATAATTTGGAATGCAAATGTGATTTTTAAATTCAGACGCTCTTTGTAATTGCCAGATGGCAGTACAAAATAATGCTTCTGTTGTGGTATCCGTATATGAAGATGTTAGTCCCAGAGGGATGATGTGGATGAGCATTCCTCTCTGCTGATCTGTTCATGAACTCGAACCCTGAGGTGTCCTGTAGCGTCGGCTGCTGAGCTGGCACAGATCATGACAACGACAGATAAACATGCAGAGAGTCCAGCAGTCAGAGACACAGATCTAATGATGGCTTTAGGTGCTGACTGAAGCAAAGCCAGTGCAACAACAGCACAGCCCTCTCGCTGCATCACTCTCACTGGCACTGACGCTTCAAGTTTGGAATTATGTTTTTTTTTTTTAAGAATAATGTTTTTAAAAGAAGCCAAGGCTGAATTTATTTGATACAAATACAGTAACAACTTTGTATGTATTAATGTGAAATATTACAATTTAAGATAACTATTGTCTATTGTAATATTTTTTTAAATGTAATTTATTCCTGTGATCAAATCTGAATTTTCAGCATCATTACTCCAGTCTTCAGTGTTTTTTTTTTTTTGTTTTTTTATTATTATTATAATCAATGCTGAAAAGTGCAATATTTTTGTGGAAACACTGATGCATTTCTTTCAAGATTCTTTGAAAAGAAAGTTAAAGAAAAATTGCATTGATTCAGTCTTCCACATATAATTTAGTTTATAGAAACAAAGGATTTTAACGCATTTAAGCACTGACAGCGCAAGGCAAACTTTAGCTTCAAAACTTAGAAATTTACCAAAAGACGACAACTTTAGGGCCCTATTAATTTTGTACCTAAAATATTCTAAGATTAGAGTAAACTTTATAGTTACCTACACAATGTGTAGACTAGGCTATTGGAAAATAAACACTTTGTCTATGGAAGCAATACAAATCTATTCAAATATAATCTGACAATGGACTTCAATGTATTTTTAACAAACTACAAATGTTTTTGCTTGTATTTATTTGTCTTTCTACATTTACATTTATGCATTTGGCAGATGCTTTTATCCAAAGCGACTTACAAGCGCCAACACTTACACTCAAGATTCTTTGAAAAGAAAGTTAAAGAAAAACAGTATTTAATTGAAATAGAAAGGTTTATATATATATATATATATATATATATATATATATATATATATATATTATAAATGTAAATGTCTTTAAATGTCAGAATCATAAAATAAACAACGCTGAACGCTGAACAATTGTGATATATGATGCAATACATGTACATTTTGAGATATATTTATACCAGCTATTTTAATTTGTAATAATATTTCCCTTATATTACTGCATGTTTTTCTGAACTTTTTATCAAATTAAGGCAGCCTTGGTGAGCTTAAGAGATAAAAAAAAAAAAAATCATAATCCAAACTTTTGACCAGTAATATATAACACCCTGAAATGATCAAACTCCTAGGCTAGTGTTCTTTTTAGTTATTTTTTAATGGAAAGCAATAAAATAAAAGAAACAAAGAAAATGGGAATGAGAAACCAAGACCCAATGCTCTCCTCTTAGTTCAGAGGTCGGATCAGGCAAGGACAATGGGATGTTTTGTTGTTGTGGTGCTTTGAGAAGAGATATGATTTGGGGAAGTGGAAAGCAACACATTGTGTCTCCCAGGAGGTAGAGGATGCAACCGCAAGAATTCCTCAGGGAAAGAAGAGAAGAAAGAGGAGAGGAATGGAATGGCACTGTTTCAGCTTCCCAAAATCAACATGATGGCTCCTGTCTGTGGCATTACCTGCCTCCAGAGACACGTGTCTTACTGGATACCTGATGGTTACACCGCAGGGCTGGGAGTCATTAATCTAGCCTCATGTGTCGGATCAGCCTCCATGTGACAGCACTTTTCTACTCCACAGCACAAAACCCCAATCAAAAAAAAAAAATAACATAATTGCAATCAGGTGGAACCAAACCGAGACACATTTTTCATGTCATGTTTCTGTTCTCGCAGTGTTCTGCAATTCAAAAATGAGCAGTTTCGATGCAATTGTGTGTGGGGTAAATGTAAAACCCCCAGCACAAACATATGCTCTGTTCCAAAAACAAGTGAGCTGCCTATTTAGACGGCATTTTAAGGCACCATAGGCAATGACGTGAGCCACGGGAAAATAGCAAAAGTGGAGAGTGTGAGCTGTGTGCGGGAGAGACACTGAAAATATCAGCAAACACTGCTTGCCAAAAACATTACAGGTAACACATCACAGTAACGGATTGGCCATCACAATAACACACACACACAAACTGCATGCAAACTGGAGACACTTCGTCATTATTGGATACATCGCTGCTGTGCACATTTCATAGTGGTGGACACTACTCCCTCTAATCTGCACTTCTGATGAAAAACAAAAAAAACATGCAGGAAGGTGCAAAATTATGCATTTGATTGATTTGTAGTAAACTGGAAATAATTGCAATGCAATGTTCGGGTCAACTGCTATAGATCCAAGTATATTTCAGTTTAAATGCTTCAATTTGTATTTATATTATATTATATAATTAACAGGTTAACAGGTCTTTTTGAAAATATAGTTAAATTATAAGTTAGATTAACAAAAGTAGTTTTAAGGGTTCAAATCAAATAGAAATAGCACTTAAGTTACACAGTACACAGTATAACCTGCACGGGTCTGGAACTGTACAACTGCTATATGTTTTTGCTCAGGAGTCCAAAATGTCTGCAAATAGAGAAAGGTTTTGCTCAGAAAGAACAATAAATTAAAGAAAACATTGGTGGTGGAGACAAAACTGAGCATCGCAGAAATGATGTTGCCATCATACATTTATGCTAATTTATTTCACTTTGAAAAGTAATGAAAAATATCAAATTCACGATTGTTTGATGAAATATAAATGGACTTATTGTGCTCACCTGGTCCTCATGTGCTTCGTGTGTTTGCTGGATTGTTGTGTTGTGTTTGTGTGTTAGACCTTTCTCTAGTCTTGTGTTCATCCCCAGGTGTGATTGTTCTTGCTGTAGCTCCTTGCATCCTTGCAGTTTTTGCTTTGAGGTTTTCTCAGTCTAACTTCTCTTTATTATTTAGTCTTCTTTAGTTGTCTTGTTCTACTTGACCTATTCTAGTTTTCTATTTTATATTGTTCTATTTTCTGATCTGTTTTTGTTCGGTTCTGCCTCTCAGATTTATAGATTTAGTTTCTGTTACTTTGGGTTTCTCTTTGATTTATTTAGCCTGGTTTATAGTTATCTAATACCTAGCTTTCTCCTATTGTGGACTTGTTTTACTTGCTTACTCTAGTGTTTTATTTATCTATTTTCCCTTAGAAGTATAGGTTTAATTTCAGTCACATAACTCTAGTGTTTGCCCTGCCTTACTTGTTTAATGTTTTAGTGTTTTTGTTCTTGTGTCTTGTTTCTCCCCTGTTGCGTTGTGGGTCTGTGTGTGTTTGAGTCCTGTCCTGAGACTGCCTGAGTCTCCTGTCTAGACCTCTGATTTTAGTTTAATATTCAACAATATTATTGCTCTGCCTGCATTGACACCATTATATGAGAACTGAACTGAGCTGGACGATGGTTTTCTCCAGAGCGGCTATATATATATATATATATATAAATTAACTAAATTAATAACTTTTTACAACAAAAATGAAACTTACTTAAGCTGGACTGTGACGCTATTTTCTTCTAGAAACAAACTTTGTTGCATTATTTTCCTGTCATCTCTGTAAACTATAAATAAAGGTGACTTGACTTGACTTGTTGTGGGACCATCTCTGGACTGTTCAACTGTTACACACTTGATAGTTAATCTGCGTTTTGGTCCTGTTATTTCCAGTGAATCCTGACACAACATTTTAATGTAATAATAACACTAGTCTACAGCCAAAATTCTTCTGAAATAAATGTAGTCAAACTTTACCAATTCTGGGTCACTGAGAGCGAAAATGATGCTTAAAACTGTTGATTGGCTCTAGTTTTAAAGATATGCTATTGGGTCAGTATATACCACCCTTGACTTGGAAATGGCGGAGGATAAGTGAGTAATAAAGGGAAGGGGTCTATTTAAAACAGAAATGACAAAAATACATATTTGACTGGATCTATGAATAAATCTATGTTTGGGTTTGGACAGTACTTGCTTTTTAGGCAAAGCAATGAAGGATGCAATCTGAAGCTGGTATTGCATCAAACATGATATGATTTGCATCATGTTGCTTCTAGAATTGCTTCATTATCATGGATAATGCAATCATCACAAAGCTTACATCACTCTGCTGAATAAACTGCCCTATATCGGCTCTAGAAATATAGCAGGGGTGCAAAACTCAATTCCTGGAGGGCCACAATCCTGCAGAGTTTAGTTCTAATCCTGTTCCAACACACATACTTGTAGTTTTCATAAGCCTGAAGGACTTGATGAGCTGGATCAGGTGTGTCTGAGTAGGGCTGAAGCTGAACTTGCCAGGGCTGTAGCCCTCCAGGAACAGAGTTATGTACCCGTCATGCAGTGTCATGCTCTCTTACACCATGTGTAACTACACGTGACGTGCGATAAAAGGTTATTTTCCATGTTAATCAGAGTGTTTGTCCTGACCAGCCGCGACGGCGACACGCGACGATTCTATTTTAGAAACGGTTTCTATTTTTCTGCGACGTCGCGCTGGATCAACAAACACAAAGTGTGGCAATGATAATCTCAGGAACTGTTTATGTGCTTTATTTAATGTTAAAAGCGTGTAATGTGACTTTGAATCTCATTTAGTGCTCCAGCTTTGTAGCTGTAAAAGCAACAATGGATAATTCACCTCAGATCTTGAAATTAAACAAATGGAAACAAGAACAAACAAGTGTATTCTTTGACAAAGATTGTTTTAATAACTCAGTAGCCTATGTATTTGAATAATGTTTAAATGGTGTAATATTTGTGAATTAGATTATGTAGCTACTTATCCATTTTCTTGCGAGTGCCGTCAAGGTTACTCGCCACGAGACTCCGCCCACGCGCTGTTCTGATTGGCTGTAGGTTTTGATTGATTTTGATTCATCTTGCAGTCGAGTCGCGTTTAGTGTGGACAGACAAATTATTTGTTGCTTGAATCTTATCGCATCGCATCTGGTTAGGACACGGTGCTCTATGTCAGTATTTGATTTTTCAATGCCTTGAACGTGTGAGCAGTGCAGATCACTTCAAATGGAGTGAATGGAGCCCATCAATGCTTGTAGACTATTACTGGACAGGGACAAGAGGTGCTCCATTTAATGAACACAAGAGACAAGCAAAGAAGCGCAGAGTAGACATTGAATAGGATTAAACTATGTACATACATTATTTTTTTTGCCTTTTGTTTCATAATAAATTTGATTTATATAACCCTTTTGCTGATTTTTAAAGTGTTACATAAACAGGACAGGTGGCAGGTAGCTACTATATACACAGTAGACTTAAAATGCAAAAACTTATATATTTTGGAAAGAGTAGCCAATCAGTTCAATGCAGCACATCAAAATACATTAAACATTTTTTTTTTTAAATTCTCTGAAGCAGATGACTTCTAAAGAATTGTAGACTGGTGCAATTACTTGCAGTAATGTGTATGTTTTATGCTTACTAAAGTACCATGGCATGAGCTTAGCAACTTCAAAGTCAAGTCTCCTGAGCAGAACGATGCTGCCTAATTCAAATCAGTCACTAATGAGGTTATGAAGGGTTATGAAGGGTTATGAAGGCAGCAGCCTGTGTAAACAGAAGACAGAAAAGAAAAGCAGCTCTAAACTGAGCTAAACTGCTGCCATTTCACAATACATCCATTTGCTAGAGAGGGAAAATGTATTGAGGGTAAAAACAAACAAAAACAAGCCTCTTGCTCACCACGGAAAACCTTCAGAGATAGAAAGACTGGAGATTCCTGCAAAGTACAGGTGCACTACAGCTGGCTCAGTATTTTGGGCTAAGCTGAAATGCTCATGTCAGATCCTCCTCATGTCAACCTAACCCCAGTGCAATGCCTCCAACACCATGTGGCCCAGGTCGGAGCCAAATCTCCAAACCAAAACCAACCAACCACACTTATCCGAAGAGAAGGCAGTCGGCCATGGCTTAAAGGGGCTTCGTTTGGAGGAGGAGGAGGGGTTTTTCTCAAATCTCACCACAGATTTAGAGACATTCTCATCTCGCAGCAATGAAGACGCAGCCAAGGCGCAGTGAAGACATTCCCCAGCCAAATGCAACATCACATGCTCGTCGCATGCACCCACACATTATGGAGTCATTTCAATCATTTCTGGCTATAGTGAGCTCAATCGTTTCTCTCCGGGGCTCGTGGATTATTCTAGAAAACCTAAATGTGTTAAAGCCCTGTGGGTATAGGGATTGCCATTAAACAGGGATTCTTTCTAGGCAATACTGTGATGACCTTGGGATGGATGGGCTAATGGGATCAGAGAAAGCTGGCAGCTCCTCAAGGAGCCCATTTGTTAAGCAAAAAAGGACTTGAGGAATGTTTAATGGGTGTAATGAAAGATAAGGAGGTTGATACTCCTGCTTTATGGGCTATTTGTGGAACGGTGGGTTTTGAATAGAGTTGTGCCGGTGGGTCTGAGTGTCACCTGTCCCCTTCGAGCTCATGCTTACTCCCCGCTGAGAGCTGTCAATCAGAGAGATCTCCCGCAAGACACTGACAACAGACAGATCCATCAGATACACACGGACAGAATTTACCTGTGCCAGAGAATATTCTTAAATTATGTCAGATTTGCACCACTATACTCTTTATTTTATTTTAATGGCAACTCTTGTAGATTCTTGAAGAGTCTTAAAATCAGCATGAAATGGAAGTTGTGCTGGTCTTTTCTTCCCTACTGTGCCGTATATGCGAGTGAAACGGCTTCTGGAACAAGAACAAATGTGGGCGGGGCTTGATTTAGTCCGTGGGGAATTGACTGGATGGTTGTGGTTTGCTATTGGCTGATCTCATGTGAGTGACAGGTTGCCCCGCCCTCGTCATCAGAGAAGAGAAGATTTGCTGCAAGAGGGAGGGGAAGCTATTCTGTTTCAAGATTACAAGGCACATGAATATATATATATTTTTTTTTTTTAAAACAATGTGCAGGCATAAATCATTTATAATAAATACTGCAATATTCCATAAAAAAAAAAAATAAAAAAAAAAAGGAATTGTCAGATTGATTGGATTGCTCTTAGTTCTAGTGTTGTCACAATACCAAAAATTCAGTAGTCTGTACCAATTCCAGTAAAACATGCAAAGCACATCGTGAATAGAAACTTTTGATGCTTCTCAAAGCGCAAACCAACACAAACGCATGTGACCTCTTGAGTGCAGCTGCCTATGAGCCGGTACCGAATAGAGTCTGTCCTCTATACAACCGGCACTGTCTGGTATCGTCACATTTTTACAATTTCAGTATCGCCTTGCTACCGAAGTACCCGTATTTGCATCCAGTTCCATTCATCACTCTCTCTGAAAATGAACTGTGATCTTGTGGGTAACTTTTTCCAATCATACAACGCTTCTGGTCTTGGGTAAAATATGGTCAAATTAGTGATACAGTTGCCAACATAACTCATAGCAATGACTACTACTTCTACAAAGAAAAAATAAAAAATTATTGCATTAAAACTTAACCTTGATTTTCTCATTTTAAGAAACTGTAAAACATATTGCCATTTTACTAGTAACAAGTGACCAGGGCTGTGCTGGTCAACTTGTACCAGAAGCTTTGTTAGCAAAAAGTTAGCAATTATATATTACTTCGCCATTACACGGCTTTGTACGGAGTTTTGCGATCTGGTCTCCCTATTTTCCATGAATTTGACAGTATTCCATGAGATATTCCACTGGACATGGAATCTCTTGTTTCTTTTCCCAAATCTTCACTCACGCCATTTTTCGTAGGGGATTATAAATGTTTCTAAAAATAAATAAATAAATAAATAAACGTTTCTTCCTTTCATTTACTTTTAATTACTATATTTGCATCCTTTACCGTTGTAAAGTATAAAAACAGATAACGTTTTACTTACAAGTCAAATTTTGTGCTTGTTAGACTTGGTAAGGCACGCTTTCCCTGCCTTATCAAAATATAGCCTAAATGTCTTGCACATGGGGAAGATTAAATTTGCTCTTCAGTCTCCTTTTTACAACAAGTGTCAATTGCCTTGGAACATCAGGAGAAGACATTATTAGACAAGAGATGTGGTGCATCCAAAATCGCATATTCACTTAGTAGGTACTACATTTGAATTTTAACTTACTTGCATCCATTAAAAAAGTATGTTCTATATAGTATTAATGAATTTCGGATGTACTACATCCGCCATGTTGTTACTCTCACATGACCTACCAACGCCAGTTGCATTGCTTCACTGCAACTCTCTCGTGGCCACATGGGATAGTAAAGTGTCCATCGAATGCACACTTCAGAATCTCAGCAGAAGTAATAGGTCATCCGGGGAGTTTTCTCCTACTGTTTTTATGTATTTGTACATTTTCGTATACTAAGTATTTGATTTCATACACAGCAATGGTCTCTGTCCTGCTCGTGTCCCACACCCCACTCAAAACGCAGAGCGGTATATATGACGATGCATTTATCTCTAATTTAATATTTTACTTTCTTGTATTATTTAGCTTACAATTATTTACTGCTATTAATTTTTAACGTTTTACAGACTGTAGTGTGTTGTTTCACTGACGGAAATTGTTAAATAAACAGCCCCGTTTGATGTTTATTTTATGTTTAATGGATGTTTGAGCCTTATTTAATTTCAAAATGAATTTAATTTAGGGTCAATATATGTAGCCTATATACACACCCCGCACCACTGCGGCGATAAAAACTGCAAACTGTAAAGTGACCTTCACATCTCTGTTGGTGTCCCACTAAAGACCCTTTTATCTTTACTGTTTTTCGGCTCTGTCTCCTTAGATAAACCCACAAGGACGCTGGCACTGCAGCATTGAATGGGCGTTTTCTGCTCAGTGATGAGTTGTCCTGTAGATGAGCTCCCTCCAAGTAAATCAGGCACAAGCTAAAGCAATTAGCACGGAAGGAAATTATGCTAATAAGTCTGAGGACCTTGTTAGGTCATTTTCATTATCCATGTTAAACCATGACTCAGGGCAGCCTTTCACTGTATAAAGATTAATTATTGTCCAAAGAGAAAATATGTAGAATTTGATATCCCACTGCCCATGAATGAATCTCACAAACAGTGACCCTATCAGGAAATAATACTAATAATACAACAGTGTTGTTGCTCTTTCCATTCTAAATATATAAATACTGTACATAAATAAATAAAAATTGAGGATTGTTGTAGATCAAGAGATCATTAAATGAAAATTCTTTCCAAGAAAGCATTGCTTTGTTAAACAATTAACATGATTCAGGACATTCTTGCAGTTCTCTCCAAAAGCATTTGTACAGAAACCACAGAATACATCAGTGGAAAATGTGTGTAATTTCTTTCCAATAATTAACAGTTCTGCTTGTGAATAAAGTTGAATTGCTACCCATAAATGAGTTACGAATGAGTCTAACTACTAGTTCTTCCTCACAAACACTCATAATATCACCCTGACATCTTGAGTCTTGAACTCAAGTTAATGCAATATGCATCATCAATATACAACAGTCCAAGGGTGTAGATTTGGTTTGAACATTGGGGGGGTTGAAGTTTGGGTATACCTCCTGATATTGTGATCATGGTATAAATATTGGGGGGGTTGTAATGCATAGATTTAAATATTGGCGGGGTTATCTCCCCCCAACCCCCCCCCCCCCACAAACTACACCCCTGCAACAGTCAGTGAATAGACTGTGGATGCACTATATAAATCGAAAATGTTGTCTCACGAACAAATGCTAAACAATGCTTTAAAAAATGTAAAATGTCACAATATGAGCTCGATAAGTTAACAGTGGTTCAATATAAAGCTTTAACAGGACCATAAATAGCGAACCAGTGAAACTGCTAATCAAACATTTACAGAAACTTTTTACAGTGTCAATATGCATTAGCCTCTGACTGATTGCCATTTGGCGGATTGATTAACGCCTGCCTTCAAATGCAGCTCTCAGGGAAACCTGAACCATTATGGTCTCTAAATACAGTTTTTTCTGAATGCTTAAGCGCTTATAGTGATTCTTGTAGCACAATTTCTAAAACTATTAATATGTATAGCAAAACCACTCACTGAGTTTGCAAAACTAAAAGCACAAACACTGCTTTGCACTCAGTTTGCAATTTTGTAACACACACTTTGCAAAACTGTAGGCACAATTCACTGCACAACACTCTTTTTGCAGAACTTTAAACACAACTCACTGCTTACACACAATTACCAAATTTCCAACACACTCCTAGCAAAATTATACACATGTATGGCTATCATTAACACTATTTTGCCAACTGTCTGGCACACTTTCACATGTGAAAACTGTTTTAGATAATTAGTTCACTTTGCAATCAGCCTAAGCACTATAAATAAGCCACAGGTAAGCTGTCTGTGTGGAGTACAATGGAAGGAGCAGTAAGAGTGAGAAGAGTGAGAATCAGAGGAGGCAGAGGAGGCCGAGGAGGCCGAGGGAGAGGACGTGGAGGTGAAGAAGTTGGAGGAAGAGGACGTGGAGGTGAAGAAGTTGGAGGAAGAGGACGTGGAGTTGAAGAAGCGAGAGGGTTACAGGAAGTTAGAGGAAGAGGACAAGGAGGAGCAAGAAGAGGACGAGGAGGCCGAGGGAGAGGACGTGGAGGTGAAGAAGTTGGAGGAAGAGGACGTGGAGTTGAAGAAGCGAGAGGGTTACAGGAAGTTAGAGGAAGAGGACAAGGAGGAGCAAGAAGAGGACGAGGAGGGGAAAGAGGAAGGGTAAGAAGAGTGAGAAATAGAATAACTGATGACATCAGAGCTACAATAGTGGACCATGTCATCAACCATGGGATGACCCTGAGGGAAGCTGGCCAACGGGTTCAGCCTAATTTGAGCCGCTACACTGTGGCAAGCATCATTAGGACATTTCGAAATGAGAATCGGTAAGTACTTTGTAGCATTGCCATACTCTAATGAGAAACACAACAGTACCATACATGCAAAAATACTGAAATTGTTACTTTACAGAATTGCTAGACGTCCAGATGCTGGGGGCAGAGGAAGAATGTTCACTCCAGAGCAAGAGACCCATATAGTGAACATGGTGATTGCCAATAATGCAATAAGACTGCGCGAAATACAACAGCGCATAATTGATAATGACACCATCTTTCAAAATATACACAGTGTAAGCATTTCTGCACTAAGTCGTGTACTTGCGCGCCACAGAATAAGAATGAAGCAAATTTACAGAGTTCCTTTCGAGAGAAACACAGAACGTGTAAAGCAACTGCGATATGACTATGTGCAGGTAAGCTATAGTGTCATTGGTTCTGAATTTGGAAGTGCATACTGTAGTGCTGTGCATGGGCCTGATGTGTTGCATTTGTTTTGTCTTGTCCAGAGAGTGATGGAGCTAGAGGCAGATGCCATGGGACATGAGCTACTTTTTGTAGATGAGGCCGGTTTTAACCTCAGTAAAACCAGGAGACGTGGCAGGAACATTATTGGACACCGTGCCATCATCAATGTCCCAGGACAACGTGGTGGTAACATAACCATGTGTGCAGCTATAAGCCAAAATGGTGTTGTTCACCATCATGCAACCATAGGCCCATACAACACTGCACACATTATTGCATTCCTGGACACCTTACATGACATTCTCACTGTTCAGAGACCAGAGCATACCCGATATGTCATCATATGGGACAATGTTAGTTTCCATAGGGCTGCTTTGGTCCGCAACTGGTTTACAGACCACCCATCCTTCATGGCACTCAACCTCCCTCCATACTCTCCATTCTTAAATCCCATCGAGGAGTTCTTCTCTGCCTGGCGCTGGAAAGTGTACGACCGTCATCCTCATCAACAGGTAGCCCTTTTACAGGCAATGGAGGAGGCATGTGGAGATATTGACCAGGCATCATGTCAGGCCTGGATACGGCATTCAAGGAGATATTTTCCCCGGTGCCTTGGACTGGAGGATATTGCATGCGATGTGGACGAAATTTTGTGGCCGGACCCAGAAAGACGACATGATGTAGGATGATTGTTTTTTTGTTTTTTTTTTGTTTTTTTTGTGAAATTAATATTTTGTGTTCTGACTTTGTCTTTGGTCTTTGGTTTTGATGAGTGTGAATAAACACCAATACTTGAAGTTTGGATCCTTGTATGTTTACATGACACTATGACAAAAGTAAGACCTCAAATTGACATCTGTACACAGAGAAAGCAAAAGCCAGATGTGTTTTGTATTCATACCATCAGTGTGTAGTTGGCACATTGTGTGCTTAGTAGATGATGGCTTGTGTTTACTGTTTGATACGAAAACACCATTTTTACGAAGGTGTGAAGAGTTAATCTAGCTGTGTTCGCTTTTGCAAGAGAACTACAATGTTTTGATAATTGGGTGAAAGGTTTTCTTATTTGTGTGTAGAGTTTTGCAAAAATAGCCAATAGTTACAAAAATTGTGCTTAAGCAATCAGAAAAAACTGTAATCATGGCTGTCACTGTTACAACTAGAAGGGATTGACAGCCTTGAATAGTGAGAGTTTGTCCTTTTTCTGAGCTGATGAGTGAAGATAGACCGATGAGTTACTGTGCGAGCTGTACTGTAAGACAGGCTGAGTCAGCTAATTAAGGGCTTTGAGTCGTTTAATCAACTGGGTTAGAAAGGGGAAATTTACCATCCAGCTGGTGTGTGTGTGTGTGTGTGTGTGTGTGTGTGTGTGTGTGTGTGTGTGTGTGTGTGTGTGTGTGTGTGTGTGTGTGTGTGTGTGTGTGTGTGTGTGTGTGTGTGTGTGTGTGTGTGTGTGTGTGTGTGTGTGTATAGTTCAGTAACTTCTGGATAGATTCTTCAAACTATTCTAGATCTGCAGTTGATGTTTTGAACAAAGAGGTGTTTTTGAAATGCATTGTCATAATAGTTATCCATACAACTTGTGAGTTATATTCCAAATTGTTCTTCTACAGCTACAATGAATTTGTGTGAGGAACCAATTTAAGTAAATTCTGTCACAACTCTCAAATCTCATCCGCCTTTGAGCACATTCAAACTCGACAACAGAAGACAGGTCATGTTAGGTTTGAAGTCAATGACTGCTTCAGAAGACGTGGAATATAAGACATCAGTCATGCAGACAGCTTTTATGGAGTGTGTGTGTGTGTGTGTTGTACTTTAAAGCTCAGAAGTGTGATTCCCCATCTGTGATGGAAAAGAGAAGTATCATGTACTGTACCTAGACTTTTAACTATTGGCATACAATCTGGTCTACTTGGTAGTTAAATCTGGCCAAAAGTCACATATAGTTTGTTTTGGTTTCGTATGACATTTGGGGATGGCTTATCTGAGATTGCTGATATCCAAATAATAGTTTAGTGTGGGGAAAAACAAGTTAAAAAAATTGTAAACTCGTCAGTGTTTGTTCGTGGCTAATATTTAAAGGTCCCGTTGCATGCGATTCCATGTTTCAAAGTTTAGTTAGTGTGTAATGTTGTTGTTAGAGTATAAATAATATCTGTAAAATTATAACGCTCAAAGTTCAATGCCAAGCGAGATATTTTATTTAACAGAAGTTGACTACAAAAAACGTCTGGATTGGACTACACCCCTCTACTTCCTGCATTAATGACATCACCAGAACCGTGTTTAGACTAAGCTCCGCCCACAGGAACACAGGCGTATTGATGGCGAAATGTCAACAGACGGTTGATGTTTATCTATAATCGGATACCGCAAAAGTTTAATTCGAAGTTGTTAGTTTGCTCTGTCCATTTCACCACGGACTGTTTTTCTAACTTGGGATAATATCAAGCAGGCTTCTCTCAGCGTTTCATACTGACGAAGGGCGCAATTTCAACTATATTCCAGCAAGCGGTAAGTAGTGATTTAATATGGAAGTAGCGATCAACTTCACATTGTTTCTCTTAGTAGGATGAAAATAATCTTACTTAAACTGTGATTAATATACAGAAAGCGATCAAAGATCTCAGTCGTCCAAGCTGTCAATCAATCACACAGCGCGAGTTTATATGGACACTTGCCAAAACTCGTTATGAAATAAATGACGCTGTTACACTGCACAACGAAGCTCTTACTGTATTTATATGCCTCATGTTTGCATTGGTGAAATCATTATTGAGTGCAGAAACTGCGTTGCAATGATAAGATCTTTTTTCACGCGATCAACAGACTGTCATCTGCTCAAGGCTCACTGCAAATTTTTATGTGATTGAAATAGATCTAAATACTTAAAAAACTTCTCACGATTCGTTAATCCCGATAGCTGTAATAGTAAAAACGTATAATAGCTGTAATAGTAAAAGTTTTCCAGATAGTTCCACATGTAATGCCAGATATTTCATATGCAAGCATTTCAGCCAATCACAGCAGAGGGCGTTTACACTGAAGTCTCACAGCAGACACGCCCCTTCAAACAGAGTGTTCAAACCAGGGAATGAAATCAGGCTAGGAAATATGCCTTTTATTTCTAAATTATAAAACATTTTGATCTAAAAAACATACTAACATTATAAGGGCACCCCTGGAAACATGATAAAATAATAAAAATAATCCATGGAATGGGACCTTTAAACAAAAATGCTGGAAATGTGAGTAGACTTTGTAATCTGAATTTCTGTGCATTCAAACATACTGATTTATTCCACAGATATGCGTGTGGATTTCTGTTTTCTTGGTACAATGACATCCTGTGATTGATTTTTCCACAAGCGTTTTTGTTGTATTGAACCAGATACCTTGTAAACAGAACTTCACTGTTTACTTCTAAGATATCTTTTTGTACTTTTTTTGATGCATGTGTAGCAGGGTGAAGTGTACCCGTGTTGATCATTGGCCAGTGTCATGTGAAAACACTGAACCTATCAGCAGTCTGGTGTCATGGTATAAAATGGGGAGGTTTCTGTCACTTGGGATGCGTCGACACCCGTACCGCCCCTTTACGGAGGCCGCCATTTATGAATGGGAGAGTAGCTGAAGTGCCGTCTCGGCTCTGTGCGGCCGTGCACAGGCTGCCCTGGGCTTTGAGTTCATTGACGAGCAACCGGCGGCATGTTGAGGCCAGCGAACACGTATAGTGCTGCGCTGAGAACACTCCCGATTGAGTGACAAGAGCAAGGGTTTCACCTCTATATTGCGGGACGAGATGCGCGTCTGTTGACGTAACACACTGCTGCCTTGCCTGGGCTTATTCCGGTCGACTTTTGTTATAGTAAACTTTGTGTGTGTTTACAACTTTGGGCGCAGAGAATTGCTCGCCGAGGAGTGAGAGCAACGTGAGAAGCGTGGTTTTCTGGCCGGCTCGCTCGTCACGTGTGCAGGCGATTGTGACCCTGTCTGTTGGTTTTATGTTCTTTGGTTTAATGTTTTTGGTTTGTGTTGTGTATTGTAATGTTATTTCTCTTTTTGTTTTATTTCGTGCTTGGTTTTGTGTGCACGAGATGTGATGTCATTTATTTTGTAGGTTTAAAAATTAATTTGAGTCACAAGAGGAGATTTATTTAAATATTGTCTTTGTGTATTCTTTTTTTTTTTTATGTGTGTGAACTGATTGTTTCTTTCTTCTGGGACGGAGTGAGGGAGAAGGTGTACAGAGGAGGGGTTTAGCCGCTGTTTAACGGGGTTCACGTTGAGTGCCGTGCTTATTTGAGTGACCTCACCAGAGTGGATGTGGGTGGGTATTAAGTGTGGTGTGTGAATTGAGGGCCACAGCAGGCCATCTCCCTCCCTTTAAACTTTCTTGTGTCTGTTTTGTATTTATTATTTTTGTATCTTGTGGTATTAGAGGGTTGTCTTCTTTTCGTTGTTTTTTTTTTGACATGTGAATATTGTGCCCTTCAGATGTTAATGTATTGATGGTTTTAAATTTTGTATTTGAATAAAACTGCCTCATCTTTTGTACTCCCTGGACTATGTCTCTCTGCTCACCCATTTTGCGATAACGAACCTGTGCGCCCCCTGTCCTGGGGCTGGTAGTTCCCGGTATATACCGGGTGGCGTAGTCGAACGTTAGTTTAATTGTTGGTGTTTTCTTACAATTCCCTCCGGTACCTGACGCACTCGCCACACATGGAAGTTTTTGTCGCATGGGCTTTCAATGGATGGACAAAAGTTATGAGAGAATTTTTTTTTTTAACTTAATTTGTGTTCCAAAAGATGAATGAAAGTCCTATGGCTTTGAAATGACATGAGGGTGAGCAAATGATGACAGAATTATAATTTTGGGATGAGCTAACCTTTTAAAGCCTATTAAACACCTGAACAAATAAAATTATGATTGCATGTCCATACCTGAATAAACGCACACAATACTGAAAACATCAAGAGGACGGAGTTGTGTAATGGTGCCTGGATCAATTGGACCAAGTGTTTTGAAAGTCGGACCACCTCTTGTTTCAAGATCAGCCTAACAAATGTTAATAGCACTGCTTTATTTGAGATCTTTTAGGGTGTGCTGACACTAAGGTTTGGTTAGATTAAAACGAACTTTGGTGCGATTGTGAACACACGCTTGATGACCTTAAATTTTGAAAAGTGATTATAAGGCATTTCAGTGCTTTTTAAGCCTTCTGCTAAATATCTCCTATTGTGTTTCACAGAACAAAGAAAGTCAGACAGATTTGAAATGGCATGAGTGTGAGTGAATCATGACAGAATCTAAGTCTTCATTTATCATAGCTGTGTAAATTTCTCTCTAAACAGGACGTAGAACAACGAGTCCAGTGAAATGTCATTGTGTTGTGTCCCATGAGAGTTATTTTGGCAGGTTGGTTCATTTTGGCATGCGAGTTCTCCTCTTTCCTCTGTTTCCGTCTCACCCAGCCTCTAGTGAGTTCATATCTTGGCCCTTTTCCCGGCTAGGAGAGCCAGTGTTGAGGAAGAACTGGGATAGAGCCAGTATGCTGATATTAGAGAGTTTTTAGATCACAACAGCATAGTGTTTATCACACACACTTCAGATCGCACCGTACCCTGCAGGTTGTGGGTTCAAACTCTCGTGGGAATAGTGTTATGCACCGACAGAGCAAACAACTTCCTACAGCTCATACCAGCATTAATTAAAAACAAACTCTAACGTTATCACATTGACTGCATTTTCAGATTATTCTTTTCTGATGACTTAAGGCTAAAGTGTGTATAACAGGTAAATCTGTCTAAAGTGCAAATAATAAAACACCACTGTCCATGCAATCATGCATATAGTAGTGGCTTTCGATGTTGAAGTGAAAGGCTGTCGTCCAATCAAACTCTACTGTACTTTGGCACAAATTCATCTGTCACTTACTAAAGCCAAAATAAGCAGATGCCAGCATGGCCGGGTAGTGTGGCATGACCTCACCCAAACCATGATCTAAACTACTTGAAGTAAACAACACAGACTGCATTAAAAATGAGATCACTTGAAACAAGGGCACACATGCTGTGTGCTGACCGTATGTTCTGTGTGGCAAATTATTGTAAATTATAATGTATAATATTACATTTAGTTTATTTTTGTTTACTTACAGTATGTATGAGAAACAATTTAGAAACAGTGCCACATGAAAATCTGAGTCTTGAAGCAGAGCCAGCTGGAAACCACTGTCCTGTGCGATAACAAAACATGCTGTAATAGCTTCTTACTGTCATGAAACCATCCAGAAGACCAGAGTCTGCTTTAGGAGGAGCCTGTAGACGCTCCATGGACCACTTTTCAATGATGGAGGACACCTGGCTGTTCTCGGTGTTTAGGATACGAAATCCTGTCATGTTGACCCCGCTGTAGCGATAGGGTTCCACATCCAACGCGAAGAGATCCTAAAGAATATGAAACACAATAGGTATGTCTGTTACATTTGTACCACATTACATTTTAACACACATCACAATTACACTGACATACAAGCTCTCTTCCAAAAACTAGTGAGCTGCATTGATATCATAGGCAAAAATAGAAAATCTACCAGCCATTAAACTGTATTTGCATTTTTGAAATATATATTTTGTCCTTCAGTTTTTCTTAGTGACACATAAATATTAGCTAAAAATGTGTCACAATTAGTGACAAAAAAAAAAAAAAAAATAGTCAATTTACATTAGATTTAACTACCGTATCAATGCTTTTATGTAATGAATTAAATACAAGTACATAACAATAGCTTAAATCGTAATAAACATTTTTAATGAAAGTTTTAATGACTTCGAGACAAAAAATGCCATTTAAAAATAGTAATCTAATGTTGTCTTGGTCTGAGTCAGAGTAAAACACATCAGTGGTGAAAATAGGAAACAGCACCAGGAAAAACAAATCAATATTTCCATTTAAGGAATATAATGGCATGAAATGCAAATAATTTTATGGATATCGCTGTGGTTTTGAATGTGTTCTATAATATAAAGGTCCATACTTAACTTACCAGGGTAGTAAAAATGTAGTGGTAATACTCTGTCATCATTCCCATAGCGAGAGCCTGAGAAAATAAGAATTGAAATCATGTTGAGGCAAGGGAACAGTAACAATGCTTCTGAAAATGTGCAATTCATCACTGAATCGAAGGATAGGCAGGCGGAAATAATGGCATTTATTGTTTATATGATGTTTTGTGGCTCGTAATAATTTTATATGCTGAGGGATTGTGAGCTGAAATCATGTGAAGCTTTCAGTCTTCTCTTTCCCTTAAACCACTGAAAGACCCTGAGCTCTCTTTATTGCCCGTAAATACTGCAAAAAGTGACTTCCAGGTAAAGTCTGTGTTCAACCTCTGAATAAACCAAATTGATTTCTGAAAATCTGATATATTTTATATTATAAAATAGTTTAGTGCAATTAGACAACATGCAAAATAATCCAATGAATTGCATATATCAATGTATGCTGAGAAAACCCTACAGATGAAGGAAATGCAAGCCATTACATTAATCAGATGATTGAAGCATTGACATTTTAAAAGTGTCTTTAGAAGTCAATATATTGTTTCTTTTATTTATTTGTATTCCAACAGTCCACATCATTCCAATCCATTTGCCAATCAAGGGCATAAAACAGGTTATATTCAATCTCCATTTTATAAAACTTGTTGATTTATCTCCACTTTATGTCCATCAGCTGGATATCTTTGGCCACTGGATGTCTTGTTGGTTACCATCTTCAAGACACTGCGTAGATCAACCTTGGGGGAAAACACATCTCAAAACCCCATATTCAGCTGCGCTCAGTCCAGCTTTCTTTGACCGCAAGAATGTGTCCTTTGTAACCGGCTCATAACTCATTCTGTGCTGTCTGCTCTTGGTAAGTGTGGTTTGGCGAAGTGTGTTTCCTGGAGTAGCTGAGCAGAATTCACAAAAACCTTTAATTCCACAGATGGAAGGAAAAATCCTTAATATGGAATTAATAAACGGTTGAGGGGGCCGTCCTGAAGAGTGGATTTGGGGCGGACATTGTGGGGGCTTGAACAAAGAAACATGAATCAGCTGTGACGTTTATTTATTTTGAAAATCATGGTTTCTGGTTTAAGGCGAGACACGGCAGGCAAAAACATCGTTTTTTTTTTGTTGGTTTTTTTTTCAATTTTGAGATTTTGGGATATTTGTCTTCAATAACATGTCTTCTTTCAGACTTGTGGTGAAAAAAAAGTCCGAAATACACATTTGGGTTTTTATTTTACTACACTTTGTCTGTTTGCGTCTGTAGATTTCTCATAAATTCTACAAAAGTTGGCGTTGTAAATCATCCCGCTGCTCCGCGATCGCTGTCTGCACCCTGTCATCACACACACCGTTAGAAAGCTCTCTCTCTCCTGTGCTGTCGGATCCAAATATGGTCATTTCCTTTTTATCAGCAACCAATCGTGAAAGTAAAAGGGGGGATTTAACTCTAAATGTGCAATCTCATTGGCTGATGTAAATCTTTAAAGGCCGTTTTCTCAAAATGACTTTTCTCTCATACTCCAAGTCTGAAATCTCCACTTCAGTAGCACCTATATCAGGGATGGGCAACTTCGGTCCCGGAGGGCCACTGTCCTACAGAGTTTAGCTTCAACCCTAATCAAACACACCTGAACAAGCTAATCAAGGATTACTAGAAAATTACAGGCAGGTGATTTTTTTCAGGGTTGGAGCTAAACTCTGCAGGACAGTGGCCCTCAATGACCGAAGTTGCCCATCCCTGACCTATATACACCAAACTTTCCAGTCTTGTACCTAGTTATATTATGAAGACATTTACAGAGGGATTTGTAAATATATTATTCCTAGCCTGATTTATATAACATTTTATTCCAAAAAACATGGTGAAAATAAAACATTTTAAGGCTATTGACAGTATATTCTGATTTATAGGATAACAAAAGTAGATATCCATAAATCCCTCTGAAATGTTTTGCCCATCTAATATGTGAACACAATGAAAAAAATAATTTTTAACCTGGCTTTATCCAATACTCTTTTAAATATATGCAAATTACCACATATTTAATTAGATAATGCATAATTTGCATATTTAAACAATAAATTACAGAAAACTTGTAACATTTTTTTTTCTCATCTTAATGAAGGTAATCAACTGGGAAAGTTTCATGGTGATATCTGCTAGTTAAAAGTTTTACCCTATTCACCTGTAGTGTCTCGCCTTAAAACTCCACATCTGGTACACATTGAATCAGTACACAGATGTGGCACGGATCTGGGTTGCTGATACTATGTTGCTGTTTGGGAAATTAGAAAACCATTCTTTTAAATTGTAATACTAGTTCAAAATAATATTATTTGTTTACTGATTTTTTTTATTAAATAAAAGCAGCCATGGTGTGCAGAAGATAATTATTTCAACAAACATTAAAAAAATAATGTTTATAATGTTTAAAATAATGTTTAAATGTCTGAATAACATTTAAAGAGTATTGTTTGGTCTAAATCATCATTTTCAGTGTACTGTAGCAATCATTTAATAAAATACAATGATAAAAAAAAAAAAAATACATGATCAGTAAGTAATGGCAACTTATGTTTTTACATTAACCTACTTTAATTCATCAAAACAATTTAAACTTTTTTTTTAGAAGTTATACAAGATTCAACTTTTCTTTCTAAGTAAATTTCGTATAATTTAAGTTGAACTGACTTCTAATGCCAATTTGCTTATACCTAAAAATTGAAGGCAGCAACTGAACTTGAGTTAAGTTGAAATAGTATTTTTTGTATTAAAGTGTAATATGAATAATAATAATAATAAGTTAATTAAATGGCAGATATGCATCAGGAGTATTTTAAAGCACTGAGCTCAGCATTGACATCCTGGAGAAGGCAAAGTATTTAAAAAAGAAGAGCAGATGGGGTTTTATTTTGCTCGATGCTTGTTTGTCTCCATAGCTGTAATGAGCTCTCGGGTTCCCACGCCAACCCAACCACGCATTCACACGGCATTTCTCGCAGACTGACAGACAACTCAATCCATAACAATAATTAATTTATGGGCCAAGCTGTTGTGTTGCTAAACGCTGGAACAACAATCGTCGAAACCCAAGTGTCAGCCTGTTGCACTTGCTCTATTTAGTGTGCACTTCAGGGCGATGTAAAACACCCATGATTCGGCTCTGTGAAAGTGAGCCTGGTAACAGCTGCTACATCACAGATCCGGTATCAGCACGTGAGCTAATTGTGCCTGCGCTGTGCGACGGATGGAAATAGATGTCTTTAACATTGCTCACCCTGTGATATCTTCAGCTGTATTACCAGGAACTGCTGGGCGACACGCGCGTGTGTGTGTGTGTGTGTGTGTGTGTGTGTGTGTGTGTGTGTGTGTGTGTGTGTGTGTGTGTGTGTGTGTGTGTGTGTGTGTGTGTGTGTGTGTGTGTGTGTGTGTGTGAGTGTGTGTGTGTGTGTGTGTGTGTGTGTGTGAGTGTGTGTGAGAGAGATACACACTCAGACTGCAAGAACGATTATAAATCACACATTATTACTGCTGTAAGCCTGGCGAGGGTGATTAGAATGGGTAGAGGTCAGGTCAGTAATTACATTTGTTGTTGTGTGGTCGAGCGCTGTTAATAACAGCTGGTATTGTGTCCAGGTGGACTGGAAAACCTTCAGGAGAAACTCATATTTGCTCGGATGAGCCAGCAGCACTCAATCGCACCATTACTGAGTGAAACTGTAGATAAGATAGCCAGCGGGAGAGCATGCGTTAAAACTGATACAATTTAGATCATTATAGCTCTGAAGCTCTTCCATAAAGGGTTCATATTACGAAAATACCAGTCACAGAGAAGTAATATGTAGGTATTAAGTAAGATAATACTACTCCTAAATACCAGAATACCAGAGTATTTTGGCAGTGTCAACCTAACAAAGCACTGAAACTGCTTATCATACAAGTACACGTAAATGTAATTAAATTCAAGCTTTCCTTTGTGGATAAAGAAATACCCTTTAGCATACTTTTAAAAAGAGAACTTATAATGGAAATAATCCAGGCTTAAAGTCCCCATGAAATCAAAATGAAAGTTTTTTGGCTTTTAGTATGAACATGTTAGCCTTACTGTTATCTAGGGCTGGGACAATAAATCGATGCGTCGTGAATCGAGAAATGCTTCTGGACCGAATCTGAGATTTTCCGAATGCATCGCGATTCTCTTTTGAATCGATTCTGAGCTTAGTTTTTAACTGCAGATGGCACTGCGTGCTTTAGAAACAGCCGGACTCTGCTTGCAATGCCTTACACCAGGGGTGCCCAATCCTGCTCCTGCCGATCGACTGTCCTGCACGGTTCATCTCCAACCCTAATCAAACACAGCTGCCTTTAATTTTCAAGCGATCCTGAAGACCTTAATTGGTTGCTTCAGGTGTGTTTGATTAGGGTTGGAGATGAACTGTGCAGGACAGTCGATCGGCAGGAGCAGGATTGGGCACCCCTGCCTTACACACACCACTTGAACCTCCTATAAAATAATCATTCATAAAGTTCGAAAAGGTTGAAGCGAATTACAAAGGGTGTTTGCAGTGAGCTGTTTACATTAATCTCGCGTCATAAAAGCATTCTGAGTTGCAAGTACATTCTCAGACTCAGCCCGAGCGCTCTTCTTCGTGAGCATTTGAGCGTGCGGTTAAGAACTAGCAAAGAGCGCCATCTGCTGTTAAAAACTAGCAAAGAGCGCCATCTGCTGTTAAAAACTAGCCTAGAGCACCATCTGCTGTTAAAAACTAGCAAAGAGCGCCATCTGCTGTTAAAAACTAGCCTAGAGCGCCATCTGCTGTTAAAAACTAGCCTAGAGCGCCATCTGCTGTTAAAAACTAGCAAAGAGCGCCATCTGCTGTTAAAAACTGGCCTAGAGCGCCATCTGCTGTTAAAAACTAAGCTCAGAATCTTTTCGAGAGATAATGGCAATGCATTGGAATCGATCCACAAATCGCGATGAATCGATTTATTGTCCCAGCCCTACTGTTATCGATAAGCTAGTGTGCTTTAAAATATGACAAAATTGGTATTGATATGGATCAATGACTTTGATGACATCACTCTGCACTAGGGGTTGCACGACTACTGATTTCTGCTAGTCGATTTCTTATCAAAACAATACTCGAGTTACTCGACTACTCGTGGTTCATGCTATTGTAAATGAAAAGACATGAAATAGCTAGATCTTATCAATAAACATAATTCATAGCCTAATGCAACAATTACATAAGTAAAGTCTCAAAACATTATAATTATGACATTATATTTTTAAATTTTCATGTAACAGTCTAAAGCCAAATAAATAGCCGTTCTTGCCTTTCATTTCAGACGTCTGCTTCACATATTGCGTCTTTTTCGCGCTCAAGGTCGTCATAAAATGTAGGCGCGCGGCAAGCGCACTCATAATGGAAGCAACTTGGTGTGCTAGTTTTTCCAGGCGGGTTTTTCCTTCTCATCTCCAGAAATATACCTAGTAGTAAAGCTAATGCAAGGGCTAGAAATCAATTAATCCTTTGCTGATACTTCTTCGTCGTAGTCATCATGGAGAGCGCAGTTCACGGTTGCATAGCAACGACAACGCCATGGGAGCGCAAGCGCTTGTAGGAGACAGCGGCACGGCCGCGTTTTCCACGCGTTTTTAGACGCAATATGTGAACGGCCTCTTGCAGAGTTGGCCAATTACAATATTTTTGTCATCCTTGATGAAATACTTCCACACATCTGACGTGTGGTGTCTGTTGGTGACGTTCGCCATTTTTAATTCATTTATGGTTAATGGACGCTCGAGTAGTCGATTGTTTCTGACAGCGTCGACTAGTGGTTGAAGTAGTCGATCTATCGACTACTCGACTAGTCTATGCAAGCCCTACTCTGCACACTACATCCGATTTCCTGTGAAATCAAATGCTCTCTGGAATGCTGACTCGTCATCTCTGCAGTGTAGTGAACATGCGCACACCTATAGAGAGAAATGCACCTTTTATTTTACATTGTTTTGAATTGGTTTGTTTAAAAGTAGACATATTTTAAGCTTTATAGGCCTATTTCTCATGTCTGTGAATTCAAGTATCCTATACACTGAGTTTCGGTTCATTTGTGACGCGCTTCTTCTTGTAGTCGAAGACGGATCAACTTTCTGCTCTCAAGTTTATTCTGTGCTCTGTTAAGTGCTTCATCAGATTTGTCATGTTGCCGGTTTTGCCGGAATCATTTTGTTGCAAATATTGCATTGCGCGCTGCTGGCATCGATGTCTGGTGTGACGTAGCTACACTTTTGATCTTTTCACCGTTTTCCATCTATGTGGGTTGGGACGCTTACACATACAGCCTCACGTGCGAGCCACGTCTCTTTGGGCAACCGTGTAAACTAGTGTTTTTCCGCCACATCCAATCATGCTGCATGTTTATTGGCTCGCTGACGTTGACGAGATGAACCCCTTAGGTATCGAAATTTGGTACCGAATGACAAGACATGTTTCGATACTCGATAATATCGAGGCAATTTGGTCGGTGCCTAAAAAGTATCAAACTCGATACCCAGCCCTAATTATTATAGCATTAATTAAAGGATAACTGTCGCCAAAATACAACCTAGGGTCTTTTTGTTAATCTACCCGAGGCAAACTTTCGTTTAAAAAGCATAATTAGAATGGAAACGCCACTTTTAAGTTTGACCGTATTTTCGTTATCGGTCAAATTGCCTTTTGAATGGGAGTGCATGGGGCACTACTATGATAGCATCAAAAATCGCTATTTTTAAAACACTAAGAAGGCTCGACACAACATGAAACTTTGCTCGAAGTATCACCAGGGGCTCTACACATGAACTCCAGCATTGAGAACATTGTTTGTGTACACAGAGTTTACTAAAAAGAAAGATTTCGAACAACTCACTGTAGCTGTGTCCGCCGGCATTTTGACAGTCAAAAATAGTCGATTTCTGAAGGGAAGGTTATCTCTAAACAAAGAATGGCACTGGATTGTGGATGCCATTCTCCGGGTTTATCAGGCCCAGGATGAACCATGCCCACTGAGAGTGAGGGCACGAGGGGCATCGCAGCCACATCGGCTCTGGCGAACTGTGCTTCAGCAGACATATGTAGAACTGGAGGCTGGGCTACACCAAACACATTTGCAAGTTTTTATGATCTACGCATGAAAAATAGTTTCGTCTTAAGTCTTAGTTAATAACAGGTAATACTCTGATAAACTGGTAGCTATTTATTTTGGTATCCCAGCTATTAAATAGTTAGCTGCATTTTATTTGTTTACTGTATATGTGTCTGAAGTATATTTTGAACAGTTACATTTTTTTAGGCACATTTCATTGATTGTTTTCTAAAAGTGTAATGCTGACGTTGCAAAGAGGTTTATACTGTAAGGACAGATCAGTTAAAAAAATACAAATATTGGAAGTGACAGCATACCCACAGTCCACAAAATAATGCTGTGTCTCATTAAATGTGAAAAGGGCATTTATAGCAAAATTGACTTCTAATTTTCAGTCTGTTTTTAATTAATTAATTAATTAACTAATTTTACTAGTTGTAATGCTAGTATAATTCACTAAACCTAGACTAACAATTTATACCTGTAATTGTTATTATAAAACAAATAAAATTATACAAAAATATGATCTTACTGAAACACATTTTTTTATTCCACTAAATGAAAAAAAAAAAATCTATTCTGATAGGTTCTTGATATATTACATCATTGCTAGACCCAGTTATCATTGCCATCATCAGCCCCAAAGTGAAATGAATTATTAAATTCAGTCTTGTGTGAAACATATGGTCGAGAAATAATGGCTCTGTAGACTGAGCAGATTTTGCGAAGTTCAAAAGTGTAGACGACTTCACAAAGCCAAAAGTTTCAAATGTGGATATTACACAAACCCTCTGAGAGCTGCCCATTATAGAAGCATATATCCACTGCCACTAATAATGAGTATCTTCATTATCACTTCAGTGGTCGGAAACTGATTAAGAAGGTCTGCGAGTCAATCTCTGGCTGAATAATACCCACTTTAATATTTGATTATTCCTGTAATTGGGCGAAAATTCTTGCAGTTAAGTCACACATTGAAATATCTCTTTGGGTTTCTTTAATGTGAGACTATTCACAGAACTCCAGCAGGAATGCATATCCTTATCCATTTGTTTGGTTTATTTAATCTTTGTAAGGAATTTAAATTGCACTGCATCCCATGATGTAAAATATAGCATATACTGTAGATGTAACAAAAAGCACTTAATCTGATTGAAGCCCCTTTTCTTGTAGGACACTTAACATCATGAGCATTATCCTACCGACTAATTCTATGCAAACATACTGACTAGCCGAGCATGTAAGCTTGACTGCCTGATTGATAATCAATGAAACCTGAACACTTCACTGATTGTGTACAAGTCAATCTCACACACAAGATCAAAAGAGACAATGAATTAACAGTTTAAAAACAATGCATGCACTTTTCACCTTTTCAAGGCATGAAAGGAGGATCAAATCACCATATAAACAGAGCTTGTAATCATACAAACAAGCTCAACTTTAGAATCAGAAAGACCAGGGCCCTTTTCTTCGCATGTTGCTTAGCAAATGCAAAATGTATCATTTCTGCTTAATTTTGTTCTTCACAATTATGTTCTGTTAGTTTCATTTTCTTTGATTTTTAGTTTGCTTATCGTCAGTTTCCTGTTTCCCACCATTCGTTAGTTTCCATGGATACTCATTAATTATCACAGTTGTTTGTTATTAGATCACCACCAATGTGTATTCAAGTTCCTCACTTCCCCTCCATCTGTAATGATTCCACTGAAGGCAAGCTTGACGAACCCAAGTGCAGTATTTATTTAACATAAATGTGTACAAAATAAACAAAGACTTGACTAAGCATAACTTGACACTCACCAAACAGACAAACAATACTAGACAATGAAACATGAGGACTATTTATACAGAGAGACTAATGACTAACAAGGAACACCTGTGCATAATCAAACAATGAACCAGTGAAAGCATGACACATAGACAAGAGAACCAATCAGAAAAAGACACATGAACAGGGGAAGCACATGAGAGGAACATGAAACATGGCCAAGGGAAACTACAAAATAAAAGACATGAAAACAAACTTGAACTAAAACCCAACCAAACGTGACACCCTCACTGTCCGGTATTGTTTCGTGTTGTTGGCTTGTTCTATGGATTACCTGCATTTGAGTTCTTTAATAAACCTTGTTTCATTTGATACTTTTGGCATTTCTTCATCTTCATTGGACTAGCCGTTACACACATATACTTCTAGATTGAGTTAATTGCATGACAAAACCATGAGTAGCAATTTATCACATTATATACTCCTATAAGTATGCATATTATCTAAATCAGGGATGGGCAACTTCGGTCCTGGAGGGCCACTGTCCTACAGAGTTTAGCTTCAACCCTAATCAAACACACCTGAACAAGCTAATCAAGGTCCTCAGGATTACTAGAACATTACAGGCAGGTGATTTTTTCAGGGTTGGAGCTAAACTCTGTAGGACAGTGGCCCTCCAGGACCGAAGTTGCCCATCCCTGGTTTAAATGATATCTTTGGACCATACCCTTATAAAGTTTTCAAGCAATTCTGGTGTTGATTCATGCGGATCTAAAGAAATTCTTAGTACACCAAAAGATGTTTTACTGTTGTTGTTTTGTGTGTGTTTTGTGCTGTGCTGTTTTGGATGGTTAAATTTTTAAGAACAGATGAAAAAGATGTACTGAACGTTCCTGTAGAGACTAAGCTACTGCACCAGGCAAATGTCTTGAGATGAACTGGTTTTGTTGATCTGCTTAGCTTTGGCTGGAACTCTGACAATTGTTGAGAATTGTTTCTAGTTTCTTTCTTGAACTAAAATTTGATTCTCAATAAGCTATTGTGCTTTCAGCTCTACTTGAAGAGGCTTCAATCCTCTACAATACAATACAATACAATACAATACAATACAATACTGAGTCTCAATATAGCATTTAGTGAGTTCTTCAATTCCTCTGGGAAAAGACACAAAGTTCAACAAAACCACTGCCTTGATTGAGACAGAATAAATTGTTCTCTCGTTTTGTTTCCTCAAGTTTATGATCACTCAGTACATTAAATGATAATGTTACATTACATTAGAAACTCTGGTTCCACACTTAAGTAGTGTACCTTTGTACTCTTTCATGTTTTCAATAAACGATGCAAGTACTTTTGTCACAGATTTGTCAGGCTGAAAAGCTGAGGTACAGGTGTGGACAAATCCATATGTCTGTTTGTCTGCCTGCTATTCTTCAAACTTTGAAGGTATTTTACAATTTCAAACTAGGTTTTGTCATACTGGACCATTTTGTCTTCATGGACCTTCCATTTGTAGTTAAAAACAACCAGTTTTCACACAACCACAATCAGTGGACATACATGGATTACAGGAGATTTCTGTCATTCTTCTGTAAAATACTGAACTTTTCTGCCGCATCTTAAATTATGTATCGTGTTTATTAGCATTCTGTTGTGGAAATGACTGTTGGGATTTTTTATTTTGTTTACTTCATGCAACTCATTTTTCATATTTCATATCACACAGGCTCTTTACTGACATTCATCTTCTTGGTAAATAAATACACCAAACTTTTGACAACTTTAATATTTTATGAAGCATTTTCATACTTTAAAAGTTAGTAAAACTGAAAGTATGGGTCTAGATAGTGCTAAAACAATAAAATCTATACATAAACGGCTTGGGAATTAGCACAGATAAGCATTGCTAGAGTGACATTTGCTTGGGACTGAGAGCTCATCAGCGCTGTGTTTGTACATATCTTTCCTTAGCAGAATAGTGTAACATTAAATGTTACTTTAAAAGACAATAAAAAAAAAAAACATGTCTATTACATTCTCTTGGATGATTATCCATAATTTTGTGTATTTAAATTTCTGTGCAATAATTTTCTGTAGGCCTATAAATTTGTGTCACGCTTATAGATTATTGAGCAGGCCGTATCATTCAGTCTTGTTCTGTAAGTCAATCATTTATATTATATTTGATAAATATTGTTATGATTATATGTGTCTTTGAGTGTGAAATGAGATAATGAAGTGACTCACCTGTTTAAGGATGCCAGCTGCCATCTCATGACCACAGTCAAAGATCACATGAAACTCTTTTCCTCGTTTCATTTCTTTAAGAAGGGGCTTGGCATCTTTTGTGTCTGCTGGTAGCTGCCGGATTTTTAATCGGATGTTGTAACGAGATGGAGCCTTGATGAGCTCCTGTAATCGAATCAGACCTAAGCAGGAGAGAGAGACAGAACGAGAGAGAGAATATAAAGTAGGTTATTACAATATTACAGGAATAGTTCACCCAAAAAATGTAAATTCTGTCATCATTTTCCTCATCCTAATGTTGTTACAATTTGTTTTTTTCTTTCATGGAACACAAAAGAATAAGAATCATTTATATGGTTACCAAATATTGAAGCAAAATAACTATCTTATCACTCTAGCTTTAATGTGGACTATTCGGCATTAAGGAATTATTCCCTTTATTTTATGGAGAAGAGCAGCTAGGACAATCTATTTTTTTTTTTTAAACAACAACAACAACATTAAGCTAGTAAATGATGGCAGAATTGTCATTTGTGGGTGAAATTTCCATTTAAATATACAACAGAGCATCTGAAATATAATTTGGAGCCATCTATATGAAAGCTCATTTCATTTAATTCTTATCTTTCTAATTAGAAGAAGAAGAAAGCTACAGATATACATATGGATGGATGTTTAAAGTCAAAATTTTGGGGGGAATCTCACTTCTAACTCTCTTGCTCTCTTCACTATTAACTACTTCCCAGTGAAATGTTGGACACTCCTGTCAATGAAATGCCACCTCATAATGTAGTGAAACATCACATTCCCACTTCAAAAGGTCATCAGCTGAAAAGATTATATCTAGGTTGCCCTCAAAAACCCATCGCACTCATTTTCAACGATTTCAGTTGATCAACGATACAGACCCAACAAGGAACCACAGATTTAGGGCCAGATTTTAACAGCTCCAGCGCAAACCCTCTTTTGGCGTTAAAACTAACAACTACTCACAGGATTTACTAAAGATGCGCAGTGAAAAATTAGCGCTGAAAATGCGTGGACAGGGTTATTTTTTCCGGCTGACATTATTGCATATGCATTTGTAGGAGTTTTAAAATGTATGGGATGAGAGTATTTAAATAAATCACGCAAGGTGATTTACTAAGGTTTGTGTTCATCAATGTGCTCTTGGTGGATTGTGTTGGTCATTATGGAAATGATCCGGCTGCGTCTGTGTTCTTTAATATATGCGTCGTCACTCCCAGCTGCGATATTTTGGGATTGTGCTCTCACGCTTATTTGTTCTGTTTAGTAAAGCTGGCCCTTAG
Source organism: Vimba vimba (assembly GCA_022828995.1). Classification (NCBI taxonomy): domain Eukaryota; kingdom Metazoa; phylum Chordata; class Actinopteri; order Cypriniformes; family Leuciscidae; genus Vimba; species Vimba vimba. The sequence continues at coordinate 4,038,108 of CM040830.1, forward strand.
TTTCTTCCTGAATCTATTTCCACTTTGGTCCTGTCCCAAATGCCACAACACTGTAAGGCGTCCCATTTTTGATTCAGAAGGGTGCTCACTGCTCACACACATCTGCTGTGGACTTAGAAAGACCGCTAAGGCTATTTGGAACAAGACAATTATTTGTATGCAAAACCTTTGTTTCCTACCTAAACTCCTGCAAAACTCCAAAAACATCACTGCAGTAAAAAACAACAACCTTTATTTATTTTCACACACACAAAAAAAAAAATATATATATATATATTAAGTGACAGATTATTGATTATTATAAAACTTATTATTAGTTCCACTCCTTGATTCTGATTGGTCAATAGCTATGTTTTATTCGATTCACCCAATGGTTCTATGTGTCACTACACAACAACCCCTAGCAACCACTCTTAGCAACGTAAACATATGTTTGTTCTCACTGATATTGTTCATTTAAGCTAGAGAGTTGTGAGAGATTGTGTACCTGCATTTACAGTAGATATAGCATTTTCCTTCAGAACAGTCCTATATTCGTAATAAAAATCTGTTAGAATGTCCGCTGTGATATCTTGTCCTTTTAAAGGGATACTTCACTTTAAAATGGAAATTCTGTCATCATTTACTCACCCTCAAGTTGTTTCAAACCTGTATGAATTTATTTCTTCTGCTGAACACAAAGGAAGATATTTCGAAGAATGTCAGTAACCAAACAGTTAACTGGTCCCATTGACTTCCATAGTATTTTTTTTTTTCCTACTATGGAAGTCAATGGGACCAGTTAACTGTTTGGCTAATCTGCATTTATGTCAAAACCTAGAGACTTTCAAACATCAAAATGTAATTTATTAATATGTATTCGTGTCAAAATGACATATAAACATATTTTCCTATTCTATTTTGCCTGGAAACGCTCCCAAAACGCTTGCGTGTCGCGTAAAAAATAGGTGTTGGTTCTATTTCTAGCATGCATGCGTTTTCCACGCAGGCAGTGTGCAAGCTCTAACCTGTTAACATGGGAGCTGAAATAAAAACAGACACGCCACGCAGCAAGTGTGTAGCCGGCCTAAGAGTTACGTGTAAACTTTAACTAACCTTAACACAACCTTTCAGCTGGTCAGGCTGGGCGAGCAGCTTAAACCAGATAAAACCAGGTCTATCCCTGTAGGTCAAGGTAACAAAACAACTTCTGCTGAGAGATACACTGCCTCAATCTGCATGAAAAAAAAAAAAAAAAACGTCCACGCTGGCGGTTTCGCTGATATGGCTGGTCGGCCATCTGATCTCCCAGCCTGACCAGCAGACAAGCCTACAAAACCTGACCAGCCTAAGCAGTGTGGCCAAGCTGGGCGACCAGCAAACCATCTGCCTGGTTTAAGTGTTCGTTTGTTTGTTTGATTTTTCGGCAGATCAGCTGATTCTGTACAGACACTTGAAGTACAGGTAAAACGTTTGCTAATAACAACATAAAATAAGACAGAAATGACAAACTTTTAAAATGCACACACTGTAGAAGCATAGATCATTTCATTTGCATGCAGTGATAAAATGTTTTCGATAACTCATGAATACGGCTTCCTGTGGGTCACAGGTTTTGTGTAAATGATAAACTGCATGTGGTGATCTACGGATTGTGTCTAATACCTCACTGTAAAACATTATGTGATCAATAAGTTATGTTTTAACATTGCTTTAACTCATCAAAATATTTATGTTATACAAGTTTCAACTCAATTTTTAAGTCAGTTTAATGTAATTTAAGTTGAAATGACTTAAAAAATGTAAGGCAGCAACTATTTTGTTCAGTGTACCAACTGTTTGTTGATTAATATTTAACAAAGCATATATATTTCATGAGCTCAAACGTTATTAAAACCACTGTCCGGAAGTCCAGTGATAAATATCCTGGATATACTCTGTGGTTGACTGGAAAAGTGCCGCTATTAGCCAGTGATGTGAGATGAATGCAACTTCCCTTTGGCATTAATTGAAGAGGAAAGTGAAAGCTGGTTTCTGAGTTCTCCAGGCAGGAAGGCCTTGACTGTATGGGCTTAATTATCTGTGACTAAATGTGTAGAGCAAATTGAACCAGATAAAAAATCAGGTCACATGTATGAAAAATGCAAAGGTTTTACACTTAGAAGAAACATCTACACCCTTGTCTTGTTAATATCAAATTAATTCTGAGATCTGGAAAGACATTTGAGAACTTCATCCTGTGAAGATAAGAGCTTCTTCTGTAAAGTTAAGAGCAGACTTGGCTGTGATGAAGCAATGAAACCTCGCATGAATGATTTCCAATGGATTATTGTGCAGTTTCATCAACTCTTTTCAAATCAATGCTGGCTGTCAGTTTTTTAGCCTGCATTTAAAAAATATATATATTTAAAGGATTTGGCTGGAATTATATTATCTTTAAGTTAAATTAAACTGTAATTTTACCCCAGACATAATCATCCACTCATTTAAAAATGCATTATTAGTTTAAATTTAGCACATAAGCAGTGAAGAGGCTCAGATTACAATGGTTGGCATTAAAAGGATATTAAGACTATGAATTATTTCGTAGCAATAAAAACGGCCATTTCAAAGCAACAGTTTTCAAAGCAATTATCAGGACATTACAGCAAATCCCTAAAAAATGATGCGTGTTTGGAAACATGGCAGTGCAGCTGTCTAAACTGTGCTGTGGGCACGGTTACAGCGCATGATGGGCTGTGGAAAGCACCACTGGACTCGTGCACTCAAGCAGAAACAAGTGAAATGGTGAAATGTTTCAATGAACGCAATTGACTTTCTCGTGCTGACGTACTGAAACAGGAAGTTGGGTTGGGCATATCAAAGTGCATGTGCTTGTTTTGAAATAATTCTGTATTTTCAGCTCCAGAATCATGAATATTGTTATTCTGGTGTCTCTATTGTCCTGTACAATGGGTTTCCAGCACCAAGTCCAAGCCTATTAATTTACACACATAATGTAACACCAAATTTAGCATTTTAATCAACAGTACATTGTTAACCTTTTATCATATGTCTTGGATAATATCGTATCGTGAGTTCAGTATCGTGATATGTATCGAAATCGTGACATGAGGGTATTGTTACACCCCTAGTCAAATTATTCCTTTAGACTACACAGTGGTCATTGATGAAGATATTAATTTGGGGCATTTAGTAACACTTTTTCAATCTTTCTACCTCCCAATGAATGTTGATTTGCGAGCACTGTTCCAGTTTGTCCATGGATGGCATAATAACCTATTAATGTGTTTCCTCTGACACATTAAATAATTTATCTGCATTTGTTTTTAGATGGCTCACATTTACTTTGACAACTCACATAGCAAAGTATAAATTATCAGAGCTCTTTTATAGCTGACACATCTTTCTAATGGAGCTAATTGTACTCACCGCTACAGTGGTATATGAGATTAAGCTCCTGTTTCATTGTTTTGTGTCTGTGCTGTGTCTATATCAGTGTATATTCTTCAAGAAACAAAAGGTTCTTTATTGGCATCTGTGGTTCCATGGAGAACCTTTATCATTCCATGGAATCTTCTCATAAAAAAAAGGTATTTATTGTGAAAAAAGTTTCTTTAGATTATTTAAATGTTCTTTACACTTTTTTTTAAGAGCTGTTCACTGAAAGGTTCTTTGGTTAAACCAAAATGATTCTTCCAAGGCATCATCACAAAAACCCAGTTTTAGAACCTTTATTTGTAAAAGTCTATGGCATGTGAAAAAAATGCTGTGTGCGATCCCGCTCATTTCTAATCCAACACTGAAGTCAACAGCTGAGCAGTGTTGACAGAGCTTTGTGTTGCAGGCTTCCAGTCCACTTCTGCCATTTCAGAGCTGAGCCATTAGGGAATGCCATTATGGCTATTGATTTGCTTGTTTGCATCCGTTCATGAAGTTGTTGTACAGAGGGGAGAGAAAGACTCCAGGTGTGATTCTGAGGCAGACCTCGGGACAAACGCTTTTTGACGAATCAGTGTGTGTGAACATTTAACCATTCTTCTATCTTATTTTCATCCAAGCCCATTTAAAGTCAAAATAATATAGTAGTTACATTTACATTTATTCATTTAGCAGAAGCTTTTATCCAAAGGGACTTACAAATAGTTACAAACAAGTGGGAAAAGTTGCTTCCGCCACAGATTGAGGATCTGCTGTTGCTAGTTAAAAAGTGTCCAGTCCTCCATTACTAACTCAAAAATGTCCCATTACAACTAATACTGGGTTGTCTGAGACGTTATTGGAGTAACAAGGATGCAGCAGGATTGTGTGAGATTTAAGCTGACAAAAATAATTCCAAACAAAGAGACAGCAGAACACCAAACTACTGTAGTGATGTTTCGTTCCTGAATGATTCAGGGTTTTGTTGTTGTTTTTGTTTTATTTTTTTATGGAAACCTATTTCTGCCACTTAAAAAAAGAAGAAAAAATCATACCTTATTAAATCATAATTATGACAAGAGATAGTAAATTGACATTGTGAGATACTAAGCCAATATTATGACACAAAAAGTAAGAATTATGACAAAATTAAATATAACTTATGATATAAAGTCATAGTTATGGCACAAAAGGGTCAAAATTAAAAATTGTTATATGACTATCTCCTAATTTCAACTTTTTATCTCATAATTGTGACTTAGTGTATCATAATTTTGACTTTTTATCGAAGAATTATACCTTAGCATCTCATCATTTCAACTTTTTATGTCATAATTATTACTTTTTAGGCCATTTTTTTGTGTGTGTGTAAGAAAAGGGCTTCCATAGTTATTGAACAGGGCCCGGTTCCCCAAAACGTTCTTATAGCTAAGTAGTTCTTAACCTATTCCTTAACCTCTCTCTTAACGTTATGGCATGATTCCCGACACGTTCGTACGCTAAGTATATCTTTTGTAAGTCACACTTTCGTAAGGTTGGTCTGGACCACTCTTAGCTTTACCTTATCACTGTTGCAGGTCTATATGAATATAATTCTGAAGTTTTAATACACCCAGACAGTATTAAATTAGGCTAATTCAAGTGTTTTCATGCAAAGAATAAAAATTGTCATTACACTGATTGTTGTTCGATTTTTAATTATATTATTATACAATATTATTAATTTAATTAAAACGCGTACTGTCAGTTAAGTCCTATTCGGACGCTAATATTGTTTCTCATGGGCTCGTCCGGTATTTTAAACATTTATAGGGGTAAGTCTGTGATTTTAGTGCCGTCCGAATCCATAATATCAGTGTTTTTCTCACCCAACCCGCGTAAAAATCCCTGGCCAAATTAGTACCTTCTGTTTTTTGACAAACAGGTCGTGTGGTAATTTAATTGCCGTCTGAATCCACATCTCTAAGTTTACAAGAAGAGATTCAAAATCCACTGTTTAAACCCTTTTTGATCACTGCCGAGCACCGAGATGTAGGCCTACACTTTTATTACTGAAATGCTGGAAAGTATTTCCAAGAACAATATTTCATCGCAGCTCCACCTCAGCGAACAAAAATGGGAAAGAGAAGAAGGCACGTACAAATTTGAAATGGTTATTATGGCAGCAATATATGTTACAATTTAAAAATATGTAGGCTAGGCTATTATAGGCTATTATAGTTTGGATTATTTTTTATAATATCCCATGAGTCCTAATAAATGCAATTTCAACTATTTCTGAAGTGCTTCATTTATAAAGATCACCGCTTTCTCACATAAACAGCCCCTGCACGAGAGAATAATTGATTCTCGAGCCATCGATATCAACCAATTCAGCACCATCGCCACAGACGGAGCCAGGTAACGTCACACGTAAGAAGGAATATCTTAAGCAGCTTCCTAAGGTATGGTTCGGGGAACACACTTAGGAACATAAACACCTTTGGTAAGATATATCTTTCGAGTCTTCTTAGCGCACTAAGAGTGAGCGTTATCGGGGAACCGGGCCCAAATCAGTTGAGTGAATGATTCAATTACTTACTCATAAAGAGTCACTTGTCTTGTTATGAATGATTCAAACTTTTTGAACAAATCGGACAAGTGAATGATTCATGGACTCTCATAAGGACAGTCATTTGTGACCAATACTTTTAAATAACTGTGCATGGTACATATCAATTAAAATTACTCAACAGAATGTAATCGACACAATGTGCACATTTGCTGTAAGTGTGAAGCAAATAAAAATCTCTTTGTCTATCTATCTAGCTACTGTTTTAGCAATGACATGTTTTTACAACACACAAGTCTGTATGTCAAAAAAAATGTTAAGATGGCTTTTGTTTGTAGCTTTTCGATGAAATGTAATATGGGAGAAATGGACTGTAAGACACCACATGCAAACTTTTTAATCAACGTTAATCAATAATATTTTATATCGGTGAATATAAATAGGAACATTGCCGTTTAAATAATTATTTTTTTTTCCCTTTTCATATAAATAATTACATTTTCATTTAACTTATCAATGTTATTGTTAACAAAACGGTTAATCATTTAACCTGTTTAACTAAACCTACGGTACTAATACACTTTACAATAAGGTTCATTAGTTTGCATTAGTTAATATGTTAACTAACATGAACTAACCATGAGCAATATATTTGTTACAGTATTTATTCATCTTTGTTAATGTTATTTAATACAAATAAAGCTGTTCATTGTTTGTTCATGTTAGTTGCCAGTGCATTAACTAATGTTAACAACATTTTAATAAAGTATTAGTAAATGTTGAAATGTTTCTATGAACGCAATTTTCTTTCTCGTGCTGACGTACTGAAACAGGAAGTTGGGTTGGCCATTTCAAAGTGCATGTGCTTGTTTTTAAATAGCCAATAGCCTATCAGGCACTATGCAAAATTAATTTTGTGGTAATCAACCTTATGCCACAAATACTGTCGATTGAGCTTAACTTGTACCGTAAACAGTAGGAGTGTAACAATATATCGTGTCACAATATATCACAATACAAAAATGCAACAATATGTCTTGTGGATAGTGACAATATGTATTGTGTATAACTCACCCAAAGTGAAAATGACATTGTGAGAAAAAAAGTTTTCAGAGTTTTAGTGTCAGTACTACATTAAACTACTATATATAATGTTGAATATAATGTATAATAATGCAATGGGGGAATATTTGTGGGTCCTGATAGTGCCAAATGTCTGATGTTACCAGTAAAAAGTGGCCTACATTATTTTAAACACATCTAGTCAGTGACCGAATACAAGCATATTCGTCTAAAATAATTCTGTATTTTCAGCTAATTATTATAATGTAGTTAACTAATGATAACTAATGAACCTTATTGTAAAGTGTTACCTAAAGATCTTTAGTAAATCTAAGCGATGTGCCTTTTTGCTTTATTGGGCCACATTCATATGAACACAGTGTCACAGAATAAAACTGTGTTGTTGCTGTGCAGAATTGTGAATAAGGCTGAGTGAATGCTTTGGGGAATCTGGCAGCAAAGCCTGGAGTTGGCGAGTTTGCTCCCGAGGCGACCTCTGGCATATGGCGTATGTACCCCTCGCTGTGGAAGCACTTGCTGCCTACTGTTCTCACAGAGCCTGTCAACCAGCGGGGTTTGGCCATACTGAAGTCCAGACGGAGACCAGGGAATGGTGCAAAGCCCAGGCCAAAGGGTCAGTCTGCCTAAGGACTGTTGGAGAATAATCAGAACACGAAACCGTTGAGCTCTCACCTGTGCTGTCATCGTAAACCACAGTGACCGTTTTCCACTTGAAGAAGTGAACCAAGTCTAAGATGGCTCTGCTGAGGGAGGAGAAGTCTGGGTAAAGGCTGACGTAGAAGGAGTCACGGTTGTCTGACACTTGGTGCTTCCACTTGGTCTGGATGTGCGGCACCCCGAGAGCGTTACAGATGGACTGCACCGCGTTGGCCGAGGAACTGTGGGACGGGCCAAAGATGGCCGCCACACCCAGAGAGAGCTGGTCACAAGCTGGAATAATACAATACAAAAGAGAGAAAAATGATGCAGTTTTATTAACTTTCTGTTACTTTCTGGGCTCTAGGTTTCCAGAGCAGTCTGAAAGCACACTGAATGTTGTTATAAAATAGGTTACACTTTATTTTAAGGTGTCATTGTTACAGCGTAATTATATATTTAAGTACTGAGTAATATTAATTAACAACATGTACTTACTATAGGGTTAGGGTAGGATTAGGGTTTGGTTGAGGGTTAGTGGCATGTAATTATGCATCATTTACTATGGTAAGTATGTAACATATGTAAAAAGGACACTGTAAAATAAAGTGTTACCTAAAAATATAATATAATGGAATGGCTGGAGAGAGAGAGCACAAAATGAATGTGTGTGCCTTTAAACAACGGAAATAACTGTTCGACACTAGAGATCGCTTGTTCAAAGCAAAGGCGTAGCTTGATGACTTTATCAGCTTCATCACGACCTCTTCTGCTCATATATGTGGAGTAACAGTTCAGATACATTTGAGTGTGTTGAAAGTTATGTTATAATGCTACTCTGGGGTGCATTTCCCAAAAGCATCGTTAGCCAACTATGTTCGCAAGTTCTGTCATTATCAGCAGTTCAACGAGTCTGTGTTTCCCGAAACCATCGTTCTAACGAACATTCGCAAACAGCATCGCAGAGTTGTGTGTTTGGAGCGACTCTCGACCTGTGGTTAGAAGCAGAGTTTCTAGTTTGCATGACATGTGGACTTAATAAATCCTTATCTTGAGCCAGATAGCTGACATTCAGTACAACCTGTGTCTTTTATTTAGAATAGAAACAAATGTCATTTACGTCTTTTAGTTTGTCAAGATATTTAAAGCACCGTTTTTGAAGAGTGCGCATGTGCGAACGTGCTCTAAGAACGAGTCTATGATTGAATCTGGAAATAAAGCAAAATAACTGAGAAAAATGAGAAATAGTCCTCAGATGTCATGTCTGTAATTTATAGCAAAACATCTAGCGTTAATTCGATCTCAAACAGATTCATTAAAATAAGTTACTACTCCACACGTGCGTGACATCAACAACCAACGTGGTTGAACGACCAATCGTGACTGGCTAGTTGATTTCTTCAACGATGCATCGTACTATGGTAGTGAAGCATCGAGTTACGTCGTTGTTCGGGAAACACACCCCTGTTTGGTTCGCTACTATGCGGATACTATGAGACACTTGTTACACACTGCAGTGAGACAGATTGACATTAGGTATGGTGAAACATAGTACTTATCAAGAAAACGAGATTTGAACAAAATGACTAACTGTGTTGAACTGTATAGCTGTGATTAGATTTCTGTCGATGAATGTATCCAAACAGTTGCTCGCCTGTCTAATAAAACACATAATATATTAAAGCGTCTTTGATGTTTCCATGGTTTCTACAAAATAAAACTGGAAATCGAGGGAAACGCGGTGACGCACGGTCCGTGTCCTGGTTAAAACTGCTTATTTCTCTGGATTTAAACATTCTTAGAAACATTTGGGATAATGTAAGTACACAAGTCAACTAAATATATAACATTTTCTAGTGGTTTTTGGATATTTTAATCCTAAAATCTTACATAGTGTGCCTTTAACTTTTTTGTATTTGATATTTTGTTATAATACAATGTCCAATCCGCATTGTGTTACTTTCATTGTCCAAAATAATATTTATTCCAAACTCTGAACTCATTTGCTTTTATTACCCATAATTATTTTGGCAATGCCACTGTGTTTTAATTGCATCTTTGTAATCTTTAAATAAACTGGCATGGAAAAAAAAGTTGCAGCGGCAGCGGCTAATGGAGTGTGTAATCATTATAAGAGAATTCAGATGTTTCCCCAGCGTGTAAATGACATATGATTGCAGCCTGCAAACCTGTCTCAGGGGTATCAGTAGTTCACTGAATCACCCCTTCTGACTCATTACCTAAAACCAATCAATTCTCTCTGCATCTGCACCAGACGGCTACTGATGTCCCCCGTGGTTAAATGAATTCAATCTAAAGCCTCATATATATCTCAGAGCAGATTTGCCTGATGGTGTGAGGTCTCGCTTTACCTTTCCTGGAGGCCTCGAAGCTGTCGTGGATGTTTATCCTCTGGATGTCGTATGTGAGTGTGGTGTTTGGCAGTAAAGTTCTGTTCCTGTTGATTGTGTTTAAAGCAAACTTAAAGGCAAGTTCTTCAGCACCTGATGGGCCACTTTCGATGGATTCAAATATCCCCCCTAAAAAGAGAATAAAGAGAAAAACAGTTTTATTAACCTGTTACCATACGAGCTCTAGTTCTCTCATTGAATTTTATAATATAATATAATATAATATAATATAATATAATATAATATAATATAATATAATATAATATAATATAATATAATATAATATACCGTAACATAACATAACATAACATAACATAACATAACATAACATAACATTATATTATATTATATAGAAGATACAATATAGACGATTAGTGACACAATATTCAAACATAATATAAGTGTAAATTTAATTTGCAAAGTTGGTTTATTTTCAATTTTCAATTCAATTCAATTCAATTCAAATTTCTGAATTATTCAAATTTCAAATTTCAAATCAAATTTCTGTCATATAACAAGAAAAAAAATCAAATTATTTCAAATTTCAATTCAAATTTCTGTCATATAACAAGAAAAAATCTAATTATTTCAAATTTCAATTCAAATTTCTGTCATATAAAAAGAAAAAAATCTCTTGTCGACACCCGTAGATAATCTAGTGAAAAAGAAGTACACTATAGCATACTTTTAAAAAGAGTGCTTATTTCAGAAATAATATACTTTAAAAGAGTAAGAATATTTCAGATACTTAATTGTATATTAAGTGTAATGAAAATGCATTAGTTTGCATTTATATTAAATGCATTTATCTGAACTTTAGAGTTTTTTGTGAGCCTTTATATATAATTTCATAATTAGGTGATAAGGTTAAAGTGTACTGCCGAATACACTGAAAGCATTTCTGTTAAACTAAAATATAATTTAATGTAATTTCTGTCATGTATTTATAAATTGCGATTGAACATTTGTAATGAGGAAGTTGCAATTTAGTACATTTTAAATATATTAACTTTAAATGCAATAACACACTCCAGTTAAAATTATAATCAACTACTGTACAAAGGTTTTTATATAGTAAACACATAAAAATATACTTCCTTAAAACACAACAACAACTTTAAAACAATGATTTAACATGTACTTTTTAAAAGAGTGTTACTATTTACGGTAAGTATGTTAGTCATAAAAATGTACTTTCTTTAAGTGCATTTAAGTGGCCTTTTATTTCATTAATAATGCATTATCTGCAAGTACACTCATGTTCACAAAGGAAGGTGGGAAATAAATACAATTTAACAAATTTTAACAAATAGTGTAGTGCAAACTTAGGTGTAGAAATGCCAGCATAAATACAAGAACAGCAAAATATGGAATAAAGTATGTCGGTTTAGTGCGGTGAAAGTCAAAGAACAGTGTGATAGCAGAAGTTGGAAGGGGAAAAGAAAAGTACCGCTTGCTTTGACTCAACCCATTCGAGTGTATAATAGATATATATTTCCAAGCTCCTTACAGAAGGAATGTTTTTAGAGCGCTTTCCCTTTGTGAGTGTGCTTGACAGGCTGTATATAAATGGATGCCTTTAGTGTTGGGGACTGATGTGTTCTGATTGGCTGGCGTATCAATCAATCAAGCCCTGGGGAGCAGTGAAGCACAGCATGGAGAGATTGAAGTGTTTTGCTTGGGTCAGTCAGCAGTTTGCCCCTGTTGACTCACCATATGTCAGACTAGAGCTCGATTCAGTGTTTTACTTACACTCACTGGAGGCTCCATCATTTAAATGATCCCTCAAGACAGTGCAAATAAAACCATTTCACCGCCACACACAACTCCCTACTGTTGGATATTAAAAGGTGTAGGACCAGATCAAGTATTATTGATAGTTGTTGTTTCAACACCTACAGTAAATTGTGACAATACTTGTCTTAATTTAGATTAAAAAAATGTTTAAAAAAAATTAAAAAGCTCTAAAAAGTTAAGAGCAATACATTTATCAACTTACAGGTTATAAAGTTTACTGTAGCTATGGCCGTTACAGTATTTTTTCTGTCATGAATGCCAAAATCTCATATTATTAAAGACGAAGAGGTACAGACAGGCTGTGTCTCTAAGTGCTAAAGAACTGGCTATGACTTGAAAACAAATGCGACACTCTTCTCCGCTCCTCAAACACTTTAAACATTAGCCTTTATATCCAGTGTTTCTTAAGGAAAGAAATGCGCTTTACCTATTCAAAAGATCAGTTCTTCATTCACCTTTGCATTGCAAACAAGCAGAGACGCTGCAAACTGTGTGTGAAACTTCATTCACGATAGAGGTTGAGCTTGAGGAGCCAATAGAGTTACGAGGTTCAGTCACAAGCTTTTTTGAATACTTTTCATTGGCAAAATATTTGCAAAACACACAGACAAGCGTAAAGGGTGACCAATAGACCCGTATTTGTGTGGGCGGGGCTTAGCTGGAGGCAGAAAGATCCCTCTGGCCGCTTCACTAACGTTAGTTTGCCAGTTTGTTAGCTTGTTTTTTTAACAATGACTGGAGAAAATCCAATTTTATCTTAATGTGCAAGGTCACTCACTGTCTAGGATCGCGATTGTTATTTGCAAAAGTTTATTTTAACGGACGGAACCAGATTGGCTGACCCGTAGGCTATATGCTCAGTCAATGGATGGACGATCTGACAGGATTAACGTCAACGCTACCTCCGGTTGAGTGGCCTGACTTCTACACCTACCCGATAAAGAAACCGAGGGTAAAGAGAAACTGAGGACATATAAATCTTTAGATGCCTATAACTATGTGCTGAATGGTCATATAAAGATTTGTGTGTACGATCCGCAGTTCTGCCTAGCCAGCGCCAAGAAGACGACAATGTAAAGAGTGACATATTACAGTGCAATTTTAAAGATAAGGATATTTTCTAGAAATAAAAATTCCAGATACAGCATACTCATTTTTCATCGATTCTTGCACCCAACAACACAACAAGATGACATTTAATAATAAAAATAATAATTTAAGCTCCTTATTATGTAGCCGAATCTGTGCTGGTTTGTATTGGCCGCCTCCAGTTTTCCGTTTGTTTTGCCTCCAGCTAGCGCCGTGACGTAACTGTGACGTCGGCGCAAAAGGGGTCTATAGTAATGATTTATGAAAAAAAATGTGAATAATTTCCACCAACAGCGTTTAAGAAACTTTGCAAGTACATGTCAACTTATCCGACTAACCTTAACCCTAACCTAACAGTCTACTTATACTTGACATGTAGTTGTAGAGTTACTAAGGCCAATAGTTAGTGAAATATCTAAAGTGGGCTAACAAAATAAAGTGTAACCAAAAAAAGTAAATTCTAATGTAAACTGGATTTTGAAAAGTAAAAATAGTTGCAGATAAATGAATAGAGAGTGGTTTGAACAAATCCCTTACAGCATTTTCTGTACAAAGAAGCGAGAAATTCAGATGCTGGTACAAATCTCTCAGCCTTTTACAAAAGAGAAAGATAAAAAAAATCAAACAACTTCCCCTTGTGGATTTACTATAATATGAACAAAATATCTCTTTTTGTTGTTACTTTTGAGGAACTGTGTGTTTCAGTTTAAAAAGTGTGTCTGAGGTTTTAGTCAATGTTTACTACCAGTACTATTTGTGGTTACATCATTTCATAAGGTGTCCCATTGCCTGATATATGACAATGTAGGATATAATGCATAACTTGTCCATAATCAATGTGTTTCACAATTTGTCAAAAAGTACTGAAGAAACATTCCATCCATCAATTTACCTGATCTCATCTCACATGTAGCTTTAAGATGCTGTAAAGTTCTAACTTTTAGATTTTAGATCATATAAAACAAATAAAAAAAACTAACTTTGGAACAAGTAGTATAAAGCAGCATAAAGTGTATTTTCACTATAAATGCTTAAAATCTCCACTGTGTTTTATTACTGCACTGCGATATACATGTAGAAGCAGATCTACACGAGGAACAGAAAGAGTAATATTGATAACTGCATGAAAACAAATGTAAGGTCACTGGAGGTCATCAACTGACATTCTCTATGACAGACAGGCAATGGACAGGTAACAACACACTCTCCCCCAGGAAAAACATTCACACATTAAATATCCATCATCCATCTCATAACTCATAAGGCAAACTCTGACAGTGATAAACTGGGGTTTGTATGAAATGATGAAATGTCAGTTTCTCATCAAGGTCTCTGACAAATCTGGATTTTTCCATAGCCATTCAGTCTCTGTCTATGTGTGGTTTCAAATGACATACAGACTGACCGTTCGCATTCACCATCTCTTTCTTTCTTAAAGGAGAAGTTCACTTTTAAAATAAAATTCTGTCATCATATAATCACCCTCATGTTGTTTCAAACCTGTATGAATTTCTTTCTTCTGCTGAACAGAAAGGAAGATATTTAGAAGAATGTCAGTAACCAGACAGTTTTTGGGTCCCACTGACTTCCATAGTATATTTTTTTCCTACTATGGAAGTCAATGGGACCCAAAAACTGTCTGGATACTGACATTCTTCTAAATATCTTCCTTTCTGTTCAGCAGAAGAAAGAAATTCATACAGGTTTGAAACAACATGAGGGTGATTATATGATGACAGAATTTTCATTTTAAAAGTGAACTTCTTTAATGTGTCAAGACAGACAAGATTCTGATTGGCTGTGAAATATAATAATTTAAAAAATAACTAATAACTTATTTGATTTGAATATTTTAACTGTTTAGTCATATGGAAATATGAATGACTGCTTTAACTAGTCTGTGTTGGCAAGTGGTGCACTGAATCATTTAATGCACACCTAGCCATTATTTACATATTTATATGCAATTTAAGACTAGATGTCAGAAAAAGAAAAAAAGTACCCTTCCTTTACAACGATTCCTTTGGATTCTGCTCAGTAATTTTATACCATTTTAGTCTTGTAAATAAATACATGTTTATTGTTTGTACTGTATTTTTACTGTATATATCCTAAAGGGACATGGTGATGGGAAAATATATTTCAATGTTTTTGCATTCTCTTGTGCAAGTTTCCCCCAAGAAACTTAATTCGCTCACAATACCTTTGCGTTCCCTCGCAAAAACGTGCATTATTGCATATTTACATAAAGTTTCTCAGAGGAACGCAAAACATTTTCGAGAGAACGCAAAAGCATTGACATATAATTTTTTCCATCACCATGTCCCTTTAGGGGCTCCGTAGTATGTTGCATTTGATCAGACATATGCAGAACTTTCCAGTTTTAAAATGAGTCGAAACTGCAGAATCATTGCCATATAACTAATGTATAGACTTAAGAAAATGCCTACAGTAAATACTTAATATTTAAGATACATTTTAAACATAAAAATGGTTAAAGTCACCATGAAATCAATGACAATTCCTATTGTTTTCTGGAATATTGCAGTAATTATTATAAATGAGTTATTGGTGCACCAATATTTTTCCCTCGTAATCTTGAATCAGAATAGCATCTCTTCTCTTCTCTGATGATGAGGGCGGGGCAACCTGTCACTCACACGAGATCAGCCAATAGCAAACCACAACCATCCAATCAATTCCCCACGGACAAAATCAAGCCCCGCCCACATTTGTTCTTGTTCCAGAAGCGTTTCACTCGGATATACGTCACACTAGGGAAGAAATGACTAGCAAAGCTTCCATTTCCAACACAGTCTCATTGGAAAAACGTACCAGTGGCAACATTTTTGCAAAATGCAAAATACGTACCAATACGTTCATATCTCTGCAGTTTCTAACAGAAATGAACACTAGAGGCAGTAAAACAGCAAGCACTTTTAATCGTTTTCACACACAATTATGATTACAGAGGAAGATTATGGATTAATAAAGACTTGTTTTCACGCGGCTCCTTGCACAATGATGTTATTACCTCAAAACACTTTTACCATAGTGCATGATTTGTAAACGAATACATTAATATATATAACTTTTCATAATTTAATCAGCTTGATATGTTCAGTTTTGCTGACATAGCTCAGCTGATACAGAATTGTGCTCGGGTACGATTCATGTGAAAGACGAGTCACAATAAAAGAGCTCAAAGACAAGAGTTGAAAAACAAGATAAAATGGAGTGCGTTTTTATGTCACATTTGCTTTTGTTAACACTATCGGGTAGGTTTAGGGTTTAGGCCCAATCCCAATTCTATTTTATACCCTTTCGCCTAACCCTTCGCCTACCCCTTACCCTTGCCCCTTGAAACAGAGTGGCAAGGCATAGGGGTGAAAATATTCCCCTAAGAAATGGGACACCACTACTACACTACTACACCACTACACGTCATTATACGTCGTTGCTAGCGCCTACGTCACAGGAGATGCGCCAATGTTTATCACAAACTTCCAAGATGCCGTCGTCAGCTGTAGTCTTGCGTGAGTTACAGCTATTTTTTTGCATTTTTCTTCTGAAGTTCGCAGAAAACAACGGAGATGCCGATATCTTCGACGCCTAATGCTGCGTTCACACCAAACGCGAATAGAGCGTCTGGCGCGAGTGATTTCAATGTTAAGACGCGTTTACGCGCGTCTGGAGGTCTTGCGGCGTGAATGAGGCGTTTAGCGCGTCCACTTCGCTTCAAACTTTTGCTTTTTACACACGTCATATTGTTAACGAACTTTAGCGATTTTTTTGCAACCGTTTCTTTGAAGAACATGACCATAAATATGAACACAAGATTGAATGTGACATAAAGAAAATGATTATTGGCAGTCATGTTGCCACTGTATGCAGGTACATTTCTCATACCCATTCGTTTGAAGTTTGGTCCCGTAAAATCTTCGTTTCAATGGCTATCTGGCCCCTCCCCCTCCCCCTCCCCCTCCCCCTCCAACCAAAAGAGAATCGAGACAACCCTACCCCTTCACGGGAACGCGCAAAACGGAGGGGTAGGGCCAAGGGGTAGGGGCAAGGGATGAATTGGGATTGAGCCATAGTGTAGGTGTACATTATTTTAAAATGGAGCATTGAGCTTTTAGCGACGCTCACTGGACATTTCAGTTCAGAACTGCAGTGATACATACAAACTCCAACGTAATAAATCTTTGCCATATTCACGTTCATCTGTTCCAGAAAAAAACTACACATGCTTTTAGCTCCATTTACTGGACATTTCACTTTGAGACTGTCGTGAAACGTGCACGATGCAACACATTTTGCGTTTTGCAAAAATGAGACTGCTGTCCATTTCATGCTGACTTTACACATTCTCATGATTTCAGTTTTCCGTCAGATGAGCAGAGCCTGGCAGAAGAGCTGCATGTTTACAGCTGGCATCGGTGCAGGGACTGGCACTGGCTCAGTTCTCAGCTGGCCTGTGTCGTGAACAATACCCTGTGACCCGATCGCTCGCATCAGACTCACGCATGCCACCGCATTCGATAGCATCCGCTCTCAGAAGCTGTGATATATTTATCACACAGCAGTTACTTAATCAATGCTAGCACAATACATCCACTTCTGCATCCGCAGGGAACGCTTGCTTACAGCCGAGCACCAGGACAGCACAGAGGAAATTAGTAAAGTAGAGGACATCTTCATGCCATTTATCATCTAACATCATCAATCGCTCTGACCACAGTGGGATTTCCTACAAAACTGATCAATATCATACAAGAAAGACTCAGTGAAATGAGTTTTGCTTTGATTTCATATCACAAGGAATTTAAATGACAAGCTTTATCACATGAAACAGTTTTCAACATGAAAATGGCACACACTTTTCTTTTCTTTTTGCTATTCCTTTCTTAATATAACACATTTTAGGGAGTCTTTTACAATCTAAGGCAATCACTTGTTAGCCATTATCAGAAGTTAACTGTGATGAATATTATCAATGGTTTTATTTGTGTTCTAGTTGCTGTCCAGTGTCCGGGTGGGAAGGAGCCGTGCTGAACTGCTGAATTCGGAGGAGATTTATCTGGGAAGACTTGAGAGGATTTTTAAGGGGAACAGATGAGGGGTGTGAAATCTCATCTACATAAATGTTGATTCATGCTGGTTTTATCATAAGTTCAACCCCACTTTTATAGCTTACTGAAATGTGCTGTGAATTGATAGCAGAGTGTCTGCTGGTCTCCATAGCTGTAAGAAGGCAATGCTGCTTGAAGAAGCCCCTAAAACACTCTGTTGAGAGGGTCGTATGCAGTTTTATAGATGTTGATGTGTTTGTTTCCACACAAGGTGTCTTAACTTTTCAGCTGCTCCTGAAATACCATGCTGGTTGACAGACATTTTTTTTTTTTTTTTTTGCATAGCTATGCACTGGATCAGTATCAAACCAGCAACACTCACCTAAACCAGTATGGAAATTCATTCATTTAGATGTAAAATTCATAAATGTTCAGGATCTCCACTTGAACTAGAGATAGTTATGAAAGGTGTTAATTCTTCCAACTCACTCCAGAGGATATTTATATTGCTCAGAGGCTCTCAGAAATAATCAAGTATCAATATTGTCACAGACATTTCTCCTAAAATTCACTGTGTGAAATAAAAATAGAAACAAATGAGACAATTGTTACAGTATGAGAATAAAGCAATCAAGTGAATGTGGATAGCTCTGATAGTTTAAAGAGTTTGTGTTTCTTGAGTGCAATTTTGATTGCAGACTTAAATATCTTGGCAGATCAGAGCTGTGAGATTATCTCCTGAATTACATATTTATATAATTATGTCCTGAAACTCTATAAAAGGCATGTGTTGAGATTACCAGGGTCTGTTTTCTCAGGTACAACATCCGAGAAGCAGGAGACTTAACGTTCTGGTGCCAGATTCATTAACATTATTAAGAATAAAATACTTCCTAACTGCTATTTTCTTAAGAACATTATTTTTTTTACTCCTAAAAAAAAAAAAAAAAAAAAAATCTTATCTTTTCTAAAGATTGTTCTTAAGACAAAACTTAAGAGGAATGCAAATTATTGAAAAGAATCTTAAAAAGCCTCAAATTAAAAGGATGATAAATCCTCAAAGGTAATATGTTTAATACATTTATGAAGCTGTTTTTAAATTAATTCTTGCAATTAAGCTTTACAACAGAACTCTAGAAACACATAACTACTAGAGATGCACAAGTGGCATCGATGATCGATCGTGAAAACAATGATCATCTTAATTGCGCTACTTTCTTCTGAACTTGAAATTCAGAAACAACTCTACAAAAATGTGTGAAATTGGGACCTCGTTTTTTATTTTAAAGTTGTTATGGCTGAATTTTCAGCAGTATGTAGGTGAGCATGTGTGATCACACACTAAACACTAAAACACACACAGATACATGAAGCTTTCACACTAGAGAGAGCGCAAAGAAATGCAACACACTGCTGAATCTTGAGACCAGCTCTAATTGCTATATTAAAACAAACACGACACATTAAAAATTAGACAATCAGTGCTAAACCTTAGTCAAAACAGTTGCAACAAAAATAGCATGCACACTTATTATGATGATTACGGGAATCTGCAGACAGAGCAAAAAAAACGGGCTATGAGGGATGCCGAAAATTATGCTGCAACAACTGCGATATTAAAAACAAGCTCCCGATTTGACATGTTCAATCATGGCCAATCATTGTTTTCATGATCGATCATTGTTATGTGTGTGTTATGTTGTTATGTTAGATGGTTTTAGGCAAGACTTGCCATATAATCAGATAACAATAAACCCATCATTTTAAGATGTTCTTAAGAAAATATTTCAGAACCATAAATAATGACAGAATTTCCAGTTTTAAGTAAACTATTCCTTTAAGCAAAATCTCAGTTTAACCTCTTTGTGGGTTTTCTTTAAAAAAAGATATTCGCCTTCCTGTAGCTCAAACAGTAGAGCGTTGTGGTCATGGGTTCGATTCCCAGGGAAAGCAAGAACTGATAAGAATGTAAAAATATGTACCTTGAAATGCAATGTAAGTCTCTTTGGATAAAAGCGTCTGCCAAATGCATAAATGTAAATGTAAAAGTCATCTCCATCATGCATTGATCGTCTCTAGGACTTGTCTTTGACTGTTATGTCTTTGCATGAAGTGATGGCGGAGTGTAAATCTATCATTTTCAGTTCTTTGAGAGCAGAACACGCACAGCAAGTCCCTGCGTGTGGCAACAACGTAGAGATCTGAAGGTGAAACATCCATCTCAACTTTCAAGAGTAGACTTACACAGAGAAATTAATTACAAAGGCAGTTTTGGTTTGATGCAGCAGGGGAGGAGAGGTTATTTATGTGGAAAATAAGGTGCTCATGCTAGTGTTTTCTCTCCCCAGTGGTGACAGTTTGATGGCTATCAGTGTCAGATTATCAGCCTAGCATATCGAGATGCGTAGTGCGGCGTAACCGGCTTGTAGGACACCTTCCATCTTTATCAAGCCTGGAGCTGTGATGCAGAAGACAGGGATCCTGGACACTGGGTTGAGAGAGAACAGCATGTTTCTAAAGGGCTCAGCATACAGCTGGGTTCAAAGAGCTGCGCTCGAGGAAAGCAAAATCATCCAGGAACCCATTTCAGACAGAAATTCAAATGTCCTTTTCGAAATAGCCTGCTCTTCTGAAGAGTTTTGCTGCTGTGTTTAATGTGTGGTGTTTCTGCCCCAGTTTAATGAGCATAGTCAGCTACGTTATCCATAGGTTTACTTCCTGAAGAGTGTAAACGCTGGGACTCTGCGGCACTTTTAAAGCATTGTCGACTTCTCAACCAAGGCCACAAAACCAGAAGAACACATCAAGACAAGGCCTAATAAATTAAACGAGTGCTTGTTGCAACGTTTCTGTAAAATGATATTTTAAGAACTTTCAAAGCGAAATGTCCAGTGAGTGGTGCTAAAAGTTTGTTCAGTGTGGCAACAATTTATAATGTTATGGCTGTACATTAGAATTGCATTACATTGCACATTGTTGTACTTTAGAAATGAAATGTCCAGTGAGTGGCACTTAAAGGTTAATGCTCGATCACATTTCGAAATAACACCACCTACACTAAACCTAAGTGGCAGTGGTAACAAAAGTAACAGTGAGATAAAATGTATTTGCTGAAGCAATCGTGATATTCTAGCTGTTTATACACGTCTTTGAGATCTTTTATTGTGGGGGGGGGGGGGATTCATGCACTTTTCATCACAAAAATGCAGATATAGAGGCACATTTTTTCCAATGTGTCAATCCTACATTGAATAAAACACAAGAATCAAGAGACTAAAAGGTGCAAATAATTTGTATGTTCCACTTCCCAATATGACAGTAGTTTTGATCTTTATGCTGACACCTACTGGTGTGGATGTAGCATCTCACCAAAAAGGTCTTCCGTTAGGATGCCATTGTAAAAATTAATCATGTTTGTTTGACATCAATGTAATGGTTACACTTTATTTTGATGGTCCCCTTCAAACATTCTGTTGACTATAAGTAACGTTGCACCTACATGTCTACTAACACCCAGTAAAGTATTAGTAGACTGGTAGGGTTCGGGTTAGAAGAATAAGTTGACTTGTAGTTGCAAAGTTACTTATAGTTAGTAGAATATCTGTTGAGGAGCATCTCAATAAAGTGTTAGCAGATATTAATCAAACAATACTCTAATGAGAGTCATTTGAGATGTAGGTGAAACATTACTTAAGTCAAAAGAATGAGTAAAGGGGACAATCAAAATAAAGTGTTTCCAATTCAATTAGTGCAAAGTATTCCCAGTTAAATTCGACTACTTTCCTTCACTTGCACATTTAAAAACCAACGCTAGCGGTGTTGAAACAAATGTTGGTGTTCATGAAGCTTAATAGAACAATATCTAAAATTTATTGCATGTATTAATAATTTATCTGCCCCTAGGAAACTCCAGTGTGTTGTGTAATAAAGAACCAAATTAGTTGTATTTGAGAAATGGCCTGTTACTTACTCCAGCTGTCACCAAATCACTCGCCCTCACCATCTGCCTTTCCCTGTTTTCCTCATTATGGTAATCGCTGATACATCTTTACTGAAGACCTACTCTGAATAATGTTACCGTAAAGGGATAGTTCACCCAAAAAATCTAATTCTCATCATTTACTCACACTAATGTCACTCCAAATCAAAAACTTTCTTCTGTGGAACACAACAGAGTTTTCTACACATTTAAGCATGTTTTTGTGCTAAACTTCTACACTCTAAAATATATTTTTTCAACCCAAATCCTGGGTTGAGCCTTTTGGGTAAATTTTTTTGGTTATTTTTTCAGTGTTTGAGTAGTTTTTGTGTAACCCAGCTCCTGGGTCAGACATAACAACCCAATGGTAGGGTAGTTTTTGTGTTACCCAAATGGGTCAAATATAACAACCCAGGGGTTGAGTTATTTATCGCAAGCAGTGAAGCTCCGTAAAATTGGTGTGTTTCTTCGGTAAAATACAGGTTTGTCTACATTTTATTTTATCTGTAAGTCTGAAGTTAGAAGTTCCCCTGTTGAACATGATACAAGCTCCGACACGAGATCCAGCGCCGTTACGATGGACACGGGACAACGGAGACTGGTCGATTACACTTGAATTACTCCTAAATGTTTCATTTTTACTTCTAATATTTGTTAAACAAGCTTAAATGTATGCAATATGTATTCAAAACTATATAAAATATGCTGTATTGTAAAATATGATCAAAAGTAAAGGAATTATCATGCAAACCAGTGGTTGTGTGGAGTATTTTTTTTTCTTCAAGTTTAGAGGATTTAAGTTAATCTGTAAACATTAATTAATGTATGAAGTAAAAAAAAAATCAAAAAAATCTAGTACTATAGTAAAAATGAATCAACCCAGTATGCTGTGTTAAATCAACCCATTATGCTGAGTTAAATAAACAACCCAATTTGCTGGGTAAAATTAACCCAACATGTGTTCTGTCCTATATTTACCCAGCCCTTGGGTTGAAAACAATCCAAATTGGGTTGTTTTTAACCAAGTGTTTTTTTTAGAGTGTACAAAGCAAACAAAACACATGCACCTGAAGTCAGGTAGACCTATTGTGAGGGATCAAAGGAAAAATACTCAACACCATCCCAACACACTCTTTGCACACATTTTTACTATTCACTTTGCTTTCAAGCCAAAAAAAAAAAAAAACCTCACACAGTTATGAATGCACCAGGGAATAGAAGACAGACTCCGAAAGCTGAAAAATGACTTTGAGCACACTGCAACATACTGGCATTAACACAGCTCATTTTGTAACTGCTGAGGTGAGCTTTTGGCTGCCGTGAGCACTTGCATTTTGTGCAGCAGCACTTTGTTAATATGCCTCAGAATAAATCTTATTACAGTTTCTCTTTACTTTCCATTTCTTTCGTCTTTAGCAGATCGATTTGCTTAACAATGATAAGAATCCCTCCAGCTTAACTCATCCACCTTGGGGCAACTCACAGAGAGCTGGGGTTGTGCAGGCTTCTCCATTTTTAATGAAGATTCTTTTTGAACTCGGCCACGGCGTATTGATTTTCCACTCGCAGTCAAGTGTTTGATATGATCTTGAATGGATATGCGGATTGGAAGATGTGCCTGGATGCGATTTTCTTTCATTTCTCATACGTTTTGGCCCGTGACCCATCAGTATTTTATGATAATCCTTGCCCATTTAAGAGATCAGCCTTGGATCTAATGAGTTATGAATATTACCCTCACAAGGCCTATCAGCTTTGCTTGGGGTTTGTGTGGTGAACGCTCACTCTCAATATAAATCAGAGCGTGAGGTTCTGCATTAGCGGTGGTCTGTGGGGGACGTTTGCTGGTTGGAGATCAGTTGTGAATGTTTAATTCTGGGTGAAAAGTCTTTCTGCTCAGATCCCCACAGTATAATCTGCCTCGTAAAATCCTAAACCCTCAAACTCCAGTTCAGCTTAAAAAGAAAATGTTGTATTTTTTTCATAATATCTCATCCCACACTGTCCCAAAACCACCTTGACAGGCACATAGTTTCAATTTATTGTAGGCCAAGAGTAATTTATTTTCAGCTTGGAAGAAAAAAAAGCGTAAAAATGCGAAAGAAGACAGTGTGCAGGGGGATGTGCTTCAATCTTTACGTCCAGAACTATTACGAGAACATTTGTCGTCTTGTTCAGAATTCATTTCCCTGTGAATTGGGGCCAATGTCCTACTTATTCATTTGAGTATGTTCCAGGACAGCCAAGAAAATTGAACCTGCGCACTTTTGTTGTGCAGACAGCTATAACTTTGGCTGCAAATGAGTATTTGGTGACTTATGAACTCTTGCGGAACACGCTCCAGATAATGGAAAAACAAAGGATAGCAAATCAAATGGATAGAAATTCTATTTTCTTGTGGTGAAAACAAATGTCAACTGTGTGCTGAATTACAATGCTAAAAGCTAAGATGGCTCAAATACTGAGTGATAAACTGCGAGGTTCAGCTACCGCAAACATTCGAAGAGAAGGATCATTTCTCTCCAGCTGCTTACGGAGCCGGAAAACGTCAGGTGTGTGTGCGCGGCCTATATATCTGAGTCTTCCTTTTTAATGAAGTCTGATGAACTTGACAAAAACACTCTGTCACTATGCAGACTCTTGGTAACAAGAAGATGGCCTTACACTTGCACGGAGAGCTCCTATTCGTCGGTCAGCCTGACAAAGTGAATAGACCGTGGCGATGCTTTGTGACTAATGGACTCCAGCTCAGCCTCAAGGTCACGGCCAGGTGGGTTCCATGGCAACAGAGGAATCTTTATCACACCGTGTTGAAGTGAGACACTGCTTCTAGAAGGTTCTTTTTGGAATCTTTGAGATGGAACAAAGTCTGATGGATGTGGTGAAATGAGCGAGCTGTCTCAGTAATTAACTTGTTCCTGACGGAGATAGATGAAAGAAAGTGTTAACTCTTTTCCGACTGCGCACATGCCTGGCCAGCCTGCCGTGTGTGCGGACACTGATTAAAGACAGGAAAGCCATGGCAACTACATTCATGTCAATCCCACTTAGTTCGTGACAACAAGCGTTAACAGAGCTCCATCCCATAATCCACCTCTTCGAATGTACATTTAATGATATGAGGGTTGTGGAAGCACGTTCTCTGAAGCTTGTTATCTAGGAAGGGTGTTGTTCCTGAGGCGCAACCCAAGATCAAAGTTTATAATCAAGGAGACAACTGGGATGTCTCAAGACTTGCATCTTGCAAGGGTTGAGATTTAACTCCTACACCACCCAAGTCAATTTCTGAAAATAGCTGGGGGAAAAAAATTGTTTCTTGAGCAGCAAATCAGAATATTAGAATGATTTCTGAAGGATCATGTGACACTGATGTTACAATTTCCTGATTGGTCTAGGGGAGGAGCGCAACAGCAAAATGGATGCCCTTACGAAAAAGACGTATACTTCAAGTTCATTTTATGAAGTATACTTAAGAAATGTTCAAGTATATTTTTAAGTATACATTATGAAGTAAGTATAGGCTACTAATGTCAATATACAGTGAGGAAAATAAGTATTTGAACACCCTGCTATTTTCCAAGTTCTCCCACTTGGAAATCATGGAGGGGTCTGAAATTGTCATCGTAGGTGCATGTCCACTGTGAGAGACATAATCTAAAAAAAAAAATCCAGAAATCACAATATATGATTTTTTAACTATTTATTTGTATGATACAGATGCAAATAAGTATTTGAACACCTGTCTATCAGCTAGAATTCTGACCCTCAAAGACCTGTTAGTCTGCCTTTAAAATGTCCACCTCCACTCCATTTATTATCCTAAATTAGATGCACCTGTTTGAGGTCGTTAGCTGCATAAAGACACCTGTCCACCCCATACAATCAGTAAGAATCCAACTACTAACATGGCCAAGACCAAAGAGCTGTCCAAAGACACTAGAGACAAAATTGTACACCTCCACAAGGCTGGAAAGGGCTACGGGGAAATTGCCAAGCAGCTTGGTGAAAAAAGGTCCACTGTTGGAGCAATCATTAGAAAATGGAAGAAGCTAAACATGACTGTCAGTCTCCCTCGGACTGGGTATGCAAGATATCACCTCATGGGGTCTCAATGATCCTAAGAAAGGTGAGAAATCAGCCCAGAACTACACGGGAGGAGCTGGTCAATGACCTGAAAAGAGCTGGGACCACCGTTTCCAAGGTTACTGTTGGTAATACACTAAGACGTCATGGTTTGAAATCATGCATGGCACGGAAGGTTCCCCTGCTTAAACCAGCACGTCAAGGCCCGTCTTAAGTTTGCCAATGACTATTTGGATGATCCAGAGGAGTCATGGGAGAAAGTCATGTGGTCAGATGAGACCAAAATAGAACTTTTTGGTCATAATTCCACTAAACGTGTTTGGAGGAAGAAGAATGATGAGTACCATCCCAAGAACACCATCCCTACTGTGAAGCATGGGGGTGGTAGCATCATGCTTTGGGGGTGTTTTCCTGCACATGGGACAGGGCGACTGCACTGTATTAAGGAGAGGATGACCGGGGCCATGTATTGCGAGATTTTGGGGAACAACCTCCTTCCCTCAGTTAGAGCATTGAAGATGGGTCGAGGCTGGGTCTTCCAACATGACAATGACCCGAAGCACACAGCCAGGATAACCAAGGAGTGGCTCTGTAAGAAGCATATCAAGGTTCTGGCGTGGCCTAGCCAGTCTCCAGACCTAAACCCAATAGAGAATCTTTGGAGGGAGCTCAAACTCTGTGTTTCTCAGCGACAGCCCAGAAACCTGACTGATCTAGAGATTATCTGTGTGGAGGAGTGGGCCAAAATCCCTCCTGCAGTGTGTGCAAACCTGGTGAAAAACTACAGGAAACGTTTGACCTCTGTAATTGCAAACAAAGGCTACTGTACCAAATATTAACATTGATTTTCTCAGGTGTTCAAATACTTATTTGCAGCTGTATCATACAAATAAATAGTTAAAAAATCATACATTGTGATTTCTGGATTTTTTTTTTTTTTTAGATTATATCTCTCACAGTGGACATGCACCTACGATGACAATTTCAGACCCCTCCATGATTTCTAAGTGGCAGAACTTGCAAAATAGCAGGGTGTTCAAATACTTATTTTCCTCACTGTATACTAGTAGTAAACTTGTAAGTGTACTATTTTAATACCGCTTGGGACTAAATTGGCCCACTTTTAGTATATAAAAGTATATGTTCAAGTGTACTATAAGTGTAACAGTAGTAAACTTTAAGTGAACTTATGGATATACTAGTAGTTTACTATTTTAATACTTGTAGCAACTTTGAAGTATACTCTCAGTAAACTACTAGTTTAGTAGGTTTATACTACAAGTATACTTGCAAGTTTTCTTTTAGTGTACTCTCAGTAAACTACTAGTTTAGTAGTTTTATACTACAAGTTTTCTTTAAGTGAACTTAACATTACTATTTATGTAATTACTATGTCTACATACTTATAGTTTACTATTTATATATAATTTTTGCACTTGCAGTAGGCCTATACTACTGTGTTCAAATGTTATTTTTTTATACTTGACAAATACCTTTAACTGTACTTTAATTTTAAAAACATTTTATTAGCTTCATGCATCCTTTTTTATCAACACTTGAATGTTGGTAAGTTTCATAAAGAAAGGCAACATTTTAAACGAAAAAGATGAGAAAATCAAATTTTTGTCAAAGACTACGCCTTGATCAGATTCAGAACGATGATCAAAACACAGATGGAGTAGATCAAGTTCAACACCCCAAAGCTTCACAGTCGTTTTCTCTTCATGGGTTACGCTTCATTTCATTTGGAAACATTAAGCAGCTTTGATTTACAAGCTATTTAATGTTTGATGATCACGTTATTTTACATTTGAGTAAACAATCTTCTATCACTTGTTTCAGCTTCTTCTTCTCCTGTGTTTTGATCCGGAGATTCTGTACTAGAAGATGTGTCATATAGCGCCCCCTACCGTATAACATTGAAAACATGGATAGCTGGAAAATTCAGTCAATGGTGGGGAGAGAGTAAAGTAGAATTAAAGTAAATTCCTATGTACACTACCAGTGGACTAGCCTACACAAAAATTCAGATACACAGAATTAGAAACATATCTGTTTTATATCAATATTTTCAAACAATGTAAGTTTCATAAGACTGTGTATGAAAAACTATGTAAAAAAAGTATATTTAATTAGCCTGAGTTTCCCCATGCTGCCTTGAGCGCAGCGCGGTTTTATTCACGCTGCTAGGCAGCCTGGATTCCATGGACCAGATTTTCGCCTCAGCGAGGGGACCAATCACAGAACGGGGAGGGAGCACCAAGACGATGATGACGTCTATGTGATACACCGAAGCAGTTTGTTTATATCTATGGATCCAACATGGCAGCAGATGCGAAGTTACCTTTCGATGCTTGTCTTGCACAAACGGCAATAGTCGCTGAACGCCATCGTGTACACATAAATCTCTGACCCATCATCTTCTTCCTCGTCGAATTTCTGTCATTCTACATACGTCATCTGGTATAATTGAAACGATTGGCTATGAGCTACGTACAGGCACAATGGATAGACATTCGTAGCGCCCAATAAACGGCTCTGGGCATTCGTAAACCATGCCTCAAACACGAGAAAATGAACATGTGGTTCCCAGACCACGTCTCAATGAGACGAGGTCTGACGTTAGCCAGGCTAATATTTAATAGGCTCCTTGATCAAAAGAGTTAACACAACTACAAGCCAAGTATACTTTTAATACTTAATTATACTTTTAAGTATATCTCGATCAAAAGATTGAGTACAAGTATAGGCCAAATATTCTTGGACTTTTCTCTCAGTATAAGTCAAGTACACTTAAGTGTAATTAAGTATATTTCTGAGAAGTACATAAAGTATAGAAGTATATAAAATGTAGACTGAAATTATGCTTTCTTCTTTTTAGTTGAAAAGAAGTATACTAATAGAACACTTGAATAAACTTATTTTTCGTAAGGGAATTATTATCGCTGTGTACAAGATCAGGTTCAGTTACATGCTTTTTTTATTTACTCTATAAGCTATTCCACCCGAAAGCTTGTTACTATATAAACTTGAACATGTTAGTTTATAAGACAGTGTGTAATATTATGTTTTAAAAAAAGTATTTAATAAGCTACTCAATCAAAATAGTAAACACAAGTACAAGCCAAGAATACCTAGAATACTTAATAAGGTAAAGAAAATAAATAAAGAAGAATAGCACACTTGAATAAACTTCTTTTTCGTAAGGGTGGTGGTGAATGAGTGTGTAACAGCATGAAATCACCCCGTCTCCACCCACAGAATTGTCTCACAACAATAACCACATTATATTTCACAAAAGAAAATAGTCTTTAGTTACAAAATCAAGCTAAAGAAAAAGAAGTGGGTATCAGATTCAGAAGGGGATATTGCCAAAGCAACAAAAGAAAACAAAACAAAAGTACAGCAAAATAAACCAATTCTAGCTAACATAAACATAACATTTAAAAAAAAAAAAGAATAATAATAAATAATTCAAAATAAATATGGCACCCACCTTCCTATACTAACCCCACATTAAAGAAATAAATGGTTAAACTAGTAGACTTCAAGTAAACCAAAAACAGAACATATTAATCAAAACATACAATCCTGTAAATAATCATAGAAGTAAACACTCAAGACAAAGAGAGACAAAGGACAGAAACTCTACTTCAAAATGTTCGACACAGATGAGGTAAAGATACACAGAGCCACAAACTACTTGCTTTAAAACAACATCAAATCCAGGGCTGAAGACGAGACCTCAAAGCTGTTGCACACAGTCAAGCCACCACTAACACAGCTCTGATGATGGTCGCAGTAAATACTCTTTTCCTCCTCCCATCATCCAATCACAACAGGACACTGATTATCCTACAGAGAGAGACTGAGGGAGCGTCTCAATCAGCTCGTGAATCAGTATATGGTGTTCATGAATTCAGGCACTGGTAAGGACGCCGGCTCACTACACATTGGGACACTGATGACTCGTGACAACGTCCTCATTGTACAAAATCACTACTGGTATTCATGAACAAGAGCAGAGCTGATATCTTTCTGACATTACTTGTAAAGTGTTATTTAAAGTACATTATGATACATACTTTGTTTGTTACATATACGTGCAACATTTCAGCCGTGAATAAATTATAAATGTTAGCTAGATTATGTTCATTACCTATCTAGCAATGTATGTTTATGTTGAAATATTATAAGGCAAGACAAGGCAAGGCAAGTTTATTTATATAGCACATTTCATACACTATGGTAAATCAAAGTGTTTTCCACAGAAAGTAATTAAAATAATCACAAAATAAAAGCAAGGAAAATTAAAACTGTTATAAAAGGAATTAAAAGAGTATAAAGATGATACATAGATTAACTTTTCATCTGGCAAAACGGTGTATATCATATTTTCACAACTGCTTGTTTTACTCTGAGATTTCCCCTTGTTGATTGTACTGTGTCTATGGTGTTCTTTCGGCGCGCCTAAGTAATCTATTGGACGTCTCCAATAGATCAGATTTTTCCCTAAAATCGGAAAGGAAGATCTCTAGGAAAGGAATCGAACCCCCACCCCCCCCCCAAAAAAATATTGTGTGTCATTATGTGTAGTGATTTAAGTTTCGTGCTTCAGAACTTCTGTTAAGGGAACATAGAGAGCACCGATGCTCCTTGGTTTTCACGGTGCATTGTGGGACTTTTTGGGGAGAGTGAATGTTTCTGTGCACTGGTAGGATTCTGCGATTGACACAACCATTAAAATGGCCGACTCCCTGATCAGTGCCCTGACTACTGAACTAGAGAGCCGATTGAGACGCACCCAGAGAGAGAGAGAGAAAAGACAGAGCACAGCTTGGGCACAACAACAAACCCTTACAGCTCTGCACATTACACTGCACACTGGAGACATGATGCTGAAAATTCATCTTTGATCACAGGGATAAATTCATTAGCTTCATTAAATTTTTTTTTTACATTTTTTTTTAAGGTACAATATGTAAGATTTTTGCATTAAAATATCCCAAAATCTCAAGGCCAGTGTTATATATTTTGTTAAGTTGATTACTTACAATATCCCAAATGTTTCCAACTATTTTTAAATCGTGAGAAAATTGCGATTTTAACCAAGGAAACGGGGCGTGTGAGCAGGGGTGAGCTGGGAGTCGCCAGTCAATGGCGTCATATCCGCGTTACCCTCGGTTTCCACTCGTACTGCGTGGAGTCCTGGACAAATGCGGAAGTTGTAGTTGTAGCGTCTATCAAGCAACAAACGTTAGCTTGTTTCGCGCAGTCGTTATGGAACACAATTATTCTTTACCGATTGCAGCTGGTTCTGTCGACAAAGCATGCTTAATTTTATATTTTCCAAATGTAGCATTCGCTAATAGTTATGTTTATGTAAGGAAAGTATTATTGCTTTAGGTTTGTGTTTAGTTTATTGACATTGTTTATCACGTCTGGTGTAGCATGTGTTATACATAAAGATTAATCAGTATTTTGGCAAATGATGTGGGTATATTTTCGAATGTACTTTTACAACAATTGTTTAGAACACGTAAAACTGCGCAGCGTTATCACAACAATGAATTAGACAAATACAAATACGATAAATAACATCTATGATAACCAATTTAGTATTAAACCTTACTTTTCTTGCTGTTAATTCATTTTAATGAAATAAAAGTGTGAAAAGGTTCAAGAGTCAGGAAGGAAGAAGACAGGGGTGGGCGTGACTGGGACTCATACTTTATTAAAATAATACAAAACAAACAAAAGTCGCGCACAACGCGCATTCACCGTGGACACCGCGACGGCACAAAACAGTTCAAA